>JAVSCE010008945.1:0-35280 GCA_032199065.1 Smutsia gigantea
GCCTTTGGCATTTCATATTTGTATATGGGGCCCTCTAGTGCCCCGAAGCTCTACTGCCTGGAGCTGCTCAGCCCCTGGAGCAGTGTCAGGGGTCCCAGGGGAGTGGTATTGGTGCCTGCGGTTAGGAAAGAGCTGTTTCCTGCTTCCAGGCTGCTATACCTGTCTCCACTGCCAGAACCAGTGGGCCGAGCACACAGGTATAAGCTTCTGTGCTTTGAGTTTGTAGTTGCTGTAGACAGGGCTTCCCTCTGGCTGGCCTAACGCCAGGGTAGGGTTTTCTGGTTTGCAAGCCAGGTGGGGCTGACTGGGAGAAAGGTGCAGTAGGCTGCCTATCACCGAGGGAGTCCTTCGAGCGGTGTTGCCAGCCAGGGAGCTGGAGTTCCTGAACATCATGAAAGTTCCCAACCTGCTGGGAAGAGCACACCTGGACAATTTTGTCTACCTGTCCTTTCTCCTGGGCAGCAAGCTCTGTGCAATCCTTGCCCCTTTGGCAGCCCTCTTGCTGTTAGGAAGTCTCTCAGACTCCCCGCCTTTCTTTTCTCCGAGAGCAGTCAGATATGGATCCCTGCTTTGCACGACAGCTGGAGTCTCAGTCTCTCCAGGAATTCTGCCTGTCTTAGCTTTCCAAGCCCCTATTCACTAGTGTACCATGCAAACACCATGAAATGTAGGTTTGTGCTCCCAGAGCAGATCTCCGGAGTTGGGTATTCTGCAGTCCCAGGCTTCCACTCCCTCCCTGCTCCATTTCTCTTCCTCTCCCCAGAGAGCTGGGGTCAGGGAAGGCCTTGGGTCCTGCCGGGTCACGACTTTGGTATGTTATCCTGTTCCGTGAGGTTTATTCTTTTCTCCAGGTATATGCAGGTTGGCGCAGTCCTCTTTCCGGTTGCCTTTTCAGGATTTGTTGTATTAGTTATATTTTTGTATTATACGTGGTCCGAGGAGGAAGACTCTCTCTCACCTCTCATGCCACCATCTTCTCAGCTGGTGGTCCAGATGTTTCTTGATTGTGTCCAGCCTCACCAGTGGAACCGTTCAAGTAAAGAAAGGTGTCAATCAGGCTTCTGCTCTGCCATGTCCTGCCTCCCCTCCTGCAAAAAGCCTGAGGCTCTGCTTCCTCCAGGAGAGGGCAATGGCCTCCAGGGCTGCCCCTCCCTCCCTGCAGGCTGAAGCCAGAGATCTGCTGCAGTCAGTTTGCTTTATGGAACAGGTCAGAGGCTCTTCGCAGCAGGAGGTGAAGTCTGCATCCAGGTAAGGGGTCCGGGTGGGGGCAAGGGACATAGGCTACTTCTTGCCGATGTGCTTATCTTTATACTTTACGCCTGCGTTTTATGGGGAGCTCCTGGGTTCCTGGATCCTGTACCAATGGAAAAGGACCTCATCAGGGTGGCTACTCCCAGAAACTGCTTCTCTCGGGGCCCTAACCTGCGGAGGGCCAGGCCCACAGACCACTGGGTGCTTCAACAGGGCTTCCCAGGCTGAGTTCCTTGGGAGGCAGGAGGCCCAGGAAGATATTTTTACCTGTCTTTTCCGTAGTTTGCGACAAGTTCTGCCAGAAACAGCTCCTCTCTGAGCTCTGCTGCCTGTCTGCAAACCTCGGCTGTGCCTGATTGCCAGCCAGGTCACAGGTTTCTGGTGGTTATGAGCCTGTCCTTTCCCTGTTGGGCCGGAAAATAGGTGTGAGTGGGATGGAAAGAGAATGAGGCCAGGAGAAGGCCCACTAAAGAAGACCCAGAGTTAATCAGTTAAAGCTCAAAAAGCCAGGAGCACCTTGGCCTGGAATGTGTGAATATTCCCCAGAGGAAGGAGGGCGCCTCACCATAGTCCAGGGCTTTATTATGTTAATCATGCAGGCCCAGCTTAGTTTTTTAATTTTCCCTATGTGCTTTTTTTTTCTCCTTTGGCCCTAATCAAGCAGTTTGTAATGTGGGCAATTAATAATGGCAAGCAGGCCCAGCATAAACAACATAGCGACAGGCAGGAAGGACTCCATCTTAAAAATAAGATTGCGTTTTAACACCCAGGAAGAGAAGAAGTAACATTCTTCACTTACTCTTTAACAAACAGACAATAACTCGGCCCACGTTGGGGGCCGGGCAGGCAGTCCTGTTGGATCTGCTCCCAGAGCAAGGAGCACCTGGCTCCCAGGGAGAACCCAGAGCAGGAAGCTCCTTCTGTTCAGTTAGTTCTAAGGATCCAAAGCCCACCTAACAGGTCTGCACCCCCAGCCCTTAGTCACATTCCTGAAGAATACTTACAAGGGGGAACCCCAACCTTTCGGGGTGCTCCTCTCCCTGAGGTCATCCGTACTTTCTAAGTGTGTAACCTTTTCACTTTAAACTCTCTCTTTTCAACCTTTCAGGGTGCTGCCCTCTCTCTGAGGACACCTGCACTTTTTCTCTGAGTAACTTTAAATAAAACTTTTCCTCTGCTTCAGTACTGTGTCTCTACCTTTCAATTCTTTGTTGTGGTGGGACAAGGACCAAGGAAAATACACAACGCTCCCCCAACAAGCCCACCCATCTTCAAGGAATATGCAGGTCAGCCTGACTACAGAGACATGCAGCTTACCAAAGGTTCCAGCTCCAGCAGAGCCCAGGGCAGGTGCTGAGGGTGCCCAAGAAGAGAGGCCGCTGCCCGATGCACCCACCCCAGGGGCAGGGGTGTTCTGAGCAAAGGTGGGTGTGGATGTGCCTGGAATGGAGAGACCACAAAGAACTGTGACAACTGGGCCCACAAGCAGAAGGTGTCAAAGCAGGTGGGAATGAACTGGGGGGAGTTCTGCTTGCAAGTGCCTCCACACAGGACCCCTCAGCCAGCACCCGTGTCGGGCTACCCCTCGGGAAGGAAGCCCACGGGGTGACTGGGTCCTCACCCCGGGGCTCCAGGGGAGCTGGCCGTCCCCCCCCCCCAGCTCCAGCAGAGCACAAGCCCCTGAGCTGCCTTCTGGCCCCCTGGGGAGTAGAACTTTGCACTCCCTTGGCCCCCAAAGCACAGCTGAAGGGGACACAGAGTGGACCTCCCTTCTCTCTGGACTAATGTTATGTCCCCTCCCCGTTGGCCTGCTCCTGTCCTCTAATTCCCCACGGCCCCACCCCACCATCAGCCCCCATCCTCCCGCGGGCCCACTCGCACTGGGTCTCCTGCCCACGCTTGCCCTCACGGAGCCCGCGGCCCAGCGCTGGGCTGCCCTCCCCAGCCGCTCTCCAGGAAGACCCTCTCACACGGATCTGTATCTGTCTCGGCCTGAGGTGGGTGGGTGCCCCCGAGGTGCTGGCCTTGCACGTCATCTTCTCCCCTTCCCAACCTCCGGGGGTCCCACCTTATCGCAACCAGGAGCTGTCCTCGGCCCCAGAACTCGGCTGCGAGCCCAGTGCCGGCCCTGCTCCCGGTGCCCCCCGCACCCCCTCCAGACCCTCTGCCTCATCGGGGCCTGGAGCCAGTCCCCTGCCCCTCCTGCTCCCTGTGCCATGGAACCAGGCTGGGATTACTCTCTAGCCACTTATTTTTCATCCACACCTCCAGACAGAATGTTGCTGGGGAGACACGCAAAACTGCACTGATGGGCCTTGCTTCAAATTCCTACCCACAGTTTCCCAGGCTTCAGCACTGCCCGGCATGGCTCTCACAGGTCGTTTTATCCCCCTCTCCAAAATGACCCCTGAAAGAGGCCCTCCTTGGGGCACATCTCCCCCGAACCCACTCCAAAGGGATCTATATTCAGTGAAGACAATGGACGCTATCAGTGTCAGAAGCCCTTATCATCCATCTTAAACACGGCAAATAAAATCACTTCCTTCTGCTTGAGATTCTACAGTGACTTCCCTTAGTACTTTCACAAAAACATTTTAAAAGGCCGTGAATGATCTTCCCTTCTGCCTGTCTCTTCATGTCATTTTATTGCACTTTCCTTTTTAAACCTCTAGCCACATGCTGCTCTTCTCTGCTCATGCACACATCAGGCTTGTCTTTGTCTTCGGGCCTTTGCTCCTGGGCCTGCCACGCCCTCACCCTCAGCCGCCATCCCTACTCCCAACTCTGGGACTGTGGCCATGGCCTCGGGGGGCTATTGTCCCAGAAAGGCTGCGGCTGACTGCCTGAGTAGCTCCTGCGGTCATGAGCGACACTGCTCCCCGACACTGCTTACAGATAACCCTGTGATCACCCCTGTCTCTTCACCACAATGTACATCTCTGAGAGTGGAGACCCTGTCAGCACTTAAAACAGCGCCTGGCCCTGCAGACCGAGCCCATTCCAAATCTGACCTGCAGGCACAGAGGTGTTCCAAGGCATGCTCGGGCCAGGTGCACCCAGGGAGGTCTGACTGAAGCCTCCGCCAAAAGGGGCCGCGCTGCCAGGTGTCCCAATCTGTCCTGCTCCAAAGCCGAACGCCCCAGTGGTGGAGCTGCTGTGGACGGCAGCCACGCTCGTCCCAAAAGCCACACTGCCAGAGGGGCCTGCTGACCCCCCGAACATGAAGGCCAAGGTGGCGGCGCTGCCAAACAGCAAGCCAGTGGTCCCGCTGCTGGTGGTCTGGGCCACAGCTCCAAAGCCCCAGCTGGTGGCCGCAGCAAAGAAGAAAACACCTGGGGTGCTGGCAAACACTGACGGAGTGGTCTGGGCCCCAGCTGCCAGGCCCCAGCTGGCGGGAGCAGCCAAGGAGGAAGCAGCTGTGGGGCTGCCCAAGGCTGCCTGGGTGCTGGCGGGGGTGACATAGACAAACGTGGCCGGCTTTAAACCACGAAACCCTGTCCGCGCAGCACTGCCTGTGGCTGGCTGGGGTGGGATCGCGGGTGGAGCTGCAGGACTGGCCAGGGCTGCTGAGCTTCCAAAGTGAAAGGAGCTGCCGAGGCTGGGGGCCAGTGCAGGCTGGCTCAGGGCGGCGGGCACGGAGGTGGTGAGGGCGCCCCCGAAGTCACCGAAACTGCCGGGGCTGCCGCCAGCCGCTGTCTGGACGGCGCCGGGTAGGGACTGGCCGCAGGGGACGGCGGGGCCTGGGCCGCGCCCTGGCGGAGAAGAGCCACGAGGCCCCTGACGGCGACGTCTCCTCACACGGTGACAGGCCGCGGTGGCGGCATCTCCAGCAGATTCTGGAAAGAAGGACAGAAAACGTGAATTCTGGTGTCTCAAATGTGATGGTGTTGGGTGCTCTGGAGGCCTTGCTGCGCCAGGGATTCAGGAGTCAGCCAATGTGACTAATCCCTCCGCAGGTGCTTTAAGTATGCATCCCCCCAAATCACGGGACGGCTCCTTATTCCCACCCTACACAGATCATAAGACAGACGGCAGGGGATGAAACTTGGCCCAGCAGGGGGTTAAATGTGTAGCCACTAAGGAAAAGCCACTCCTCTGAACCCAACCCAGCCCAGAGCAGCTAAGGGACGGGGCTGCAGGCCACCAGCTGCCTGGCAAGCAGAATGAGGCGGCCTGCCCAGCTCCAAGGGCGGCCGCCCCTTCCCCGCCACCTGCTCCTGCGAGAGGGTCCTGATGCCGCCGGGCTCCCTTCCCCACAGCCGGCTCAACCTTCCTAGCGACTGACTGGCACGCTGCTTTCCCTGTAGCCTAAGCAGAGGCTGACGGCTCCGTGGGCTCCACAGAAAGCCCTCCCCTCACCTGGGCTAGATGGGGGGCTCGGGGAGTGTGGCCTCTTCTCCTTGCTCCCCAGCAGATGGGTCGTCCTTGGGGCTGGGAGGGAGGCTGAGGAACCTGCAGGCCCAGCAGCAGGCGGGGCGAGAGCAGAAGGTGCCCTGGCAGGTGGCGCGTCAGCGCCACAGCTCGAGGTGGTTTCTAAGGGAGAAAGAAAGAAAGGACTGTCCTCCCTGGTAGGAGAATCCTTTCCAGGGCCATCATCGAGCACAGGGGGAATCAGGGACTCGGGGGAGCTCCTGTAGAAACGCTTCCTCTCAATCTCAACGCTCACTGTTCTCGGATTCCACTGAGGACCCAAGAGGTGGATTTCTCAGAGGAGAAAGACCAAAATAAAACCAAAGGAAACTCTCTGGAGTGTGAAATTACCCTATATTCCTTACCGGTCTTATCCTCGAAGACCTTCCAGAGCCACTCTATGGAGGCTCTTTTCTCCCGGTCTACGTCTTCCGCTGTCACTGAGTAACCAGGCACGGGAGGGGGAGGCTACCAGGAGGGCAAGGAGAAGCCACGTCAGTCAGAAGGAAGGGACAGAACCCTGTGCTGACCCTCCCATTCCTAAGCCTCAGGGGAGCCCGGCTGGGGTGGGCAGGGGCGGGGGGGCAGACCATACCAAGGTCAGTGGGACCCCTCGCCTGGGGGTCACCAGCAGTGGGAACTTTCTTCTCCAAGGTCGGGGGCTGCTGGGTGGAGCTGGAGCATCCTGCTTCCTACAGGGGGCTGTATGTGCAAATAAAGTGATCAGACTTACTTTCCTCCTCCTCTCTTCCAGAAATGGAGAAGTTTGTCTTTCCAGCCTAGTTGTTACTACTGAACTTTCACTAGGCATCTCTGAGATTCTATTTTCCATGGTTTGGGCTCTTGGATGGTGTTGGCAAGATTATTTCTACCCGTCAAGAAGACATGAAGTGGTCATTGCTCCAAATGCGTGCACACGGTTGCTCACTGGACAGAAATTGCCTGGACTGCTCCAATTCCCCCACCTGGGCTTCCCTCACCCCGAACCTCCCAGGGGGCCTGGGTCATGCTCTACGAGTCTGGGCCACCTTTCTCCCTCCCCAGACCATAGAGCCCGAAGGACAGGAACGTCTGCCTCTGTAACTACCAAGCCCACACAAATCACAGCTCAGTACATGTTTCCCGTGGGTTGTAGTCCATGCGCCCTCCATGCACACTACCGCCAGCACATGCCATGCGTTCATCCACTTACCCTGCTCTCCCTGGGGCTCCTTCCGGGCCAGCACAGGAGCGGAAGGGCCAGAATGACACACATGCCCTTCTCTGTAGGAGGAAGAGGCACAGTTAAGTTTAGAAAAGTAGTGGATAAGTTCTTAAACCCTCCCCACTACCAAGTAGCCAAAGTCTAGAACAACCATGACTAAGATCTCAGTGTGTCAAGACAACGAAAAAAAGCATGTAAGAAAATTCCTAAAGAAATGAAGGGAGGCAGGTCAGAGGAGCCACAGAGACACCTTTGTCTTAAAACAAGCAGAAAACAATCTCCAGAACCGTACATACAACCTGCCAAATTTCCGAGAGGTCTAGTCACCCCTCTGTCTCTAAGAAAGCGGCATTCTAGTCGGTCACCTAGAGGGTCAGCAGGGGCTCTGAATGTGAAGCCTGCTGCCCCCTCCCATCAGTCACTCTGTTCACTCTGTCCCGTGCGGCCCTTCCCCTTACGCCCGGACCCCTCACGCTGCAGCCTGAGGGGGAGCAGAGGCCAGTGGGGTCAGTATGTGACAACTGCAAGAGGTGAGAGCAGAACAGGGCGGCACCGTCTCTGCCCTTTAGATGTGAGCCACTTTGATTCTCCAAATGAGAGTCTCAGATAGCCTACGACCCAAGGAAATTCCCCTCCGTTCCTACCCTCTCATCAATCCACAGGGCAAATCACCGATTACCTTATTTTCCCTGCTGGCCTCTCTGCTCCCTGCGAGCGGGACGAGGGGAGGCTGGAGGAGGGTGAGGACCTGGGACCTCTTCTCTTCCAGAGCTAAAAGCCAAACACAAGTCACGTGACTGGCACTACATAATAACTTAGGATCTGACCTTCCACATCATTCCGTGGCTCTAATCCATTACTGTATATAAAGTCTCCTTTCCAAGTGACTAAAAAACATTTCTTTGTGAGTAGGGGCTTCTGGAAAGTGAGTCAATTGCCAGTATTAACTATGGGGAATGAAAGCGGAAAAAGTAATGGAATGCTACTAAATGGCCGAGGAGTGAGTGTGTTTTCCACACGTCCTGAAGAGTGGGATGTCATGTGCACGGACGGCTGAGAGCGAGCTGACGCATACAAGGTCACTCTGTAGTAGTCCGTGGAAGTGATAAAGGGAAACTCAGAAATCTCTCTTCCAGGGAAGATAAGCCAGTAAGCTAGTTTAGTCTTGCTTTCGTTGAATTTTCAGTTTTAGTTTATTAAAATTTAAAAATATGCTATTGTGACACTTGTGACTTTTGCCGCATCTATGGTATTCACTGTCACATGATGATTTTCCATACAGCCATCCATCCGTGACTAGCCAGGACTGAGGATAATCCAGTTCAGCAGTTTGGGGAAAAGGGTTTTCTCTCTACTTCACAGACTGTGCATACACATACAACACAGACGTGGTAAGAGATTTACATTTAGAAGGGTAACAAACAAAAGGACTCTAACCAAACAGACCAGCTGTTAGATAAGGTTGGGTAGGGAGACACTGTACCAGAGAGAGAAGACAGAAAACTGACAGACTGTTCCATAAAACTAAGAACTTTCTCTATAAAAATATTGTCACATGGGAAAGGGACTTTACTGTACACTCTTTGTGCCATTTGAATTTTCAACCATACTGCTTCCATAAACTATAAAATAGGAAACCAAAACAGCCCAAAACAAAAACAAAATCATAAGCAACATTAAAAGATAGGTCTTTTCAATTAAACTGCTGAGTTAATATCCGTAACATGTAAAAATGGACTCTCGCAATTCCATATGAATATAATGAACATGACAAATGGAAAGTGGGCGAGGAATATGTAACAAGGCAGCTCATAAAAACAGTCTGTGTCTCTGGCAGGTAGTTGTTAAGTCTGAAGCTCTGAGTGTGAATTAAGTCCCCTGAAATTTAAATGACCGTACTTATTTAAAATCATAGTAGCAGGTGGCACTTCTTGAATGTTTACTATGGACAAGGTAAACTCTTGAAAACTTTATATGGACCACCTCAGAAGTATCTTATAAAGTAGATCAAAATCATTATTTCCATAACTGTATGATCTTACCTTCAGGTTTTTTGTTACAGATATTAATTACATACCTTTAATGCTCAAAACAAAAGAGTGTAAGAGATATGTGAACCAAATGCAATGAGTTTATTTTCGGTCCCTGATTCAAAGTAACTATAATAAGACAGGGTAATAAGGGCAAATTGGAGTGATGATAACTAACATTAAGTCATTATTATTCAGAGGAATAGAGGTGTTGTGGTTTTTAATGTTCAAAAAGTTTAAAAAATACACTGAAGTACCTACAGGTGAAACAACATGTTTGTACTTTAAACACAAGAGCCAAACCAATTTTGGGGGGGGGCGGTGTTGAGGGAACAGGACTGACGAAACACTGTTATCTGCTGGAGCTACACGGAGGGTCACGATGATATGCTTCCTTCCCTTTGTGTATGTGTGGCATTTGACGCAAACCCGTAAGAAGGGGCGATGACTGTGTATCTCATGGGTCTGCTGTAATCACTGAGTGAGGAAATGCATGTAAAGTGCTCAGCAGAGGGCCTGGTGCGGAATAAAGACTTCGTACTCTGATCCTCGGCACGGCCATAACTGCCGGGCTGGGGCCTTCATCTCCTGTATTTGTCATTTATCATTAACGTGTCATTGATGTTACTCTAAGAGCCTTCTGTATGGATGGAAACTTATGTCAAATTCCTTCTCCTCTCAAAAACCTCCTCCACACATGTGTTATTTTTTTCAAGCTCCTATATATTGGGTGCCCACTTACTGACAAGCACTGTAATGGGTGCTTTTCAAACGTTACCTTCAATCTTTACAACAATCCTTTAGAGATGAGAAAACGAGAGTTTAAGTCATTTACCTGCCCAAGAGTCTATAGCTACTAAGTGTCAAAGCCAAGATTTGAACCCAAGTCATTCTGGTAGCAAAACGTGATCTGTTCTCCAGTCTACACTACATCCTTTCTAAAAAGAATTATAACCACTTATTTTAAAAACTTTCGTTGAATTCCCGGTGCCGATAGGATGAATTTATGACCCAATGCAACCCAGACTCAATTTACCATTTTAATCAAATTAGTCCCAAGTTGTGAATTAGACCTCCTCTGCCCATTTATCTATAATACCGGCTCTGTCTTGGATCAGGATTCCACATAAGCATTCTGGGCTTTCTAGTGGGTTCCCCTGCTCTATAGAGATCTTTCAAGGGTTGGGAACTGCTGTTAGCTTAGAGGTGATCTCAGCATCTGACAGAAGGCACCTAGTAAACACTGCATAATCAACTAATAAATGCAAAGAACCCACTTCTTTCACCCCACCAGGCGCATGTACCTGAGAGATCCCCCCACTAGAGCTGTACGAACTGGAGATGCAATTCCGGCTCTTCATGCGGATGCCACACGTGCAGGTGCCACGTGCACAGCTATCAGACAGCTTAGTCAAGTGGCCATCTGAGCTCTTGGAGTCGAGGCCACTCTTCGGAGGCCCAGGCCTACAAGGGAAAAACACACATGTGCTACTAAAAGGCAACAACATTGTTTTAAGGCTTCATCCCATGGTCACAAAATCGTTCTAATGTAATGAAAAAGGATAAGTTTCTTAATTTTACTGTTAATTCAGCTAAATATATCTCACAATGTCAGAAAGGGAAAGCTAAGTATTTTAAAAATTAAATGTATCATTCTACTTATGTGTACTCTAGGAAACACACACAGATCTATAGTGAGAGACTGGGGATCAATGGATGCCTGGCACCAGGGGCAGGATGAGAGGCAGGCTTGAAGGCTTTACCAAGGGGCACGGGGAACCTTCTGGCAGTCAGGGTGATGGTCATAATATTGACTGTGGTCATAGTTTCATGGGTGTGAAATTTAGAAAACATAGTTCCTATAGAAAGCCACTCAAAATGCTCCTCTCTGATTTCAAAGAGTAAAATTTATAGGACAATAATTCTCATAAGGGCACATGTCAAAATTGATCAAATTGTACACTTCAAAGTCAATTATACCTCAATAAAGCTATAAAAAAAATCAACTAGGAGGAACCAACCACTTTTTCTAAGATTCAAACTGAAACAGAAATTCCCTAAACATCTTTCCTGTGAAATAATCATCCAGCCTTTGTGACAGAGCAGACAGCCCACTATCTCCTGGCTCATGAATGGCAACCACAGACCAGTTCATTCCTACACTGGATGAAAACATACTTCGTCTTTCATTACTTCACCTATGGGTCCTGCCTGGAGCCCAATTGTTCTCCTTTCCTGTGAGAGTCCTTCAGATTTTCGCAGAGCATTATCTTTCCCTCCCTCATTTCCTTGAGCCCTGAGGTTTTCCTCCTCTGACTTAGTACTTATGTACCTTTACAACCCCTCACCCACGAGCCGCCCACCCCCTGTGATATCTGAGTTGCTTCACTCGCAGTGAATTTCGGCTTGTGTCTACCTCCTCTGGCAGGGCAGCACGGCCAACCAGCAACCCTCCACGGACAGCAGGACTCAGGCCTTCAGGACGCCCACTCACCTGCCTCCCCCTAGTCTGTGTTCCTCTGTCAGCACAGAGTAGGAGCATCTTAAGCTTTTGGGGCAGCCATGTCATAGTGCTGACTCAAATTAAAAATGTAAGTTACCCCAAGCCTTTTCACACACATTTCCAGCCTCTTTCCCTCCGCACAAATTCTTCCTCAAGTATAATGAAGCTCAAATGCAGAAATCTAACACTTTTCTTAAATTTTGTACTGTTGCATTTTATCCATTGCACAAACCTTGTGATCTCTTTGTTACATACTTGGTTATTCAATGTATCTACAAACCCTCTTAGTCTTAGCATGTTTTATGCATATTGATGGAAAATGGTAAAAGGAATTAGACAAAATAGTTATTGTGGCAAGTTATTCAAAATGTTCCTCTCTGATTTGAAAGAGGAAAATTTACAGGAAAATAAGTCTGATATTGACTTTTTTTTTAATAGGAAATCTCCCCCAGATGGATTCTCACTTACTTAGGCAGAGAAGCAGCAGGGCCTCCACTGGCCCCCACGGGCCTAGAAGCTGAGTGTCCACTCCCGCTGCTGTCAGGGTGCCTGCGACAAATCACAAACCCACAATTAGATGATAGGACTGTTTCTTTAAAGCGTACTCTCATGTTCCCGGGATCGGACACTCTTTCTATGCAACATGGGTTCATGCTAGACAAGAAAAGGCTGCTTCAAATCTCAACGATTCAGGAAGGTAGATTTGTTCTAGGACTGTCCTAATCTAGTAAGAAAAGTATAAAAATGCTTCAGGACTTTTGAACTATTCAAGTGTACTGATTATTTGCTAACTTCTCACCAAAGCACTTCAATCACAAATTTCATATCCTACCATCTATAAATTAAAGACAAAAAAACACTTCAGCGACCCCCCGACACACATCCCCCAAGGCTCTCATTTAGTTCAGTCTGTAAGGGAAGAAGTTCACTAATCACACAGAAGGGCCCATGGAAAGATCATACAGAGCCCTAAGGTATAGGCTCACTGGGGTCTAGAAAAATCACCAGCCTGGAGAACATGAGAAACCTGTTTTGACCATAATAATAGTTATTTTCTCTCTGACCTGCACAAGAATCCTTCAATCTTTTATGCTAAGTCATCAGAAATATACACCCAAAGTCAAACGTTTTGAAAAAACCTGAATGTTCACCTTTTCAAATAAATGTATTTATCAAGGATCCAGCGTTGTCATCGAAGTTTTGAATTTTGTTGTATCACTGAGCCACTCGGACCAAATGAAAAGAACAAGTCTTTTTAATCTAATCATCTTTATCAGCCAAATTATATCCATCAGGGAGGCTTCCTGGGTACACCTCTTTGAGCTCAGCTGATACAATTTATTGGTCCAAAGAAAAAGAAGAAACAAAACCTATTATAGTAGTATGCGTTAAAGACAGAAGATATTTTCACCTGAAGTAGGGATATTTTAAGTGATTTACCAAGTATTCTGTGAAACCCATACTGTAATAAGGTTCAGATTTTTAAGAACTGAAAGAAGGGAACAGTTCTGGCAGCACATCTCACAGCAGAGGCTAAAGGGAGGTGGGACACGGTTGACACACACCAAGGTGTTTCAAGAGGCCAAACCCCTTGCTTTTTGGGTGTTGAGGCATGGGAGACACATGAACCCACTTTGGACCTAAGGAAAAAAAAGGATTTCAAAGTCAACTCCTCCACCCCAAAAAGCCAAAGAAATCCTGAGAAGGAAGAAGAAAGCGGGATGGGATTACGCTCACTGACGTCAAGCTCTACTACAAGGCCACAGTAATCAACACAATTTGGTACTGGCACAAAACAGATGCATCAATGAATGGAAAAGACTACAGAGCCCAGATATAAACCCAAGCATATATGGTCAACTAATATATGATAAAGGAGCCATGGACATACAACGGGGAAATGGCAGCCTCGTCAACAACTGGTGCTGGCAAAACTGGACAGCTACATGCAAGAGAATGAAACTGGATTATTGTCTATCCCCATACACAAAAGTAAACTCGAAATGGATCAAAGACCTGAATGTAAGTTAAATGAAACCATGAAATTCTTAGAAGATAAATAGGCAAAAATCTCCTGAATATAAACATGAGCAACTTTTTTCTGAATGCATGTCCTCGAGCAAGGGAAACGAAAGCCAAGATGAACATAGGGGACCACATCAAACTTAAAAGCTTCTGCACAGCAAAGGACACTATCAACAGAACAAATGGGCATCCCACAGTATAGAACATACTTGTAAATGACATATCCGACAAGGGGTTAACATCCAAAATACATAAAGAACTCACACGCCTCAACACCCAAAAAGAACATAACCCGATTAAAAAGAAGGTGGAGGATATGAACAGACAATTCTCCAAAGAAGAAATTTAGATGGCCACAGGCACATGAAAAGCTGCTCCACATCGCTAATTATCAGGGAAATGCAAATAAAAACCACAATGAGATATCACCTCACACCAGTTAGGATGGCCGCTATTGAAAAGACAAAGAACAACAAATGTTGGGGAGGATGTGGAGAAAGAGGCACCGTCCTACACTGCTGGTGGGAAGGTAAGCTAATTCAACCATTGTGGAAAGCAATAGGGAGGTTCCTGAAAAAACTAAAAATAGAAACTTCATTTGAGCCGGGAATTCCACTCCTAGGAATTTACCCAAAGAATATAATTTCTCAGTTTCAAAAAGACATATGCACCCATATGTTTACTGCAGCACTACTTACAATAGCTAAGATATGGAAGCATCCTAAGTGTCCATCGGTAGATGAATGGATAAAGAAGAGGTGGTACATATACACAATGGAATACAATTCAGCCATAAGGAAAGAAACAAATTCTGCAATTTGCAACAACGTGGGTGGAGCTGAAGGATATTATGCTCAGAGAAATAAGCCAGGCAGAGAAAGACAAGTATCAAATGATTCCCCTCATTTGTGGAGTATAACAAGGAAGCAAAAGTGAAGGAGCAAAACAACAAGGGACTCACAGACTCCAAGAAGGAACTAGGGGTTACCAAAGGGGAGGGGAGGGGGAGGGCGGGAGAAGGGGTTGAGGGGTCGTATGATGGGCACACATGGTGCGGGGGGGATCATGGGGAAGACACTGTAGCACAGAGAAGGCACATAGTGACTCTGTGGCATCTTACTACACTGATGGGCACTGACTGCAATGGGGTGTGGGGGACACGATAACAGGGGTGAATGTAAAACCACATTTTCTTTCACGTGAAACCTTCATGAGAGTGTATATCAATAATACCTTCATAAAATAAATGAATTTAAAACAAAAAACAGTGTCAAATCGTCGGTCTGAGGAGTGTCAGCGTATCTTACCAGCAGGAAGGACTCCAGGTGGGTCGGAGGAGAGGAGTGGGGACTGAGGGGTGGATGGGATCGCGATTGGCCGAGGGAGCCGGTGGGGCGGGGCTTGCGAGGAGGGCTGGGCGGGCGGTGGGGCTGCCACTCCGCAGGTCCCTGGCCTCCGGGGCGGGGGCGGGCTGCGGGCGGCGGAACCAGCTGAGCCAACTTCCCATCAGGAGCGATCAGCCGAATCTGTCAGTTGAGCAGCGGCTGCGGCTCTACTGGACTCCCTTCACGAGCGCGCCTTGGCCAGGGGCGAGGCGGCCATTGTGCGCTGCCGGCACGCGATAACACGTTGCCAGGAGACGGCGCACGAAGGCCGTCTCGGGGCTCGCGGCTCAGTCCCCGCCCCTCCCGGGGGAGTCCACTAATTTATTTTTTTTTAATGGGTTTCTCCCACTTTATTTCTCCCTTTGACTGACGTTGGCTTCAAAGGTTATTTGCCCTGGGCTGGGCCCATATTTTCCCCCAGAGTTACACTGGTAAAATAACTGACATACTTATTTATTTATTTTTTCTTTGTGGAGGTCTTATTAAGGTATTATTGATATACACTCTTAGGAAGGTTTCACATGAAAAAACAATGTGGTTACTACATTTACCCATATTATCAAGTCCGCACCAATACCCCAATGCAGTCACTGTCCTTGGGTGTAGTAAGATGTCACATATTCACTATTTGCCTTCTCCGTGCTACACTGTTTTCCCCGTGACCCCCCACACCATGTGTGCTAAACATAATACCCCTCAATCCCCTTCCCCAACCCTCCCCACACGCCTCCCCTTTGGTAACCACTAGTTCCTTCTTGGAATCTCTGAGTCTGCTGCTATTTTCTTCCTTCAGTGTTGCTTCATTGTTATACTCCACAAAGGAGGGAAATCGTTTGGCACCTGTCTTTCTCCCCCTGGCTTATTTCACTGACATAATACTCTTCAGCTCCATCCACATTGTTGTAAATGGTAGGATTTGTTTCTTTCCTATGGCTGAATAGCATTCCATTGTGTATATGTACCACCTCTTCTTTATCCATTCATCTATTGATGGACGCTTACGTTGCTTCCATTTCTTGGCTATTGTAGAAAGTGCTGCAATAAACATAGGGGTGCATATGTCTTTTTGAATCTGAGAAGTTGTATTCTTAGGGAAAATTCCAAGGAGTGGGATTCCCAGGTCAAATGGTATTTCTATTTTTCGTTTTCTGAGGAACCTCCATATTGCTTACATTCCCACCAGGAGTGTAGGTGGGTTCCCCTTCCTCCACACCCTTGCCAGCATTTGTTGTTCTTAGTCTTTTGGATGCTGGCATCCTCAGTGGTGTGAGGTGATATCTCATTGTGGTTTTAATTTGCATTTCCCTGATGATTAGCGATGTGGAGCATCTTTTCATGTGTCTGTTGGCCGTCTGAATTTCTCCTTTGGAGGAGTGTTCACATGTCCGCCCATTTTTTAATCAGTTTATTTGCTTTTTGGGTGTTGAGGCATGTGAGTTCTTTATATATTTTGGATGTTAACTGCTTGTCGGGTATGTCATTTACAAATTCGTAGACAGTAACTTTTTCTATTTTGTTTTTCTGAATTCTTAATTGACTACTGGACCAAAACTGTATTTTGAACCACCTCCCTAAAGCTACTAAAACTACCTTAAAATGCATTTTAGACCCAAATGTACAACCTAAAACCAAAAAGCTTCTGGGAAAACACAGGACAAAATTTTCTGAACATTTACTTAGGAAAAGGTGTTTTTTAGATACAAGATTCATGGAAGAAAATAAAGATAAATTTGATTTCATCAAATCAAGAACTTTGAAAGACATTGTAAAGAAAATAAAAATATTTATTTTGTAATATTTATTTTATAAGTGAACAAAAGATGAACTTTTAAATATCAACAGGGTTTCTCTAACCAACAATCCCAGTAAATGGGTTTTCATGCTCTTGGAGGGGATGAGCTAATATTATAAAGATGTCAACCCTCCCTAAATTCATCCATAAATTCAGTGCAATTTCATTAAAACATTCAGTTGAGAAAATATTTACAAATCACATATGTAATAAAGGGGTTGTATCCAGAAATACATTAACAACTCTGAAAGTTCAATAAGAAAATAGAGAACCCGAATTTTTAAAAAGGGCAAAATAATGAAAAAGGATAAGGTTCTTAATTTTACTGTTAATTCAGCTAAATATATCTCACAATGTCAGAAAGGGAAAGCTAAGTATTTTAAAAATTAAATGTATCATTCTACTTATGTGTACTCTCGGAAACACACACAGGTCTATAGAGACAGACTGGGGATCAATGGATGCCTGGCACCAGGGGCAGGATGAGAGGCAGGCTTGAAGGCTTTACCAAGGGGCACGGGGAACCTTCTGGCAGTCAGGGTGATGGTCATGATCTTGGCTGTGGTCACGGTTTCATGGGTGTGAAATTTAGACAAAATACTTATTGTTGCAAGTTACTCAAAATATTCCTCTCTGATTTCAAAGAGTAAAATTTATAAGACAATAATTCTGATAAGGACACATGTCAAAATATATCAAATTGTACAGTTCAAAGTCAATTATACCTCAATAAAGCTGTAAAAAAAAAAAACAACTAGGAGGAACCACCTCTTTTTATAAGATTCAAACTGAAACAGAAATTCCCTAAACATCTTTCCTGTGAAATAGTCATCCCGCCTTTGTGAAAGCGCAGACAGCTCACTATCTCCTGGCTCATGAATGGCAACCACAGACCAGTTGATTCCTACACTGGATGAAAACATACTTCGTCTTTCACTTACTTCACCTATGGGTCCTGCCTGGAGCCCAATTGTTCTCCTTTCCTGTGAGAGTCCTTCAGATTTTCGCAGAGCATTATCTTTCCCTCCCTCATTTCCTTGAGCCCCTGAGGTTTTCCTCCTCTGACTTAGTACTTATGTACCTTTACAACCCCTCACCCACGAGCCGCCCACCCCCTGTGATATCTGAGTTGCTTCACTCGCAGTGAATTTCGGCTTGTGTCTACCTCCTCTGGCAGGGCAGCACGGCCAACCAGCAACCCTCCACGGACAGCAGGACTCAGGCCTTCAGGACGCCCACTCACCTGCCTCCTCCTAGTCTGTGTTCCTCTGTCAGCACAGAGTAGGAGCATCTTAAGCTTTGGGGGCAGCCATGTCATAGTGCTGACTCAAATTAAAAATGTAAGTTACCCCAAGCCTTTTCACACACATTTCCAGCCTCTTTCCCTCCGCACAAATTCTTCCTCAAGTATAATGAAGCTCAAATGCAGAAATCTAACACTTTTCTTAAATTTTGTACTGTTGCATTTTATCCATTGCACAAACCTTGTGATCTCTTTGTTACATACTTGGTTATTCCATGTATCTACAAACCCTCTTAGTCTTAGCATGTTTTATGCATATTGATGGAAAATGGTAAAAGGAATTAGACAAAATAGTTATTGTGGCAAGTTATTCAAAATGTTCCTCTCTGATTTGAAAGAGGAAAATTTACAGGAAAATAAGTCTGATATTGACTTTTTTTTTAATAGGAAATCTCCCCCAGATGGATTCTCACTTACTTAGGCAGAGAAGCAGCAGGGCCTCCACTGGCCCCCACGGGCCTAGAAGCTGAGTGTCCACTCCCGCTGCTGTCAGGGTGCCTGCGACAAATCACAAACCCACAATTAGATGATAGGACTGTTTCTTTAAAGCGTACTCTCATGTTCCCGGGATCGGACACTCTTTCTATGCAACATGGGTTCATGCTAGACAAGAAAAGGCTGCTTCAAATCTCAACGATTCAGGAAGGTAGATTTGTTCTAGGACTGTCCTAATCTAGTAAGAAAAGTATAAAAATGCTTCAGGACTTTTGAACTATTCAAGTGTACTGATTATTTGCTAACTTCTCACCAAAGCACTTCAATCACAAATTTCATATCCTACCATCTATAAATTAAAGACAAAAAAACACTTCAGCGACCCCCCGACACACATCCCCCAAGGCTCTCATTTAGTTCAGTCTGTAAGGGAAGAAGTTCACTAATCACACAGAAGGGCCCATGGAAAGATCATACAGAGCCCTAAGGTAAAGGCTCACTGGGGTCTAGAAAAATCACCAGCCTGGAGAACATGAGAAACCTGTTTTGACCATAATAATAGTTATTTTCTCTCTGACCTGCACAAGAATCCTTCAATCTTTTATGCTAAGTCATCAGAAATATACACCCAAAGTCAAACGTTTTGAAAAAACCTGAATGTTCACCTTTTCAAATAAATGTATTTATCAAGGATCCAGCGTTGTCATCGAAGTTTTGAATTTTGTTGTATCACTGAGCCACTCAGACCAAATGAAAAGAACAAGTCTTTTTAATCTAATCACCTTTATCAGCCAAATTATATCCATCAGGGAGGCTTCCTGGGTACACCTCTTTGAGCTCAGCTGATACAATTTATTGGTCCAAAGAAAAAGAAGAAACAAAACCTATTATAGTAGTATGCGTTAAAGACAGAAGATATTTTCACCTGAAGTAGGGATATTTTAAGTGATTTACCAAGTATTCTGTGAAACCCATACTGTAATAAGGTTCAGATTTTTAAGAACTGAAAGAAGGGAACAGTTCTGGCAGCACATCTCACAGCAGAGGCTAAAGGGAGGTGGGACACGGTTGACACACACCAAGGTGTTTCAAGAGGCCAAACCCCTTGCTTTTTGGGTGTTGAGGCATGGGAGACACATGAACCCACTTTGGACCTAAGGAAAAAAAAGGATTTCAAAGTCAACTCCTCCACCCCAAAAAGCCAAAGCAATCCTGAGAAGGAAGAAGAAAGCGGGATGGGATTACGCTCACTGACGTCAAGCTCTACTACAAGGCCACAGTAATCAACATAATTTGGTACTGGCACAAAACAGATGCATCAATGAATGGAAAAGACTACAGAGCCCAGATATAAACCCAAGCATATATGGTCAACTAATATATGATAAAGGAGCCATGGACATACAACGGGGAAATGGCAGCCTCGTCAGCAACTGGTGCTGGCAAAACTGGACAGCTACATGCAAGAGAATGAAACTGGATTATTGTCTATCCCCATACACAAAAGTAAACTCGAAATGGATCAAAGACCTGAATGTAAGTTAAATGAAACCATGAAATTCTTAGAAGATAAATAGGCAAAAATCTCCTGAATATAAACATGAGCAACTTTTTTCTGAATGCATGTCCTCGAGCAAGGGAAACGAAAGCCAAGATGAACATATGGGACCACATCAAACTTAAAAGCTTCTGCACAGCAAAGGACACTATCAACAGAACAAATGGGCATCCCATAGTATAGAACATACTTGTAAATGACATATCCGACAAGGGGTTAACATCCAAAATACATAAAGAACTCACACGCCTCAACACCCAAAAAGAACATAACCCGATTAAAAAGAAGGTGGAGGATATGAACAGACAATTCTCCAAAGAAGAAATTTAGATGGCCACAGGCACATGAAAAGCTGCTCCACATCGCTAATTATCAGGGAAATGCAAATAAAAACCACAATGAGATATCACCTCACACCAGTTAGGATGGCCGCTATTGAAAAGACAAAGAACAACAAATGTTGGGGAGGATGTGGAGAAAGAGGCACCGTCCTACACTGCTGGTGGGAACGTAAGCTAATTCAACCATTGTGGAAAGCAATAGGGAGGTTCCTGAAAAAACTAAAAATAGAAATATCATTTGAGCCGGGAATTCCACTCCTAGGAATTTACCCAAAGAATATAATTTCTCAGTTTCAAAAAGACATATGCACCCATATGTTTATTGCAGCACTACTTACAATAGCTAAGATATGGAAGCATCCTAAGTGTCCATCGGTAGATGAATGGATAAAGAAGAGGTGGTACATATACACAATGGAATACAATTCAGCCATAAGGAAAGAAACAAATTCTGCCATTTGCAACAACGTGGGTGGAGCTGAAGGATATTATGCTCAGAGAAATAAGCCAGGCAGAGAAAGACAAGTATCAAATGATTCCCCTCATTTGTGGAGTATAACAAGCAAGCAAAAGTGAAGGAGCAAAACAACAAGGGACTCACAGACTCCAAGAAGGAACTAGGGGTTACCAAAGGGGAGGGGAGGGGGAGGGCGGGAGAAGGGGTTGAGGGGTCGTATGATGGGCACACATGGTGTGGGGGGGATCATGGGGAAGACACTGTAGCACAGAGAAGGCACATAGTGACTCTGTGGCATCTTACTACACTGATGGGCACTGACTGCAATGGGGTGTGGGGGACACGATAACGGGTGAATGTAAAACCACATTTTCTTTCACGTGAAACCTTCATGAGAGTGTATATCAATAATACCTTCATAAAATAAATGAATTTAAAACAAAAAACAGTGTCAAATCGTCGGTCTGAGGAGTGTCAGCGTATCTTACCAGCAGGAAGGACTCCAGGTGGGTCGGAGGAGAGGAGTGGGGACTGAGGGGTGGATGGGATCGCGATTGGCCGAGGGAGCCGGTGGGGCGGGGCTTGCGAGGAGGGCTGGGCGGGCGGTGGGGCTGCCACTCCGCAGGTCCCTGGCCTCCGGGGCGGGGGCGGGCTGCGGGCGGCGGAACCAGCTGAGCCAACTTCCCATCAGGAGCCATCAGCCGAATCTGTCAGTTGAGCAGCGGCTGCGGCTCTACTGGACTCCCTTCACGAGCGCGCCTTGGCCAGGGGCGAGGCGGCCATTGTGCGCTGCCGGCACGCGATAACACGTTGCCAGGAGACGGCGCACGAAGGCCGTCTCGGGGCTCGCGGCTCAGTCCCCGCCCCTCCCGGGGGAGTCCACTAATTTATTTTTTTTTAATGGGTTTCTCCCACTCTATTTCTCCCTTTGACTGACGTTGGCTTCAAAGGTTATTTGCCCTGGGCTGGGCCCATATTTTCCCCCAGAGTTACACTGGTAAAATAACTGACATACTTATTTATTTATTTTTTCTTTGTGGAGGTCTTATTAAGGTATTATTGATATACACTCTTAGGAAGGTTTCACATGAAAAAACAATGTGGTTACTATATTTACCCATATTATCAAGTCCCGCCAATACCCCAATGCAGTCACTGTCCTTGGGTGTAGTAAGATGTCACATATTCACTATTTGCCTTCTCCGTGCTACACTGTTTTCCCCGTGACCCCCCACACCATGTGTGCTAAACATAATACCCCTCAATCCCCTTCCCCAACCCTCCCCACATGCCTCCCCTTTGGTAACCACTAGTTCCTTCTTGGAATCTCTGAGTCTGCTGCTATTTTCTTCCTTCAGTGTTGCTTCATTGTTATACTCCACAAAGGAGGGAAATCGTTTGGCACCTTTCTCCCCCTGGCTTATTTCACTGAGCGTAATACTCTCCAGCTCCATCCACATTGTTGTAAATGGTAGGATTTGTTTCTTTCCTATGGCTGAATAGTATTCCATTGCGTATATGTACCACCTCTTCTTTATCCATTCGTCTATTGATGGACGCTTACGTTGCTTCCATTTCTTGGCTATTGTAGAAAGTGCTGCAATAAACATAGGGGTGCATATGTCTTTTTGAATCTGAGAAGTTGTATTATTAGGGTAAATTCCAAGGAGTGTAATTCCCTGGTTAAATGGTATTTCTATTTTTCGTTTTTTGAGGCACCTCCATATTGCTTACATTCCCACCAGCAGTGTAGGTGGGTTCCCCTTTCTCCCCATCCTTCCCACCATTTCTTTTTCTTAGTGTTTTGGATGCTGGCCATCCTTAGTGGTGTGAGGTGATATGTCATTGTGGTTTTTATTTGCATTTCCCTGATGATTAGCGATGTGGAGCATCTTTTCATGTGTCTGTTGGCCATCTGAATTTCTTCTTTGGAGAAGTGTCTTTTCACATCTTCCTCCCATTTTTTAATCGGTTTATTTGCTTTTTGTTTGTTGAAACATTTGAGTTCTTTTTATATTTTGGAGATTAACTGCTTCTCAGGTATGTCATTTACAAAATTGTAGGCAATAACTTTTTCTATTTGTTTGTCTGCATTCTTAATTGACTACTGGACCAAAACTGTATTTTGAACCACCTCCCTAAAGCTACTAAAACTACCTTAAAATGCATTTTAGACCCAAATGTACAACCTAAAACCAAAAAGCTTCTGGGAAAACACAGGACAAAATTTTCTGAACATTTACTTAGGAAAAGGTGTTTTTTAGATACAAGATTCATGGAAGAAAATAAAGATAAATTTGATTTCATCAAATCAAGAACTTTGAAAGACATTGTAAAGAAAATAAAAATATTTATTTTGTAAGTATTTATTTTATAAGTGAACAAAAGATGAACTTTTAAATATCAACAGGGTTTCTCTAACCAACAATCCCAGTAAATGGGTTTTCATGCTCTTGGAGGGGATGAGCTAATATTATAAAGATGTCAACCCTCCCTAAATTCATCCATGAATTCAGTGCAATTTCATTAAAACATTCAGTTGAGAAAATATTTACAAATCACATATGTAATAAAGGGGTTGTATCCAGAAATACATTAACAACTCTGAAAGTTCAATAAGAAAATAGAGAACCCGAATTTTTAAAAAGGGCAAAATAATGAAAAAGGATAAGGTTCTTAATTTTACTGTTAATTCAGCTAAATATATCTCACAATGTCAGAAAGGGAAAGCTAAGTATTTTAAAAATTAAATGTATCATTCTACTTATGTGTACTCTCGGAAACACACACAGGTCTATAGAGACAGACTGGGGATCAATGGATGCCTGGCACCAGGGGCAGGATGAGAGGCAGGCTTGAAGGCTTTACCAAGGGGCACGGGGAACCTTCTGGCAGTCAGGGTGATGGTCATGATCTTGGCTGTGGTCACGGTTTCATGGGTGTGAAATTTAGACAAAATACTTATTGTTGCAAGTTACTCAAAATATTCCTGATTTCAAAGAGTAAAATTTATAAGACAATAATTCTGATAAGGATACATGTCAAAATTTATCAAATTCTACAGTTCAAAGTCAATTATACCTCAATAAAGCTGTAAAAAAAAAAAACAACTAGGAGGAACCACCTCTTTTTATAAGATTCAAACTGAAACAGAAATTCCCTAACATCTTTCCTGTGAAATAGTCATCCAGCCTTTGTGACAGCGCAGACAGCTCACTATCTCCTGGCTCATGAATGGCAACCACAGACCAGTTGATTCCTACACTGGATGAAAACATACTTCGTCTTTCACTTACTTCACCTATGGGTCCTGCCTGGAGCCCAATTGTTCTCCTTTCCTGTGAGAGTCCTTCAGATTTTCGCAGAGCATTATCTTTCCCTCCCTCATTTCCTTGAGCCCCTGAGGTTTTCCTCCTCTGACTTAGTACTTATGTACCTTTACAACCCCTCACCCACGAGCCGCCCACCCCCTGTGATATCTGAGTTGCTTCACTCGCAGTGAATTTCGGCTTGTGTCTACCTCCTCTGGCAGGGCAGCACGGCCAACCAGCAACCCTCCACGGACAGCAGGACTCAGGCCTTCAGGACGCCCACTCACCTGCCTCCCCCTAGTCTGTGTTCCTCTGTCAGCACAGAGTAGGAGCATCTTAAGCTTTTGGGGCAGCCATGTCATAGTGCTGACTCAAATTAAAAATGTAAGTTACCCCAAGCCTTTTCACACACATTTCCAGCCTCTTTCCCTCCGCACAAATTCTTCCTCAAGTATAATGAAGCTCAAATGCAGAAATCTAACACTTTTCTTAAATTTTGTACTGTTGCATTTTATCCATTGCACAAACCTTGTGATCTCTTTGCTACATACTTGGTTATTCCATGTATCTACAAACCCTCTTAGTCTTAGCATGTTTTATGCATATTGATGGAAAATGGTAAAAGGAATTAGACAAAATAGTTATTGTGGCAAGTTATTCAAAATGTTCCTCTCTGATTTGAAAGAGGAAAATTTACAGGAAAATAAGTCTGATATTGACTTTTTTTTAATAGGAAATCTCCCCCAGATGGATTCTCACTTACTTAGGCAGAGAAGCAGCAGGGCCTCCACTGGCCCCCACGGGCCTAGAAGCTGAGTGTCCACTCCCGCTGCTGTCAGGGTGCCTGCGCCAAATCACAAACCCACAATTAGATGATAGGACTGTTTCTTTAAAGCGTACTCTCATGTTCCCGGGATCGGACACTCTTTCTATGCAACATGGGTTCATGCTAGACAAAAGGCTGCTTCAAATCTCAACGATTCAGGAAGGTAAATTTGTTCTAGGACTGTCCTAATCTAGTAAGAAACGTATAAAAATGCTTCAGGACTTTTGAACTATTCAAGTGTACTGATTATTTGCTAACTTCTCACCAAAGCACTTCAATCACAAATTTCATATCCTACCATCAATAAATTAAAGACAAAAAAACACTTCAGCGACCCCACGACACACATCCCCCAAGGCTCTCATTTAGTTCAGTCTGTAAGGGAAGAAGTTCACTAATCACACAGAAGGGCCCATGGAAAGATCATACAGAGCCCTAAGGTATAGGCTCACTGGGGTCTAGAAAAATCACCAGCCTAGAGAACATGAGAAACCTGTTTTGACCATAATAATAGTTATTTTCTCTCTGACCTGCACAAGAATCCTTCAATCTTTTATGCTAAGTCATCAGAAATATACACCCAAAGTCAAACGTTTTGAAAAAACCTGAATGTTCACCTTTTCAAATAAATGTATTTATCAAGGATCCAGCGTTGTCATCGAAGTTTTGAATTTTGTTGTATCACTGAGCCACTCGGACCAAATGAAAAGAACAAGTCTTTTTAATCTAATCATCTTTATCAGCCAAATTATATCCATCAGGGAGGCTTCCTGGGTACACCTCTTTGAGCTCAGCTGATACAATTTATTGGTCCAAAGAAAAAGAAGAACAAAACCTATTATAGTAGTATGCGTTAAAGACAGAAGATATTTTCACCTGAAGTAGGGATATTTTAAGTGATTTACCAAGTATTCTGTGAAACCCATACTGTAATAAGGTTCAGATTTTTAAGAACTGAAAGAAGGGAACAGTTCTGGCAGCACATCTCACAGCAGAGGCTAAAGGGAGGTGGGACACGGTTGACACACACCAAGGTGTTTCAAGAGGCCAAACCCCTTGCTTTTTGGGTGTTGAGGCATGGGAGACACATGAACCCACTTTGGACCTAAGGAAAAAAAAGGATTTCAAAGTCAACTCCTCCACCCCAAAAAGCCAAAGCAATCCTGAGAAGGAAGAAGAAAGCGGGATGGGATTACGCTCACTGACGTCAAGCTCTACTACAAGGCCACAGTAATCAACACAATTTGGTACTGGCACAAAACAGATGCATCAATGAATGGAAAAGACTACAGAGCCCAGATATAAACCCAAGCATATATGGTCAACTAATATATGATAAAGGAGCCATGGACATACAACAGGGAAATGGCAGCCTCGTCAACAACTGGTGCTGGCAAAACTGGACAGCTACATGCAAGAGAATGAAACTGGATTATTGTCTATCCCCATACACAAAAGTAAACTCGAAATGGATCAAAGACCTGAATGTAAGTTAAATGAAACCATGAAATTCTTAGAAGATAAATAGGCAAAAATCTCCTGAATATAAACATGAGCAACTTTTTTCTGAATGCATGTCCTCGAGCAAGGGAAACGAAAGCCAAGATGAACATAGGGGACCACATCAAACTTAAAAGCTTCTGCACAGCAAAGGACACTATCAACAGAACAAATGGGCATCCCACAGTATAGAACATACTTGTAAATGACATATCCGACAAGGGGTTAACACCAAAATACATAAAGAACTCACACGCCTCAACACCCAAAAAGAACATAACCCGATTAAAAAGAAGGTGGAGGATATGAACAGACAATTCTCCAAAGAAGAAATTTAGATGGCCACAGGCACATGAAAAGCTGCTCCACATCGCTAATTATCAGGGAAATGCAAATAAAAACCACAATGAGATATCACCTCACACCAGTTAGGATGGCCGCTATTGAAAAGACAAAGAACAACAAATGTTGGGGAGGATGTGGAGAAAGAGGCACCGTCCTACACTGCTGGTGGGAAGGTAAGCTAATTCAACCATTGTGGAAAGCAATAGGGAGGTTCCTGAAAAAACTAAAAATAGAAACTTCATTTGAGCCGGGAATTCCACTCCTAGGAATTTACCCAAAGAATATAATTTCTCAGTTTCAAAAAGACATATGCACCCGTATGTTTACTGCAGCACTACTTACAATAGCTAAGATATGGAAGCATCCTAAGTGTCCATCGGTAGATGAATGGATAAAGAAGAGGTGGTACATATACACAATGGAATACAATTCAGCCATAAGGAAAGAAACAAATTCTGCCATTTGCAACAACGTGGATGGAGCTGAAGGATATTATGCTCAGAGAAATAAGCCAGGCAGAGAAAGACAAGTATCAAATGATTCCCCTCATTTGTGGAGTATAACAAGCAAGCAAAAGTGAAGGAGCAAAACAACAAGGGACTCACAGACTCCAAGAAGGAACTAGGGGTTACCAAAGGGGAGGGGAGGGGGAGGGCGGGAGAAGGGGTTGAGGGGTCATATGATGGGCACACATGGTGCGGGGGGGATCATGGGGAAGACACTGTAGCACAGAGAAGGCACATAGTGACTCTGTGGCATCTTACTACACTGATGGGCACTGACTGCAATGGGGTGTGGGGGACACGATAACAGGGGTGAATGTAAAACCACATTTTCTTTCACGTGAAACCTTCATGAGAGTGTATATCAATAATACCTTCATAAAATAAATGAATTTAAAACAAAAAACAGTGTCAAATCGTCGGTCTGAGGAGTGTCAGCGTATCTTACCAGCAGGAAGGACTCCAGGTGGGTCGGAGGAGAGGAGTGGGGACTGAGGGGTGGATGGGATCGCGATTGGCCGAGGGAGCCGGTGGGGCGGGGCTTGCGAGGAGGGCTGGGCGGGCGGTGGGGCTGCCACCCCGCAGGTCCCTGGCCTCCGGGGCGGGGGCGGGCTGCGGGCGGCGGAACCAGCTGAGCCAACTTCCCATCAGGAGCGATCAGCCGAATCTGTCAGTTGAGCAGCGGCTGCGGCTCTACTGGACTCCCTTCACGAGCGCTCCTTGGCCAGGGGCGAGGCGGCCATTGTGCGCTGCCGGCACGCGATAACACGTTGCCAGGAGACGGCGCACGAAGGCCGTCTCGGGGCTCGCGGCTCAGTCCCCGCCCCTCCCGGGGGAGTCCACTAATTTATTTTTTTTTAATGGGTTTCTCCCACTTTATTTCTCCCTTTGACTGACGTTGGCTTCAAAGGTTATTTGCCCTGGGCTGGGCCCATATTTTCCCCCAGAGTTACACTGGTAAAATAACTGACATACTTATTTATTTATTTTTTTCTTTGTGGAGGTCTTATTAAGGTATTATTGATATACACTCTTAGGAAGGTTTCACATGAAAAAACAATGTGGTTACTACATTTACCCATATTATCAAGTCCGCACCTATACCCCAATGCAGTCACTGTCCTTGGGTGTAGTAAGATGTCACATATTCACTATTTGCCTTCTCCGTGCTACACTGTTTTCCCCGTGACCCCCCACACCATGTGTGCTAAACATAATACCCCTCAATCCCCTTCCCCAACCCTCCCCACACGCCTCCACTTTGGTAACCACTAGTTCCTTCTTGGAATCTCTGAGTCTGCTGCTATTTTCTTCCTTCAGTGTTGCTTCATTGTTATACTCCACAAAGGAGGGAAATCGTTTGGCACCTTTCTCCCCCTGGCTTATTTCACTGAGCGTAATACTCTCCAGCTCCATCCACATTGTTGTAAATGGTAGGATTTGTTTCTTTCCTATGGCTGAATAGTATTCCATTGCGTATATGTACCACCTCTTCTTTATCCATTCATCTATTGATGGACGCTTACGTTGCTTCCATTTCTTGGCTATTGTAGAAAGTGCTGCAATAAACATAGGGGTGCATATGTCTTTTTGAATCTGAGAAGTTGTATTATTAGGGTAAATTCCAAGGAGTGTAATTCCCTGGTTAAATGGTATTTCTATTTTTCGTTTTTTGAGGCACCTCCATATTGCTTACATTCCCACCAGCAGTGTAGGTGGGTTCCCCTTTCTCCCCATCCTTCCCACCATTTCTTTTTCTTAGTGTTTTGGATGCTGGCCATCCTTAGTGGTGTGAGGTGATATGTCATTGTGGTTTTTATTTGCATTTCCCTGATGATTAGCGATGTGGAGCATCTTTTCATGTGTCTGTTGGCCATCTGAATTTCTTCTTTGGAGAAGTGTCTTTTCACATCTTCCTCCCATTTTTTAATCGGTTTATTTGCTTTTTGTTTGTTGAAACATTTGAGTTCTTTTTATATTTTGGAGATTAACTGCTTCTCAGGTATGTCATTTACAAAATTGTAGGCAATAACTTTTTCTATTTGTTTGTCTGCATTCTTAATTGACTACTGGACCAAAACTGTATTTTGAACCACCTCCCTAAAGCTACTAAAACTACCTTAAAATGCATTTTAGACCCAAATGTACAACCTAAAACCAAAAAGCTTCTGGGAAAACACAGGACAAAATTTTCTGAACATTTACTTAGGAAAAGGTGTTTTTTAGATACAAGATTCATGGAAGAAAATAAAGATAAATTTGATTTCATCAAATCAAGAACTTTGAAAGACATTGTAAAGAAAATAAAAATATTTATTTTGTAAGTATTTATTTTATAAGTGAACAAAAGATGAACTTTTAAATATCAACAGGGTTTCTCTAACCAACAATCCCAGTAAATGGGTTTTCATGCTCTTGGAGGGGATGAGCTAATATTATAAAGATGTCAACCCTCCCTAAATTCATCCATAAATTCAGTGCAATTTCATTAAAACATTCAGTTGAGAAAATATTTACAAATCACATATGTAATAAAGGGGTTGTATCCAGAAATACATTAACAACTCTGAAAGTTCAATAAGAAAATAGAGAACCCGAATTTTTAAAAAGGGCAAAATAATGAAAAAGGATAAGGTTCTTAATTTTACTGTTAATTCAGCTAAATATATCTCACAATGTCAGAAAGGGAAAGCTAAGTATTTTAAAAATTAAATGTATCATTCTACTTATGTGTACTCTCGGAAACACACACAGGTCTATAGAGACAGACTGGGGATCAATGGATGCCTGGCACCAGGGGCAGGATGAGAGGCAGGCTTGAAGGCTTTACCAAGGGGCACGGGGAACCTTCTGGCAGTCAGGGTGATGGTCATGATCTTGGCTGTGGTCACGGTTTCATGGGTGTGAAATTTAGACAAAATACTTATTGTTGCAAGTTACTCAAAATATTCCTGATTTCAAAGAGTAAAATTTATAAGACAATAATTCTGATAAGGATACATGTCAAAATTTATCAAATTCTACAGTTCAAAGTCAATTATACCTCAATAAAGCTGTAAAAAAAAAAAACAACTAGGAGGAACCACCTCTTTTTATAAGATTCAAACTGAAACAGAAATTCCCTAACATCTTTCCTGTGAAATAGTCATCCAGCCTTTGTGACAGCGCAGACAGCTCACTATCTCCTGGCTCATGAATGGCAACCACAGACCAGTTGATTCCTACACTGGATGAAAACATACTTCGTCTTTCACTTACTTCACCTATGGGTCCTGCCTGGAGCCCAATTGTTCTCCTTTCCTGTGAGAGTCCTTCAGATTTTCGCAGAGCATTATCTTTCCCTCCCTCATTTCCTTGAGCCCCTGAGGTTTTCCTCCTCTGACTTAGTACTTATGTACCTTTACAACCCCTCACCCACGAGCCGCCCACCCCCTGTGATATCTGAGTTGCTTCACTCGCAGTGAATTTCGGCTTGTGTCTACCTCCTCTGGCAGGGCAGCACGGCCAACCAGCAACCCTCCACGGACAGCAGGACTCAGGCCTTCAGGACGCCCACTCACCTGCCTCCCCCTAGTCTGTGTTCCTCTGTCAGCACAGAGTAGGAGCATCTTAAGCTTTTGGGGCAGCCATGTCATAGTGCTGACTCAAATTAAAAATGTAAGTTACCCCAAGCCTTTTCACACACATTTCCAGCCTCTTTCCCTCCGCACAAATTCTTCCTCAAGTATAATGAAGCTCAAATGCAGAAATCTAACACTTTTCTTAAATTTTGTACTGTTGCATTTTATCCATTGCACAAACCTTGTGATCTCTTTGCTACATACTTGGTTATTCCATGTATCTACAAACCCTCTTAGTCTTAGCATGTTTTATGCATATTGATGGAAAATGGTAAAAGGAATTAGACAAAATAGTTATTGTGGCAAGTTATTCAAAATGTTCCTCTCTGATTTGAAAGAGGAAAATTTACAGGAAAATAAGTCTGATATTGACTTTTTTTTTTAATAGGAAATCTCCCCCAGATGGATTCTCACTTACTTAGGCAGAGAAGCAGCAGGGCCTCCACTGGCCCCCACGGGCCTAGAAGCTGAGTGTCCACTCCCGCTGCTGTCAGGGTGCCTGCGACAAATCACAAACCCACAATTAGATGATAGGACTGTTTCTTTAAAGCGTACTCTCATGTTCCCGGGATCGGACACTCTTTCTATGCAACATGGGTTCATGCTAGACAAGAAAAGGCTGCTTCAAATCTCAACGATTCAGGAAGGTAAATTTGTTCTAGGACTGTCCTAATCTAGTAAGAAAAGTATAAAAATGCTTCAGGACTTTTGAACTATTCAAGTGTACTGATTATTTGCTAACTTCTCACCAAAGCACTTCAATCACAAATTTCATATCCTACCATCTATAACTTAAAGACAAAAAAACACTTCAGCGACCCCCCCGACACACATCCCCCAAGGCTCTCATTTAGTTCAGTCTGTAAGGGAAGAAGTTCACTAATCACACAGAAGGGCCCATGGAAAGATCATACAGAGCCCTAAGGTATAGGCTCACTGGGGTCTAGAAAAATCACCAGCCTGGAGAACATGAGAAACCTGTTTTGACCATAATAATAGTTATTTTCTCTCTGACCTGCACAAGAATCCTTCAATCTTTTATGCTAAGTCATCAGAAATATACACCCAAAGTCAAACGTTTTGAAAAAACCTGAATGTTCACCTTTTCAAATAAATGTATTTATCAAGGATCCAGCGTTGTCATCGAAGTTTTGAATTTTGTTGTATCACTGAGCCACTCGGACCAAATGAAAAGAACAAGGCTTTTTAATCTAATCATCTTTATCAGCCAAATTATATCCATCAGGGAGGCTTCCTGGGTACACCTCTTTGAGCTCAGCTGATACAATTTATTGGTCCAAAGAAAAAGAAGAAACAAAACCTATTATAGTAGTATGCGTTAAAGACAGAAGATATTTTCACCTGAAGTAGGGATATTTTAAGTGATTTACCAAGTATTCTGTGAAACCCATACTGTAATAAGGTTCAGATTTTTAAGAACTGAAAGAAGGGAACAGTTCTGGCAGCACATCTCACAGCAGAGGCTAAAGGGAGGTGGGACACGGTTGACACACACCAAGGTGTTTCAAGAGGCCAAACCCCTTGCTTTTTGGGTGTTGAGGCATGGGAGACACATGAACCCACTTTGGACCTAAGGAAAAAAAAAGGATTTCAAAGTCAACTCCTCCACCCCAAAAAGCCAAAGAAATCCTGAGAAGGAAGAAGAAAGCGGGATGGGATTACGCTCACTGACGTCAAGCTCTACTACAAGGCCACAGTAATCAACACAATTTGGTACTGGCACAAAACAGATGCATCAATGAATGGAAAAGACTACAGAGCCCAGATATAAACCCAAGCATATATGGTCAACTAATATATGATAAAGGAGCCATGGACATACAACAGGGAAATGGCAGCCTCGTCAACAACTGGTGCTGGCAAAACTGGACAGCTACATGCAAGAGAATGAAACTGGATTATTGTCTATCCCCATACACAAAAGTAAACTCGAAATGGATCAAAGACCTGAATGTAAGTTAAATGAAACCATGAAATTCTTAGAAGATAAATAGGCCAAAATCTCCTGAATATAAACATGAGCAACTTTTTTCTGAATGCATGTCCTCGAGCAAGGGAAACGAAAGCCAAGATGAACATAGGGGACCACATCAAACTTAAAAGCTTCTGCACAGCAAAGGACACTATCAACAGAACAAATGGGCATCCCACAGTATAGAACATACTTGTAAATGACATATCCGACAAGGGGTTAACATCCAAAATACATAAAGAACTCACACGCCTCAACACCCAAAAAGAACATAACCCGATTAAAAAGAAGGTGGAGGATATGAACAGACAATGCTCCAAAGAAGAAATTTAGATGGCCACAGGCACATGAAAAGCTGCTCCACATCGCTAATTATCAGGGAAATGCAAATAAAAACCACAATGAGATATCACCTCACACCAGTTAGGATGGCCGCTATTGAAAAGACAAAGAACAACAAATGTTGGGGAGGATGTGGAGAAAGAGGCACCGTCCTACACTGCTGGTGGGAAGGTAAGCTAATTCAACCATTGTGGAAAGCAATAGGGAGGTTCCTGAAAAAACTAAAAATAGAAACTTCATTTGAGCCGGGAATTCCACTCCTAGGAATTTACCCAAAGAATATAATTTCTCAGTTTCAAAAAGACATATGCACCCGTATGTTTACTGCAGCACTACTTACAATAGCTAAGATATGGAAGCATCCTAAGTGTCCATCGGTAGATGAATGGATAAAGAAGAGGTGGTACATATACACAATGGAATACAATTCAGCCATAAGGAAAGAAACAAATTCTGCCATTTGCAACAACGTGGATGGAGCTGAAGGATATTATGCTCAGAGAAATAAGCCAGGCAGAGAAAGACAAGTATCAAATGATTCCCCTCATTTGTGGAGTATAACAAGGAAGCAAAAGTGAAGGAGCAAAACAACAAGGGACTCACAGACTCCAAGAAGGAACTAGGGGTTACCAAAGGGGAGGGGAGGGGGAGGGCGGGAGAAGGGGTTGAGGGGTCGTATGATGGGCACACATGGTGCGGGGGGGATCATGGGGAAGACACTGTAGCACAGAGAAGGCACATAGTGACTCTGTGGCATCTTACTACACTGATGGGCACTGACTGCAATGGGGTGTGGGGGACACGATAACAGGGGTGAATGTAAAACCACATTTTCTTTCACGTGAAACCTTCATGAGTGTATATCAATAATACCTTCATAAAATAAATGAATTTAAAACAAAAAACAGTGTCAAATCGTCGGTCTGAGGAGTGTCAGCGTATCTTACCAGCAGGAAGGACTCCAGGTGGGTCGGAGGAGAGGAGTGGGGACTGAGGGGTGGATGGGATCGCGATTGGCCGAGGGAGCCGGTGGGGCGGGGCTTGCGAGGAGGGCTGGGCGGGCGGTGGGGCTGCCACTCAGCAGGTCCCTGGCCTCCGGGGCGGGGGCGGGCTGCGGGCGGCGGAACCAGCTGAGCCAACTTCCCATCAGGAGCGATCAGCCGAATCTGTCAGTTGAGCAGCGGCTGCGGCTCTACTGGACTCCCTTCACGAGCGCGCCTTGGCCAGGGGCGAGGCGGCCATTGTGCGCTGCCGGCACGCGATAACACGTTGCCAGGAGACGGCGCACGAAGGCCGTCTCGGGGCTCGCGGCTCAGTCCCCGCCCCTCCCGGGGGAGTCCACTAATTTATTTTTTTTTAATGGGTTTCTCCCACTTTATTTCTCCCTTTGACTGACGTTGGCTTCAAAGGTTATTTGCCCTGGGCTGGGCCCATATTTTCCCCCAGAGTTACACTGGTAAAATAACTGACATACTTATTTATTTATTTTTTCTTTGTGGAGGTCTTATTAAGGTATTATTGATATACACTCTTAGGAAGGTTTCACATGAAAAAACAATGTGGTTACTACATTTACCCATATTATCAAGTCCCCACCAATACCCCAATGCAGTCACTGTCCTTGGGTGTAGTAAGATGTCACATATTCACTATTTGCCTTCTCCGTGCTACACTGTTTTCCCCGTGACCCCCCACACCATGTGTGCCAAACATAATACCCCTCAATCCCCTTCCCCAACCCTCCCCACACGCCTCCCCTTTGGTAACCACTAGTCCCTTCTTGGAATCTCTGAGTCTGCTGCTATTTTCTTCCTTCAGTGTTGCTTCATTGTTATACTCCACAAAGGAGGGAAATCGTTTGGCACCTTTCTCCCCCTGGCTTATTTCACTGAGCGTAATACTCTCCAGCTCCATCCACATTGTTGTAAATGGTAGGATTTGTTTCTTTCCTATGGCTGAATAGTATTCCATTGCGTATATGTACCACCTCTTCTTTATCCATTCATCTATTGATGGACGCTTACGTTGCTTCCATTTCTTGGCTATTGTAGAAAGTGCTGCAATAAACATAGGGGTGCATATGTCTTTTTGAATCTGAGAAGTTGTATTATTAGGGTAAATTCCAAGGAGTGTAATTCCCTGGTTA
>JAVSCE010008946.1:0-104073 GCA_032199065.1 Smutsia gigantea
AGCTCCCCCCACCTAGTGAAAAATTCCCACGGGTGATTTTTGACGTGGGGAGCCTGGTGAGGGAGGATACCGCCGATGAAAGATCCCCTTGAAAGCTGTATTCTCTGTGGGAAATTGTCCCTACCCACGAGACCCCCACATACGGAGGAGCTGTGTTCTTACAGAGTAACTTTTGCACAGAGAAGACCTGTGCTTACCAAAGATGCCCCCTCAGAAACACATTTTCCATGCATGTACGGCCTCCTCCCTTAACTTAGCCCCTCGGGGAACCCTGCCGCCCCTCTAGAGACTCCCTCCCTCATCATCAGGATTAAGGAGGCAGGCTGGGCCGGGCTGTATTTATAGGAGCGATTAGCTGGTAGTTAGGAAAGGGGACAGCTGAAGATTTTCACATGCACCCTCCCGCAGTGTTCCTATAGCTGAAGCCAAGCCGACCATGCTTTCCAGAGTGGAGTGAAAAGTGCCGGAGACCTCCCCACTCCAGGTTTACGCATTGTGGGGCAGGGTTGGGATGGGGGCTTCCTAAGGGTCCCAGCTGAGCTGGCCCCAGGCCCTGGAGGGTGCAGTCAGGGGGCGGAAGCGACCCCTGCCGGCCAACCGGGGCGACGGCGAGGTCTTGGTCCGGGTGTTCTGATCTTTGCGCCTTTGCCTCAGTTATCTCTGTCCGTTACTCTTCTCTGTCTGTCGGCATATTGGTTTTGTCATCTCGCTCAATCATTTGCTCGCACTTCTCTGTGCAAAGCTCGCACTCCGCTTCTGTCGCCCCTGCTCGCGCCGACGGCGGCGGGAACTCTCCGTGGTACTGATCTTGCAAGCTCCTGTCCGCGGTGCTGAAATCTGAGCGTGGGGTCGGGTCTGAAGTCAGGGGAGACGAAGGGTTGGTAAGAGGTACGGCCCAGTGGCTGGACAGATCTGACCCACGAGCACTCTGAACCACCCAAGATGGACCAGGGGAAGGCTAGGTTATGGTTTACTGAAGCCTCCAGGACATAAACTGGTATCAACAGAGGGTCCCAGAGACAGTGCCTACTGATTCATTCATTTACTCAATGAGTCCTGAGCACCTACTGCGTGCAAATCAGTGTTTTGGGATCTGGGAGTACAACAGTGAAAGATCCAGACAAAAACTGCACTAGCCTGAGAAGGGAGGGAGAGAGATTTGTGGTAGTGGTCATTGCTCACAAAATGCATGTGCATACTCTGCAAACACAGGCATGCACACACACTCTCTCAAGACATACAAACACAAACATACCAACACATGCTCAGCAAAGAGATTCACATACACACATTCACACTCTCTACAAACACTCCACAAACACACTCTGCAAATACACACCAACTCACACTCAGCAAACAGACTCACAAACATATGCACACAGTTGCAAATATGCATTCAACAATTACAGAGTCCTCTGCAAACACATAAACACAGAATACACACACACACACAGCAATTACACACACAAACACATAAACACACTCTGCAAACACATACTTGGAAAACAAATTCACACACACAGCAAATGCAGATACACACATACAATACATACACTCAGTGAGCACAAGCACACACACATAGCCCCAAAACAAGGGAAGCTCAGCTACACACAAACTCTCATCCAACATAGAGATACATTATCCTCACAATACAGCACACAGACACACAGACACACCATACCCACTGTAGGGCTATTTTTCTCCTAGGCCTCTCCCACTGTAATGTCAACTCTTTGAGGGTTGAGATTTTTATGTCTTTGTCACTACTGCATCCTCAGAACCTCGCACACAATAGGTGCTCAATAAATGATTGTTGAGCGAATGGATGAATTGAGGGAATGCTTGCAAGGGACACACATTCACAGGAACTGCAGAGGGACACACATATGCATATTCATTTCGGATGCAGACACACACCCTCTCCACACACCACACCTGTTCACTCATGGTCAGTATGTATGGTCAACAACTTTTATTCACTGATTCATCCTCATCCTGCAGGACACCCATACTGATCCTACATCCCCCTCCCCTATATTTATTATGACTCTTCCTCAGCTGGACACACTTGACTTGAGACACTTACACAGTTCTCCTAAACTTACACACACACACGCTCCCTACACACACAGATACAGAGCTAAAGCCAAAAGCTCAACCTAAAGGACAACACAAAGATATATATGCACTAGCTTAAGGTCCATCTGCCTTTGGTCAGCTGGAGCTGGAGACAGAACTGTGGGAAATCCCTCCCTGCATCAAATAATGCCCTTTTGGCTGCCATTGTTTCCTGACTCTACCCTGAGGTCTCTTAGCAGCTCCCTAGATCCCAGGGATCTAGGCTAACAGTTGAGGGGTGGCTAGAGGGGGCAGAGTGGGAGAGCGAACTGTCATGTCAGCAGAGACCTCCCAGTTTCCCCTGCCTAGGACTTTTGGACCCCAGTAACAGAACCCGATCCTGCCACCGCCAAACTTGGCTCCAAAGGCCCATCCCTGTTTGGCAGCCCCTAAGCCGATTATGGGTGGAGAGAAGGTGACTATGAGAGGGGTCAGCGGGATCAAGTCCAGGGGGAGACTGGGCAGCAGAGAGGAATTACTGGTCAGAAGAAGGAGATTGGAAGAATTGAGGAGGTCCCTTAGTTCTGAGGACGATGGGGGTTGCCTGAGGGCCAACAGGGTGGGAGATCCTGCTGGGCCTGAGTAGGGAGGGGTGACATGGTCAGACTGGGAGAGGACACTTGGGCCTGAGGGGTGGAGGGGACATGAGTCTGATGGGGGAATTCCTGGGTCAGAGGGAGATTTGGGTGGCCCTCTGGGATTTGAAGATCGTTGGCCATTGCCTCCTCTTCAATTGCCCATTCTCAGCTCTGCCTGGCTCTGTCTCACAGGTGTGCATCATTATGGTGCCACCCTGAGCTCCTAAAGGGGTGGAGGAACCTCACCCTATACCAGCTGACTCTTATCTCAGGTGGACATGGCCTGCAGGGGCTGCACTCGACCCAGGGGCCTGGCATGGGCCTTACGACTGACCTTGGCATGGTTCCTGCTGGGGGCCTGTGAAGGGAGCCACCCATTCCCAGCTAGGTCCTGGAGACACCATAGGCTGGCGGCCAATCTGGCCACAGGCCAGCCGCACCTGTCAGGTGAGCACTCCAGACCCTGCCTAACCCCCAACACCCAGGAACCCCCACTCCACCATGGCAATGCCAGAACTTCCTTATGACAGGTGCTTAGGATGACCAGGGATTAGGGGCACCCAGATCTGGTGCTGAAGAATGGTGGTTTAAGTGTCAAACAGCCTGGGTTCAAATCCCACTCAACCATTTTGTAGTTGTGTGACCATGTCAAGTCACTTAAACCTCTCTTGACCTCAAGCGGGCCATTAAAAATGGGGAAAAATAAAAGCCTACCTCACAGGGGTGTTATAAAGGAGTTATGTAAGCATGTGAGAATTTGTACTACTCCAGAGACATAATAAATGATAAGCTGATTATGATAAAGGATTATTATTACTTGAAACTGCATTTGCATCCCAAGTCAAGAGTCTTTGTTTACATTTTATGTTTGGGAAGATTGATATAATTGGGGTCTCTCCTATTCATGGGACCTTTGTGTCTTAGTTCCCCAACCCTACCTGAGGACCCAAGACCTCAACTCACAGGAGTCCCCTTCTCCATGGCCCTGTTGTCCCTCAGAGATGGACACACCAAAGGCATCAGGCCCTGGGATCATCCCAGGACGCTGTGAGAAGTCGAGTCCCGGGTGAGTACAGCACCCCCAGCACGTGTTTCCTCATGTTCTTTGCTCCAGTTGCCTCCTCCAGCGGGTAGAACCCCAGCGCATCCTGACCCATCCGGGCCTGTCTGTCCCTGTTTAGGTGCGAATCCTTCCTGGGACACCTCCAAGTTGCCCTCCACAGTCGTTTCCGCCTGCTGCTATTGGGGATGCACCAGGCACGGCCGATCTGCGCTGAGCTGTGCGATTCCTGGTAGGCGAAGAGGGGCGTGTGGGGGGTGGTTGAAGGAGGGATCTTCAGCTTGCTCCACCACCTAGCGTTTGAAAGGGCTTGGGCCTGGCTCCAACACCGGCCAAGGTTTAAGGATGAGACCCAGGGTTTAGACTCTAGGCAGAAAGGGGTGGGGCTTGTGGAGGCCTCGGCTTTTAAGATTGGCAGTAAGGAGGCGTGACCTTCCATGGACAGAATTTTTTTTTAAGGGGCGGGCCTCTTGATTGAAAAGAGAAGCTAAAAGGGTGGAGAATGAAAGGGGCTGGCCTGGAATAGTTGGTCTGAGGTCTGCAGGGATGAGGCCATTTGTGACAGGGCCCCGAGTATTTGTGGAGAATACGGGGAGGGTGAAATCCGGGGGATAGTGTGTGTAGGGGTGTGGCCCTAAGAGGCGGGGTCTGGAGCTAGGGGTGGGACTAACACCCGTGGAAGCCTCAGAGAGCAGGGATCCCACGAAAACGCTACTTCGGAGCCTTTCCCCACCTTCTTCTCTCCGCACATCATCTCCAGGTTTGCCGCCTGTCAGAGTGATATCACCTGCCGCCCATCTTGGACCCCACTCCTAGAAAAGACGGCCTGCAAACCTGGCTGCAGTACCTATGGGCAGGTGAGCTTGGGACAGAGGGCGAGGGGAAGAGACTGAGACCTTCCCTTACTGTGTCCTGTCTTAATCCGCCTAAGCCCCAGATCTGGACTGGTACTCCCAACGTCCCCCGCCCCACTCTTCTCCTTCCCGCAGCCCGGTCTCCACAGTGGGTTACACCCGTAGCCTTCCCTAGGACACAGAGTCTGGATTTCCCCTTCCCAAGGGACCGTCTCTGCCCTAGGCCCAGCCAGTTTCCTCTGGAAGACCCAGAGGCTCGAGTTACCTTCCCCAAGGTCCCGGACTTAATCTGTCGCTCCCCTACCCCAGCTCCCTGGCACCCAGTAAAAACGACTCGCTCTCCCCGAGGTCCCGCTCCTGCTACAAGCCCGCCCCAACTCTCCCTGGAAAAACCAGAGGCAGAAATTGCCAGCCCAAAACCGCGCGTCCCAGCCCCAGTCCCAACCAGCCAGTGAACTCCCGGCCTTTTCAAGTCCACGCCCCTGAATACGCCCCCAAGGGGTCTGGGCTCCGCCCACAGGGCCCTAACCCCACCCTGTCTCCCAGATCTTTGCTAACGGAGAGGACCTTTGCCGCTCGGTTCTGGGCTACGCGCTGCCGGTGGCAGCTCCTGGCTCCGGTTACTGCCTCAACATTTCCATCTCGGCACTGCCGGATCCCAAACACGAACGGAGAGCACGAGAAACAACCTTCCCACGCCCTCACCGCCTTCGCACCAGGCTCCTGGATGCGGCGGGCAGCGGGAGTGGCAGCGGGAGCGGCAGCGGCCCCTAGAGGGCGCCTAGCCTCGAAGGAGAGACATCCCTTCCCGCAACCGGGTCCCTGGACACCCAGAGCTCCATCCCTCTCCCTCTCTGCCTTCTAGTTTCCAGAGTCCTGTTCCTCCAACGTGGGGTCCCAGAGATTTGTCCCTCGCCAGATTAGAGAAATGACTATAGCTCATTTTCCCTTTCTCCGTCTGAATAAAGTCACCAACTGGAGCACAAGATACGGCTGCTTCTTGGGGAAATAGGTGAGGAGAGCTGCCAGAAAGCGATGTGTCTCACTTCTAATCTTCAAGTCCTAGAGCTAGAGTCTGATTCACACTAGCGTGTATATGACGAATGACCCTGGAGCAAGGAAGAAACTTGCCGTAACATGGAATATCCAGGTGTCAGAAATGGGAAGAGGTCCAGAGAAAGGACAAGAGCAGGAAACGTGCCCTCCAAAAAGCACCCTGATGTGTACAGACCTCAAGACACCTTTTTTGGCCTTCCCTCTGACTGGGCAGCCCAGCAGGGTCCGGCATGATGTTCCCTTCTCTTCTTCATTCCCTTCTTGCAAATCCCAGTTCTAGACTAAAGGCTGAAAACGATCTAGATTTGGGATTTGGGTCGTAAACTCTACTCTAAATCCTCCTCCTTGTCTACAAGCCCTAGAGCGCCCTCACTTTCCTCACTGGTAAAAGAGGGGCCTCACGCACACATCTTGTGGTTGGTGCTGCCTCTGGCTTTGAACCTCACCTGGGGCTGTTGGCCAGAATAGCTACACGTGGCCTCTCTCTGTGGGTTGGACTCCCTCACAGCATGGCGGCTGGATTCCAAAGGCAAGTGTCCCAAGAAAGCTAGCTGGGTGAAAGTTGTCTCATATTTAGCAGTCTAGCCTTGGAAGTCACAGTGTCACCTGTGCTTTCTATTCACTAAAGTAAATCACTAAAGCCAGCTTATATTCAAGGGGGAGGCATCCTAGACTCCACCTTCTAGGGGAGGGATGTCAAATAAAATGCTTAGAAAGCGTCTGGTGCATAATTAACACTCAATAAATGTGAACATCATCCATTAAATTGTTGATGGTATTATATACTGTGTCGTGACAAGGACGACAAACAGGCATTTAAGGGAAAAAAAGTGAGATAAAACCTTTGAAGCATCTCCAGGCAGATGACCAAGCCACAGGGAACGGCATTTCAAGCAGGATGCCTGGATATTTCCAGCTGCTCAAAGAGCCTGGAGCACAGAGTGGGAGAGGGAAAGACCACAGAAGGCCTTGAACACCAACTGGAGGCACTGGGACCTGATGATAAAGGGTGTGAGAACCATGGAAGGTTTATACAGAGGAAGATCCATCAGACTGCCATCATGCCTGCCACTTGCAAACAGGACAGCAGTAGGACCTTGGGCCAGGAAACGGAAGATGGGGAAGAGGGAGACACATGAGAGGGAGTAACACACATGCTGCCCTGAGGAGAGCAGGCATGATCATTTGCAACCTTCAGGTAGGGATTGTTGTCAGGTTCATTTTAAAGAAGACTCTGGAGAGCTTCAGCAGGTCTGGCATGGGGCCCAGGATTTCACCTTTCTAGGTTCCAGGTGAGCTTGGTGCTGCTGATTTGGGGACCCCATTTGAATATCCAGGGATTCAAAAACATGTTAGGAAAACAACAGATTCTGGAGACAAGACAAAATTTTTCTTGCAAGTTACGTTTGTGAGTTACAGCTTTGGGGTGCCGGCTAGTTTCTGCTTGTCACCAGCTGTGAGGGAAGGGAGAAAGGGGGACAGCTTCTCCTTATCTTGCTCAATTCCATCCATCCAGAAGGGCCTATAATTTCAAGACAAACTATAATTCTGTTAATTCTTTGAGGGGAAAAGCAAATCTGAGAAACTCCCAAATTAACAGCATAGAAGAGGACGGGACAGAACGGTAAACAGAATCAGATTTGGTAATGTTTTGCAACTACAATAGCCATAGGCGGAGGCTTGAAAAAAAAAAAGGTGCCTCTACCGTGGGAGAAATGTGGAGGCCAGAGCATCTCCCCCAGGCTTGCCGTCACTTCCTCTGCTCTCTTGGGCCTTCCTGAAGCCAGGTCCTCTTATCTCTGGGTCGCTGCCTTTGCTGTTCCCACTGCCTGGAACCCCTTTATGCTCCTGCTATTTGCTCCACCCTCCTCATGCTTCAGCTTTCAGCCAGATAGTTCCTCAGGCTCTGCAAGCCCCAGACCAGAGCTGGCCTCCCCATCATGTACTCCCGGGCCCCCCTGGACCTCAACGGGCACTTAGTGGGAGGTCTGGAGCCCCTATTGGCTGAGGAAAGGGGAATTTGGAAATTTCTCTCCAAATTACAAACCGTATAGATCCCCTGACCTTCCAAACCCACCTCTGGGAATTTATCCTATAGACAAAACTGCATGAGAAATAATGGCAATCCCAGCTCATTCCCTGCTGTACACAAAATATCTACATGTGTGGCAATCCAATATCTATTAAGAGGCGTTAAATGAACTACAGGGCAGTCATGTCTGGAAGACTGAGCTGTAAAAGGAATAAAAAAGGCCTTTACACAACCATTTGGAATTACCCCCAGATGTATGTGGTGAAGAGAAATGTGCACTATCTAGGGGATAGTTTGTTTCCATTTGTGTTAAAAAAAAAACACCAACAAAACAACACTTGAGGAAGGAATGTATCTGTGCTTTTACTTTTTTTAATTAAAAAATTTTTTTTTCTTAAGGTGTTATTGATATACACTCTTATGAAGGTTTCACATGAAAAAACAATGTGGTGACTACTTTTACCCATATTATCAAGTCCACACCCATACCACAATGCAGTCACTGTCCATCAGTGTAGGAAGATGCCACAGATTCACTGTTTGCCTTCTCAGTGCTACACTGTTTTCCCTGGGACCCCCCACACCATGTGTATTAAACGGTACCCCTCAATCCCTTCTCCTTCCCTCCCCACCGGCCCTCCCACACCCCTCCTCTTTGGTAACCGCTAGTCCCTTCTTGGAGTCTGGGAGTCTGCTGCTATTTTGTTCCTTCAGTTTTGCTTCATTGTTATACTACACAAATGAGGGGAATCGTTTGGCACTTACCTTCTCCCCCTGGCTTATTTCACTGAGCATAATATCCTCCAGCTATATCCATGTTGTTGCAAATGGTAGGATTTGCTTCTTTCTTATGGCTGAATAGTATTCCAATGTGTAATATGTACCACATCTTCTTTATCCATTCATCTACTGATGGACACTTAGGTTGTTCCCATATCTTGGCTATTGTAAACAGTGCTGTGATAAACATAAGGGTGCATATGTCTTTTTGAATCTGAGAAGTTGTATTCTTTGGGTAAATTCCAAGGAGTGGGATTCCCGGGTCAAGTGGTATTTCTATTTTCAGTTTTTTGAGGAACCTCCATATTGCTTTCCACAATGGTTGAACTAGCTTACATTCCCACCAGCAGTGTAGGAGGGTTCCCCTTTCTCCGCATCCTCGCCAGCATTTGTTGTTCTTAAGTCTTTTGGATGGTGGCCATCCTAACTGGTGTGAGGTGATATCTCATTGTGGTTTTAATTTGCATTTCCTTGATGATTAGTGATATGGAGCATCTTTTCATATATCTGTTGGCCATCTGAATTTCTTCTTTGGAGAATTGTCTCTTCATATCCTCTGCCCATTTTTTAATTGGGTTATTTGCCCATTTTTTAATTGGGTTATTTTGGGTGTTGAGGTGTGTGAGTTCTTTATATATTTTGGATGTTAACCCCTTGTCGGATGTCATTTACAAATATATTCTCCCATACTGTAGGAAGCCTTTTTGTTCTGTTGATGGTGTCCTTTGCCATACAGAAGCTTTTTAGTTTGATGTGGTCCCATGTGTTCATTTTTGTTTTTGTTTCCCTTGCTCGAGGAGATGCGTTCAGGAAGAACTTGCTCATGCTTATATTCAGGAGATTTTTGCCTATGTTGTCTTCTAAGAGTTTTATGGTTTCATGACTTACATTCATGTCTTTGATCCATTTCGAGTTTACTTTTGTGTATGGGGTTAAACAATAATCCAGCTTCATTCCCTTACATGTAGCTGTCCAGTTTTGCCAACACCAGTTGTTGAAAAGGCTTTCATTTCCCCATTGTATGTCCATGGCTCCTTTACCATATATTAATTGACCATATATGCTTGGGTTTATATCAGGGCTCTCTAGTCTGTTCCATTGGTCTATGGGTCTGTTCTTGTGCCAGTACCAAATTGTCTTGATTACTGTGACTTTATAGCAGAGCTTGAAGTTGGGGAGCAATCCCCCGGCTTTACGGCTTTATTCTTCCTTCTCAGGATTGCTTTGGCTATTTGGGGTCTTTTGTGGTTCCATATGAATTTTAGAATGATTTGCTTTAGTTCATTGAAGAATGCTGTTGGCATTTTGATAGGAATTGCATCAAATCTGTAGATTACTTTAGGAAGAATGGCCATTTTGACAATATTAATTCTTCTGATCCATGAGTACCCTGTGCTTTTATTTTATTTTTATTTTTATTATAATTTATTTTGGTATCATTAATCTACAATTACATGAGCAACATTATGTTTACTGGACTCCCCCCATCATCAGGTCCCCCCCACAACCCCATTAGTCACTGTCCATCAGCGTAGTGAGATGCTATAGAATCACTACTTGTCTTCTCTGAGTTGTACAGCCCCCTGTGCTTTTATTTTTAAGTATACTAGTAATGTGCCAGGCAAACTCTAGAAGGATGTAGAAGAAGCACATGCTAAGGTCTAAATGTTTGTGTTACCCCCCAATTTATATGTTGAAATTATAACCAATGATGGTAATATTAGGAGGTAGAGCCTTTTCGGGTGACTGGGTCATGAGCATGGAAACCTCAAGAATGAACGGGATTAGTGCCCCTATAAAAGGGACCCCACAGAGGTCCCTCACCCCTTCTATGTGAAGACACAGCAAGAAGTTGAAGTCTGATTAAAGATGGCAGTGTGAGAGGTGAGAGAGAGGCTTCCTCCTAAAACCGCATATAATACGAAAATATAACTAATACTGAAAGAGCAACAGGAAAGAGGACTGCGCCAAACTGCCTACACCTGGAGAAAAGAATAAACCTCATGGAACAGGGTAATGTACCAAAGCCGGGGCCCGGCGGGACCCCAGCCCTTCCCCCACCCCAGCTCTCCAGGTGGAGGAAGAGAAACAGAGCAGGGAGTGGAGGCCTGGGACTGCTGAATACCTAACTCCGGAGATCTGATCTGGGAGCACAAACCTACATTTCATGGTATTTTCATGGACTCTCATGATTAGGGGATTGGAAAGCTCAGACAGGCAGAATACCTGGAGAGACTGAGATTCCAGCCACTTGTGGAAAGTAGGGATCCATATCTGGCTGCTCTGGGACAAAAGAAAGGTGGGAAGTCTGAGAGACTTCCTAATAGGAAGAGGGCTGCTAAAGGGCCAAGGACTGCACAGAGCTTATTGCTCAGGAGAAAGGACAGGTAGACAAAATTGTCTGGGTGCACTCTGCCCAGCAGGTTGGGAGCTTTCACGATCTTCAGGAGCTCCAGCTCCTGAATGGCTGGCTACACGGCTCCAAGGACACCCTCGGTGATAAGCAGCCTACTGCGCCTTTCTCACAGCCAGGCCCACCAGGCTTGCAACCTGGTAAACCCTACCCTGGCGTTAGGCCGGCCAGAGGGAAATCCTGTCTACAGAAACTACAAACGCAAAGCATAGATGCTTATACCTGTGTGCTCGGCCCACTGGTTCTGGCAGTGGAGACAGGCATAGCAGCCTCGAAGCAGGAAACAGCTCTTTCCTCCCCCCAGTCACCAATACCACTCCCCTACGACCCCGACATTGCTTCAGGGGCTGAGCAGCTCCAGGCTTCTGGGCACTAGAGGGCACCATATACAAATATGAAATGCCCAAGGAACCTGGTTCAAAGTAAAATTATGAACATGAATATAACCCCTGAGAGAGATTCAAATGAAATCGACCTCATAAATCTTCCTGAAAGGGATTTCAAAATAAAAATCATTAACATGCTCAAGGAGGTGCAGAAAAATATTCAAGAACTCAGGGAGTAATTCCGGTAGGAGATCTAATCATTACGGAACACAGTATCAGAAATGAAACATACAATGGAAAGTTTTAAAAGCGGATTAGATACAGTGGAGCAGACGATAAATGAAATAGAAATTAGAGAAGAGGAATACAAAGAAGCTGAGGCACAGAGAGAAAAAAGGATCTCTAAGAATGAAAGAATATTGAGAGAACTGTGTGACCAATCCAAATGGAACAATATTCACATAATAGGGGTACCAGAAGAAGAAGAGAAAAAGGGATAGAAAGTGTCTTTGAGGAGATAATTGCTGAAAACTTCCCCAGTCTTGGGGAGGAGATAGTCTCTCAGGCCATGGAGGTGCACAGATCTCCCAACACAAGGGACCCAAGGAGGACACCACCAAGACATATAATAATTAAAATGGCAAAGATTAAGGATAAGGACAGACTATTAAAAGCAGCCAGAGAGAGAAATAAGACCACATACCAAGGAAAGCCCATCAGGCTATCATCAGACTTCTCAGCAGAAACCTACAGGCCAGAAGGGAGTGGCATGATGTATTTAATGCAATGAAGCAGAAGGGCCTCGAACAAAGAATACTTTATTCGGCAAGGTTATCATTTGAATTTGAAGGAGGGATTAAAAAATTTCCAGATAAGCAAAAGCTGAGAGAATTTGCCTTCCACAAACCTCTCTACAGTGTATTTTGGAGGGACTGCTATAGATGGAAGTGTTCCTGAGGTTTAATAGCTGTCACCAGAGGTAATAAAACCACAGCAAAGAAAGTAGTACAGTTAATTACTAAGGAACTGCTAAATTAAACCAACTATCCCCAAAGTCAATCAAGGGATAGATTAAGAGTACAGAATATGATACCTAATATATAAAGAATGGAGGAGGAAGAAAAAAGAGGAGAGAAAAAAGAACCTTTAGACTGTGTTTGTAATAGCATATTAAGTGAGTTAAGTTAGACTCTTAGATAGTAAGGAAGTTAACCTTGAACCTTTGGTAACCACGAATCTAAAGCCTGCAATGGCAATAAGTACACACTTATCGATAATCACCCTAAATGTAAGTGGTCTGAATGCACCAATCAAAAGATGTAGAGTCACTGAATGGATAAAAAAACAAGACCCATCTATATGCTGCCTAAAGACTCACTTTAAACCCAAAGACATACAGACTAAAAGTGAAGGGATGGAAAAAGATATCTCATGCAACTAATAGGGAGAAAAAAGCAGGAGTTGCAGTACTTGTATCAGACAAAATAGACTTCAAAACAAAGAAAGTCACAAGAGACAAAGAAGGACATTACATAATGATAAAGGGGTCAATCCAACAAGAAGATATAACCATTATAAATATCTATGCACCCAACACAGGAGCACCTACATACGTGAAACAAATACTAACAGAAATAAAGGGGGAAATAGAATGCAATGCATTCATCCTAGGAGATTTCAACACTCCACTCACTCCAAAGGACAGATCAACCAGACGGAAAATAAGTAAGGAGACAGAAGCACTGAACAACTCATTAGAACAGATGGACCCAACAGACATCTACAGAACTCTACACCCAAAAGCAGCAGAATACACATTCTTCTCAAGTGCACATGGAACATTTTCAAGAACAGATCATAAACTAAGCCACAAAAAGAGGCTAAGTAAATTTAAAAAGACTGAAATTGTACCAACCAGTTTCTCAGACCACAAAGGTATGAAAGTAGAAATAAATTATGCAAAGAAAAGGAGAAATCCCACAAACACATGGAGGCTTCACAGCATGTTCCTAAATAACCAATGGATCAATGACCAAATAAAAACAGAGATCAAGCAATATATGGAGACAAATCACAACAATAACTCAACACTGCAAAATCTGTGGGATGCAGCGAAGGCTGTGCTAACAGGAAAGTATATTGCAATACAGGCCTACCTCAGAAAAGAACAATCCCATATGAACAGTCTAAAATCACAATTAATGAAACTAGAAAAAGAAGAACAAATGAGGCCCAAAGACAGTAGAAGTAGGGACATAATAAAGATTAGAGCATAAATAAATAAAATTTAGAAGAATAAAACAATAGAAAGGATCAATGAAAGCAGGAGCTCGTTCTTTGAGAAAATAAACAAAACATATAAAGCCCTAGCCAGACTTATTAAGAAAAAAGAGTTTACTCACATAAACAGAAATCAGAAATGAGAAAGGAAAAATCACTACAGACACCACAGAAATACAAAGAATTATTAGAGAATACTATGAAAAATTATATACTAACAAACTGGAAAACCTAGAAGAAATGCAAAACTTTCTAGAAAAACACAACCTTTCAAGGCTGACCCAGAAAGAAAACAGAAAATCTGAATAGACCAATTATCAGCAACGAAATTGAACTGGTAATCAAAAACCTACCTAAGAACAAAACTCCTGGACCAGATGGCTTTACTGCTGAATTTTATCAAACATTTAGTGAAGACCTAATATCCATACTCCTTAAAGTTTTCCAAAGAGTAGAAGAAGAGGGAATACTTCCAAACTCATTCTATGAGGCCTGCATCACTCTAATACCAAAACCAGGAAAAGACACCACAAAAAAAAAAAAAAAGAAAATTACAGACCAATATCTCTGATGAACATAGATGCAAAAATACTCAACAAAATATTAGCAAACAGAATTCAAAAATTCATCAAAAAGATCATCCATCATGATCAAGTAGGATTTATTCCAGGGATGCAAGGATGGTACAACATTCAAAAATCCATCAACATCATCCACCACATCAACAAAAAGAAGGACAAAAACCACATGATCATCTCCATAGATGCTGAAAAAGCATTTGACAAAATTCAACATACATTCATGATAAAAACTCTCAACAAAATGGGCATAGAGGGCAAGTACCTCAACACAATAAAGGCCATATATGACAAACCCATAGCTAACATCTTACTTAACAGCAAGAAGCTGAAAGCCTTTCCTTTAAGATTGGGAACAAGACAAGGATGCCCACTCTCCCCACTTCTATTCAACATAATACTGGAGGTACTAGCCATGGCAATCAGACAACACAAAGAAATAAAAGGCATCCAGATTGGCAAGGAAGAAGTTAAACTGTCCCTGTTTGCAGATGACATGATATTGTACATAAAAAACCCTAAAGACTCCATTCCAAAACTACTAGATCTAATATCTGAATTCAGCAAAATTGCGTGATACAAAATTAATATGCAGAAATCTGTTGCATTCCTATACGCTAACAATGAACTAGCAGAGAGAGAAATCAGGAAAATAATTCCATTGAAAATTGCATCAAAAAGAATAAAATACCTAGGAATAAACCTTACGAAGGAAGTGAAACACCTATACTCTCTGAAAACTACAAGACACTCATGAGAGAAATTAAAGAAGATACCAATAAATGGAAACACATCCCGTGCTCATGGATAGGAAGAATTAATATTGTCAAAATGGCCATCCTGCCTAAAGCAATCTACAGATTCAATGCAATCCCTATCAAAATACCAACAGCATTCCTCGATGAACTACAGAAAATCATTCTAAAATTCATATGGAACCACAAAAGACCCTGAATAGCCAAACCAATCCTGAGAAGGAAGAATAAAGCTGGGGGGATTATGCTCCTCAACTTCAAGCTCTACTACAAAGCCACAGTACTCAAGATAATTTGGTCCTGGCACAGAACAGACCCATAGACCAATGGAACAGACTAGTGAGCCCTGATATAAACCCAACAATATATGGTTAATTAATGTATCATAAAGGAGCCATGAAGCCTCTTCAACAGCTGGTGTTGGCAAAACTGGACAGCCACATGCAAGAGAATGCAACTGGATTACTGTTTAACCCCATACAGAAAAGTAAACTCAAAATGGATCAAAGACCTGAATGTAAGTCATGAAACCATAAAACTCTTAGAAGACAACATAGGCAAAAATCTCCTGAATATAAGCATGAACAATTTCTTCCTGAACGCATCTCCTCAAGCAAGGGAAACAAAAACAAAAATGAACTCGTGGGACTACATCAAACTAAAAACCTTCTGTACGGCAAAGGACACCATCAACAGAACAAAAAGGCATTCTACAGTATGGGAGAATATATTTGTAAATGACATATCCAACAAGAGGTTAACATCCAAAATGTATAAAGAACTTACACGCCTTAACACCCAAAAAGCAAATAACCCGATTAAAAAATGGGCAGAACTCAGTGAAATAAGCCAGGAGGAGAAAGACAAGTATCAAATGATTTCACTCATCTGTGGAGTAAAAGAACAAAGAAAAAACCGAAGGAACAAAACAGCAGCAGACTCACAGAACCCAAGAATGGACTAACAGTTACCAAAGGGAAAGGGACTGGGGAGGATGGGTGGGAAGGGAGGGATAAGGGGGAAAAAGGGGCATTGCGATTAGCACACATAATGTAGCGGGATGAGACACGGGAAAGGCAGAGAAGACAAGTAATGATTCTATAGCATCTTACTGCGCTGATGGACAGTGACTGTAATGGAGTATATGGGGGGACTTGATAATAGGGGGTCTAGTAACCGTAATGTTGTTGAAGTAATTGTACATTAACGATACAAAAAAAAATGGGCACAGGATATGAAGAGACAGTTCTCCAAAGAAGAAATTCAGATGGCCAACAAATACATGATAAGATGCTCCACATCACTAATCATCAGGGAAATGCAAATTAAAACCACAATGAGATATCACCTCACACCAGTAAAGATGGCCGCCATCCAAAAGACTAAGAACAAAAAATGCTGGCGAGGATGCGGAGAAAGGGGAACCCTCCTACACTGCTGGTGGGAATGTAAGCTAGTTCAATCAGTGTGGAAAGCAATATGGAGGTTCTTCAAAAAACTAAAAATAGAAATACCATTTGCCCCGGGAATCCCACTCCTTGGAATTTACCCAAAGAATACAACTTCTCAGATTGAAAAAGACATATGCACCCCTATGTTTATTGCAGCACTGTTTACAATAGCCAAGATATGGGAACAACCTAAGTGTCCATCAGTAGATGAATGGATAAAGAAGATGTGGTACATATACCCAATGGAATATTATACAGCCATAAGAAGAAAACAAATCCTACCATTTGCAACAACATGGATGGAGCTAGAGGGTATTATGCTCAGTGAAATAAGCCAAGCCGAAAAAGACAAGTATCAAATGATTTCACTCATATGTGGAGTATGAGAACTAAGAAAAAAACTGAAGGAACAAAACAGCAGCAGACTCCCAGACTCCAAGAAGGGACTAGCGGTTACCAAAGGGGAGGGGTGTGGGAGGGCCGGTGGGGAGGGAGGGAGAAGGGGATTGAGGGTACCGTTTAATACACATGGTGTGGGGGGTCCCGAGGAAAAGTGTAGCATAGAGAAGGCAGTGAATCTGTGGCATCTTCCTACACTGATGGACAGTGACTGCATTGTGGTATGGGTATGAACTCGATAATATGGGTAAAAGTAGTAACCACATTGTTTTTTCATATGAAACCTTCATAAGAGTGTATATCAATAATACCTTAATAAAAAATTAAAAGAAAAAAGACAAAAGCTACTCACTCCAAATGGTAACTTGATTCAGGACCAGGAATGGGGTTTATAGTGAGGAACTGTAAGACTTGGCCAGCTGGAATGTGTGGGCTGACAGGCCCACCTGTGGCTGAGGGCACTTTAAAAGGGGCATTTCTGTCTCCCTCAGATCATGTAAATATGTGAACCATTCAAGTTCTAATCAAATAAAGCATTCTGTCTAATAGAACTTTTCATCTATAACAGACAGCTTTAAGGAAAGAGATTAGCTCCCAGAATAATCATTTTTTTTTAAATTCCAGCACTCATTGATGCAAGAAATATTTATTGAGCTTCTATTATATTCCCGACCTTATTCTAGTCACGAAGGATAAAAACAGCAGGCAAAATACGTATCTGCCCCCACGGAGCTTACTGTCCCAGGAGCACAGAGTAGGCAATGCAATTTATAGCAATGCTTCTCATGTTCTTGCTCAGAAAAGTTGACAAAACAGAGCATTTCAATGGAACACATATGGAAGTGTAAATGCGTTTTTTTTCTTTTTCTTGGGTAAAGATATCTTTTTATTTATTTATTTTATTTTGGTATCATTAATCTACAATTACATGTGCAACATTACGGTTACTAAACTACCCACTTCATCAGGTCCCCCCCACCAACCCCATTATAGTCACTGTCCATCAGTGTAGTGAGATGCTATAGAATCACTACTTGTCTTCTCTGAGTTGTACAGCCCTCCCCATGCCCCCCAACATTACATCTGCTAATCGTAATGCCCTATTTCCCCCTTGTCCCTCCCTTCCCACCCATCCTCCCCAGTCCCTTTCCCTTTGGTAACTGTTAGTCCATTTTTGGGTTCTGTGAGTCTGCTGCTGTTTTGTTCCTTCAGTTTTTTTCTTTGCTCTTATGCTCCACAGATGAGTGAAATCATTTGATGCTTGTCTTTCTCCGCCTGGCTTATTTCACTGAGCATAATACCCTCTAGCTCCATCCATGTTGTTGCAAATGGTAGGATTTGTTTTCTTCTTATGGCTGAATAATATTCCATTGTGTATATGTACCACATCTTCTTTATCCATTCATCTACTGATGGACACTTAGGTTGCTTCCATTTCTTGGCTATTGTAAATAGTGCTGCAATAAACATAGGGGTGCATCTGTCCTTTTCAAATTGGGCTGCTGCATTCTTAGGGTAAATTCCTAGGAGTGGAATTCCTGGGTCAAATGGTATTTCTATTTTGAGTTTTTTGAGGAACCTCCATACTGCTTTCCACAATGGTTGAACTAATTTGCATTCCCACCAGCAGTGTAGGAGGGTTCCCTTTTCTCCACAGCCTTGCCAACATTTGTTGTTGTTTGCGTTTTGGATGTTGGCCATCCTTACTGGTGTGAGGTGATATCTCATTGTGGTTTTAATCTGCATTTCTCTGATGATTAGCAATGTGGAGCATCTTTTCATGCCAGAATAATCATTTTACATATTTTATTTCTGATTAAGGTGAATTATTTGCTTATCTATGAACATGTTATACTACAGAAGAATATTTTAAATATTATTACTTATTGTATCATTTCCACATGTAATTAAAAAGTGACACTCCCTAAAAAAAAAGTTGAACCTCGAACAGGGTCCTACCCAGAACGAGACCATGCTGGCACCCTGATCTTGGGCTTCTGGCCTCCAAAACCATAATATCAGTTGTTTATAAGCCACCTGGTCTGTGATAGTTTGTAATTGCAGCCCAAAAGGACTGAGACAACCTAGTATGCCCACCAGTGAGCTGAGGGCAGGATGGGAAGGCTTATTGATATGTTCCCTCCTAATTCTGCATCATACAAATATAGTATGCATTTAGAAAATGAAATAAAATCAACCAACCAATGCCCAACATCCTGTATAGTTTCCATGTAAGCTGGATCCAGCTGCAGAACACACCCCACTCTGCCTCTGCACCAAAGTACCACCCTACGCTTAGTTTTTCCTTAAAACACTTTTAATCACCAGTGGAGTTTGGCGGTGGGGGAAGGCAGGTAAAGGGGTACAGGCTGGCTCCTAGAGAGTAGTGGCTGACTCCAGGCCGCGCTCCTGGAAGTACCGGTGGGGGAGGTGGAGGCGGGTTCGGGGGCCCTCACTGAAGTAGGATGTGATGCTCACCAGTCCCTCCTGATCCCCTGTGGGTGAGTCCTCCCTGTGGGACAGAGTTGGTGACACTGACCACTTCCAGGGGAGTGGCCCTCCCAGGCAGGGCTGAGCCTGGCCTCCCTCCCTCCCTCTGTCCCCACAGCACCTCCAGGACACCCACCACATCACGTCTTCCGCCTCCTTCTCCAGGATACTCTGGGCCGTGCGCCAGCTGAACCGGACAAACTGGGGGAAGCCGAACACGGGCTCCACCTGCTTCCTCAACCACGCTTTTGTCTTGGGATCTGGACAGAGGGCAGGGTGGGCAATGGGGGTGGCCCTGAGTCCTGCTGTAACTTCCCAGCTCCTCAGCCTGGCACCTGCGGCCCCCCTGCTACCTCACAACAGGCCTCTTCGAGAACCTGGGGCACTACCCACTCTGAGACATTCCTGCCTCAGGACCGTTGCACAGGCAGCTCCCCAGACTCTTCACCTGGCCACCTGCTGCTCGAGGTGCAGTGCAGGGAGGCTGCCGCTGAGAGGCCTTCCTCATCCCCAGGATAACAGTCATTAGGCCAGCATCTGTGGACCACTGGGCTAACACCCATCGCCCCCACAGAGATATGAGCTCAGTGGGGACAGGGAGCTCCTTGTTTGTCTTGTTGACGGCTAAGATCCCAGGGCTCAGCCCCGCATGGCACGTTCTAGGCACTCGGTGAGCACCAAATGCTGCCTGAAGACATGTGGCCCGGACCTGGTTTCCTCACTTGGGCCTCACCTAAGTCGCCGTCACAGACTTACTGTGTCACCTTCCAACTGAGAGTCCCTCCCTGGATCTCAGAAAAGCCAGAAGGTTCCCTGAACCCAGCCAATGAATCTTCAGTCTACTGGGGGCAAGGCAAGGGGCACATGATCATCTCTACCTCGACAAGGAGACTGAACTTTATAATGGGGAGAAAACAATGGCTTTAAGCTGAGCCCACTGGACATGAGCTGACACCCCTCACCTCTGCCGCCTCCCCTTATAACAAATGGACAGACACCCATCATGGGGCTCAGTCTCCCACTGGGGCTCCAGAGAGGCGGCACAGAGGGAGGAGGGAGAGGGAGCCTGCCGGCTGGAATACAGCTCTGCCACTCACTGGCTGTAAGGAAGGGGCCCCTGTGCGGGCCTTGGCCTTTGCTGTAGAGTGGGGTGAGCAGAACTTAGAAAACCTCAGATGCATGCTCAGGCCTGACTTGTCAAGTGTTATTGCCGCTGTGGCTATTACAGGGCAGCTCCAGAGGCAGCCCCAACTGCCGTCTGCTCACCATTGGGGTAGCCTGAGCCATAATCAGCATCCATGTCTGGCAGTTTTTCCACAAACTGCCAGTTCTTCACAGCCTGGTCACGGGCCACCTGCGAGCAAGACAGGGACTTGGGATCATTCTCCCCTGGAGCAGCCATGCCAGCCCTCTGCCCAGGGGGACGCTGGGAGCTGACCATGGCCAGTGGGGGCCTAACCTTGGCACAGATACTGGCGGCGCTGACCACAGGGTAGAGGGCATCTGCCTTGGCTTTGACTGTCACCTCAATACCGGGAAAGCACTGCTGCAGCCGCTTCTGGTATGTCTCTGGCAGCCCTACGGTGTCCACAAACACCTGCCATGATGACAGAAATGTATTCATTCAACAAACATCGGAAAAACAACTGCGTACTTGCTGTCCCTGCTACCTGGAACACTCTTCTCTGAGCTTGTCCCCAGGCAGCAACTTTTTCTCAGGAGTCTCAGCTCGAACATCACCTCCCAAAGAGGCTTTTTCTGATCAAGCTGCAGACAGTCTTCATTTACTGAGCACCTACTGCATGCCATGGCTGCCCCAGATGCCAGGAACATGGCAGTGAACACACCAAAAATCTGTCCCCATGGAGCACACACCCTGGTGATGGCCACAGACAAAGAACAGGGCAAATAATAAAGGATACAGTAGTGAAAGGTGGTGGGAGAGATTCAGGGAAGGTCACTCGGGAGTGGTGACATCTGATTAAAGGCCAGAAGATGAGGGAAAGAGCCATGTGATCTTGGAGTATTCTAGGCAGATGGAGCAGCCAGTGCAAAGGCCCTGAGGTAGGACCATGTCGAGTATGCTGGACAGCAGTAAGAAGGTCCCATGGATGGAGCAGAGACAAGGTCAGGGAAGAAATGGAGAAAGTAGTCTCTATAGCAGTGACTGTTCTCAGAAGTCATCTTCATTATTTGTTACCAGTTGACCATCAGTCTTCCCTGACGTGAGCATGAACCCCTGAAGGTGGGGCCCTTGTCTGTCTGCTCCAGCACTGCAGTCAGCTCCACATTCCAGTCCTGGACACCACTCACCTCCTAAACAACGTCTTCCTTGTTACATTCCTATCTCAAGTGTATTTGCTCTTGTATTGTCTCAAAACAGCCTGTTCTTTGTCTGAGTACTTGATGCAATGCCTACTTATATTTCACTCTGGTAACTGAATTTCGCTCTTCTCTACTTGATTGTGAATTACCTGGATTTAATTTCTACTATGACCACAAAACTTAATGTTGAGATTTACATTTCAAAACCTGCTGAGTGGTGAACAGGTTGTAGAGGAAGGGGCTGCAGATGGGGGGCACCAGAGAGGAGGATGGGGCAGGGTACATGCCCTGGGCTAGGACAGAAGCTGGAATTTGTTCTGACACTGAGCCTTTAGAATACAGAAATAGATGAAATGGGGGTGGGGCTGGGTCTCCACCATGGTCCTGGGTGAAACACACATTTAAGGCGGGAAAAGCTGTAGGAAGTGCGCAACAGCAACGAATATTCCAGAGATACTCCAGGTATGTCTGACGCTGAATCATCCACTGTACTTCTAGACCTGCATTTTATCCCAAGGTGATCAAATGGGGGCAACCCAACAGTTAGCTCACCTGGGTGACATTCACACCCTGGTCCAAGGCATACTGCACCAGCCCAGTGGCTGTATCATGGGATAAGGAGTTCAGGTTGTATTTGACCCTGTGATGGGGGACAGAGCCTAGTCAACTCCGTTCCAGCCACCGAGGCCTTCCAGACCATGATGGCTGCCCCTCCACCCTGACCCCTCCCGGGTACCCCTCACCGCCCAAGCATGCTGGTAGAGATGAGGTTTGGAGACAGCACGTCCAGTGCCCAGCCCACAAAGTCCCCGTCTGCCTCCATTTTCGCAAAAAGCCTGTTCCGCTCGTTCTCCGACAGGGTCTTTGAGTCTGGGAGGAGGGTTGGGAGAGAAGGAGAGTAGCTAGTTCTCCCAGGTCCTGCTTGCCCCCTCCAGTTTGCACCCGCCCCTGCACATGCCAAGGAAGCCCCTCCCCAGACATACACCTCGGGCTCACCTGCTACTTTTAGGGCCTCCAGATCTGCCAGGCGGGACAAGGGACAATAACAGATGGCGTAGACCATGGGGCCTGGGGAAGTGGAGGTCCAACCAGTGAACCCGGGAAAGCCACCATCCTTGTTCCATCATCACCGCTTTTTCTCGATGCAGTCACCATGTCATGGCCATCACCACTATCATGCCCCTCCCTGGGTCGGGAGAAATCCCGGCTCCCGTTCCAGCGCAATTCTCACCCCCCTTACCACGCCCCCTCCTCCACCCCGGCCCTGAGGGCGCACCCAGCACTGGGCCCCGGCCCGCTTCATCGACGCCCAGGGCGCAAGGCTCCATGCGGCACACCGCGGGCACAGGCGAGTTCAGGCGACAACGGCCTGTATTGTCTCTCTCCAGCTCGCTGATATCCATGCCTTCTAGGCAGCCGCCGCCAGCATCAGTAATTAACTCTGCAGGCTCAGGTATCGGCTCGCGTTTTCCGAGGGCCCCGCAGCGACTTCCGCTCCCGACCAATCGGAGCACAGGGCACGCCCCCCGACGTCGTTGACGCTTGCGCAGTCGACGACAAGACCGCAGTCGTGCAGCTCCCTGGGAATTGTAGTTCTCGAGGCCACCCGCCGAGCTGTTAGTTTCAGGCACTGGGTGGACGGGGTTATATTCCGAGCTCCGCCTGGTGCTGCCGGGAGCCCTATCCGCAGGAGCTGGTGGGAGGAAAGGGAAATTATGGTGAAGCTGAGGCAGGCGTTGGAGCACCCGTCCCAGTCAGGGCCTAGAAAGTCAAATACCCTTATTCCCAGAATAACGGCGTCCACATCACTAGGCCCCTGTCACCCTTCTGGAACCAAGCCTTTTGGACTCGCGATCCCTACCACTCCACCAAGCCCAAACCCCTTGAACTAGGTATCCCCGCTTCCACTTGGCTCAGGCCTTTGGACTTGGGGTCCCCCAACTCCTATTCTCTCTGGGTACCTCACTGGGACTCCCACTTCCCACCCACCCCACTCTGCTTTCTTCCCTCTCTCATTGGGCCTAGCCCCTCACACACACCGGGGTCCTAGATCTCAACAGACTCCTGCCGAGTCTCCGTCCATCACACTGGCTCATTCCCCCCAACTAATGGTTCATGCGCCCACCAACACCCTTCTTCCTCTCCCCGCCCCCCAACCCGCACGATCTTAGTGAGGCTCATAACTCTCAGATTTGCCGGCTTCTCCTTCCATTCTCTAGTGTCTGCACGGCTCATCGTCCTCGGCCTGAGGGTCTCTGCTCCTCACCAGGCTCATGCCCCTTACTCAGGGTAACAGTTCCTCCCTCCCCGCCCCTCACCATCTTTCTTCCTTTCTCCCCGGATATCAGGGGGGCTTACATCTCCTGACTCAGCTCCCTGTTGTCCCACCACCCTCAAGCCCCAGACTGGGGGCCCCAGTTCCCCCTTCCCCTGCCTGCATTGTACCCGCCCCTCCACCGTCCTTCCTCACCGGCTTCCTCCCAGCCTTCCCTGCGTCCGCCGCTCACCCGGGCTCAGGGCGTCCGGTCGCAGTCGATTGGCTTGCAGGATGAACAATCCTGTTGTCTGCAGGGCCGCACCTGCACCAGATTCTGGCGGTCCATGAACACCGGGTCTGGCGATGAACCCAGCACCTCGCGACTGCGCAGCTGCTTGCCTGCCTCGCAAATGCAGCGCCACTTTCCCCACGGGGCAAGGATCGAGTCCTCCAAGTCTAGGGATGGAAGCCAGGTAGAGGAAAGCCTACCCTCCATTCCCTCCTCCAGGGAGGGAGGAGGATAAAGACGCTAACAAAGAACAATAACTCATGTTTGCTGGGTTCTGCCTCTGTGCCAGACACCGCACTGTAGATTACCTCATTTTATCTTGCCATTATTCCCAGGTGAGAAAACTGAGACCTAGAGAGATGGAACTACCCTTCCAAGCTCACACACCCAATGAGTGGCCCAGAGGGACTACAAACAGATATTTCCCGCCTTTGCCAGCCTGCCCAGTTGGGAGTGTAATACAACCACCTTGGTGCCTGCCGTCTGAGGCAGATTCCTGTCTTCAAGGGCAAGATCATGGGCCCATCCAGGAGGCACAGTGCCACCTGACCAGCAGGGCCGCCAGGTGGTAAATTAAATGACATAACTGGCATAATGAAGGTACTTAAAGTCCCTGGGGATGAGCTATCATATAGTACAAAACAATTATTAAGACCACTTTAAAGCAGCAATAACTTACTGGGTGTGGATCGGATGCCCTTTCCAATGTTCTTTCACTGACTTCTCCCCACGCCCCTAAGAAGCAGCTATTATCCCAACTGTGCAGATCACATATTCCTGACACCTCATGCCCTCACCAAGCCCCTGTCAAGCAACACCGGCCTCTTTCCATTTGTCCATCAGGCCTTTTGTCCTTGCACCTGCTGTTCCCACTCCGTGGCACGCTCTTCCCCCTAAATCTTTGCATTTTTTGCTTTTACTGGATTCCAGCTGCATTGGTTTCCTGTCTTCGTCAGGCTGCCTTCTCTGACTTCAGAAGTTTACGTGGCCCCTCTATCTATCTCCATTCTTCCTAGCACTTAACCATGAGTTTATGGATGTTTCTATTTTGGTATTTATTGCCTGCCCACTTTCCACCTCCCCCGTTAGACGCTTAAAGGCAGTCTCTAGTTCGATTTAACAGATGAGAAAACTGAGCCGCAGAGAAAAGTAACCAGCCCAAGGGGGAGCCTGGGGAAGGGCCTTTGCAGCCAGCTGGCGAATTGGGGCAATGGGACACCGTTCCGCACCGTCATACCCGCGGACTGCGGATACCTTTCTGGTAATTCTGCAGCCGCAGCCTCTCCCAGGTGTCGCCTTCGCCCTGCTCGCCGAAATAATGGTAGTCGGGGGAGATCTGGGCAGAGGTCGCCAGCAGCACGAGCGTTAGAGGCGGCAGCGGCAGCGCCACCAGGATCCGGGCCATACCAGACTCTAACCGACCCTGGCACACTTGGGGAAAGAGCCCCGCGCGGCCACTGCGGAGTGACGGAGGCTGGTGGATGCTCCTCTCTCCCCGCCGCTCTCAGGCGCGTGGACCGGGCCGACTCCGCACCCCCTCCCCTGGGGCTGCAGTGGACCCGACCGCTCCGCTCTTCGCCCCCCCCCCCGCGCCCTGCACATCATGGTTCGGGCCGCGCATAAAGGGCTCTGTTGCTCTGGGCGTGCTGGGCGCTGAAAACGCGTGTGCGCCTCTCCGCCGGTCCGTGTGTCCAGCCCTTGCCCACACAGGTATGGACACCTGGAGTGTGCCGGGCCAGGGGAGCCCCCTTGGAGCAGCTCTGGCTCTATCCTGACTTCAGCGCTGGCCTCCTTTGTTCTTGCGGGGGAAACCGAGGCCAGAGCTTTGAAGTACAGGCCGCTTCCTGGGCTCCCCGCTCTCCGGCCGCGGGGGTCTCCTCCCGAGGCGGTGGGCTTGCGCCACCGCTCTCGGGCTGACACGCCGATGGGGTGACGGGGGTGGGGGGCCGGCGGCAGCGGCCCGGAGGCTCTTGCAGACCAGGAGGCGGGTCTCCCGCAGTCTTTAGGCGGCGCCGACCCGGTACCGGGGAGGGTGCGAGGCCGTGCTGCCAACTCCTCCACTCTGACTCCACAATCCGGCCTGGCTCACAGCGTGACCTTGGGAAGGGAGGACAAAGGATCTCTCTAGACGCACTGAAAGCGGCGGGGTTGGGGGGTGGTCTCAGCTTTCAGGCATGGCCTCCGGCCACGCGCACGTCGGAAAGCCCGCCCCGAACTTCCAGGCCACCGCGGTAGTGGATGGCTCCTTCAAGGAGGTGAAGCTTTCCGACTACAGAGGTGAGGGCGGCCTGCAGAGGGCCCAGGTGGGGGCGGGGCCCAGGTATTGGCGGCCGAACTCCTCGCCTATTCCTGCCCCTTCTACCAGGGAAATACGTGGTCCTCTTTTTCTACCCGCTGGACTTCACCTTTGTGTGCCCCACGGAGATTATCGCGTTCAGCGAGCATGCTGAGGACTTCCGAAAGCTGGGCTGCGAGGTGCTGGGGGTCTCTGTCGACTCTCAGTTCACCCACCTGGCTTGGTAAGAGCGGGGACCGGCAGAGAGGGAGGGTGCAGCTAAGCCCACGCCCTCTATAGGGCCTGGAATTGTGTGTACTGGAGGCCGTTGCTCAACCTTTGCACCTCCCTTTCCCCATCTTGAAAATAATAGAAATAATGACGCTCAAGTTCTTACCGATGATGGCACTAATTAACATTTGGAAATGAGTTGCTTGACGCAGAGAGTTGCAGATGCTTTATCACACTGAGGGCAACACGGCCTCCCTTCCAAGAACTATTTTAAGAAGGTGGAAACTCCGGTTCAAGACAGTGAAGGGCTGGGCCCCACCCAGCAGAGCTAAATTGAGGATGGAGACATTAAGTCAAGCTTTCTGCCCCAGAATGCTAGAGGCCACCAAGACATGTCAAGTCACTTTGCCGGAATGTTGGCTTAGGCTTCCCAGTGGTGGGAAACAGCCCCTGCACCCACTTTGGGGTGGGGTGGGTGGGGCTCCCAGGGCCTTGCTCTAAAGCCCCATATCTCCCACATCCAGCACACCCTTTCAGTCTTTATCACGCCCAGCCCACAGGGTGAGGACCCTGCTATGCCAGTCATCCGGAGGTCCCAGACCTCTCTCTCCCGCCTCCAGGATCAACACTCCCCGGAAGGAGGGAGGCTTGGGTCCCCTGGACATCCCCCTGCTGGCCGATGTGACCAGAAGCTTGTCCCACGATTATGGTGTGCTGAAGGAAGATGAGGGCATTGCCTACAGGTACTGTGGGACCCTCAGGGAGCCTCCATCCTCAGGGTGAGGGGACCATTCTAGGGCAGTGCCCTCCCTGCCCCCAGCCTTGTGGCTGGCCGGGAGTCAGTGCTCCCTCCCCTGGCCCTGGGAGCTCCCAGCTCTTCACTGGAAACGGTGCTATCTTCAGGGGCCTCTTCATCATCGATGGCAAGGGTGTCCTTCGCCAGATCACCATCAACGATTTGCCCGTGGGACGCTCCGTGGATGAGGCTCTGCGGCTGGTCCAGGCTTTCCAGTACACAGATGAGCATGGGGAAGGTGAGCAGATACACGCATTCGCATATTCACATGCGAGTACGTATGCAGCAGCCCCTTGTTTTTCATGCAGACATTTGCTGCTTGCTCTATTACCCGTGTGGGGAGGATGTGAGGGCCTCAAAGAAGATTCAGCTCAGAACCTTGTCTGCAGGAAGTTGCTGGTGGTGAGGGAGATAACCCCAGTACAAGGGGAAAAGAGCTATAGAAGGTTTTTGAGAAGGCATGTACCAAGGCAGGCTTGATCAAATTAGTTGGGTTGGAGTACTTTCTCATTTGGAGGACACAGCCTGACCACAAGCCCTCAAAGTCTCGTGGGTTGGGGCTGAGGGAGAAAGATGGGATCAAAGGGGCCAAAAATAAAAATGTCAGCCAGAAAATCCTGCAGCTGGACTTGGAGGGCCTCTCTCAGCATGCACTGTGTTTGGGCCTGCACCACTTGGCTCTAGGCTTATTCTTCTGCAACTCGGGCTCTCACTTTGCCTCTGCTGGTTCCCTCACTACTGTTCTACCTTAAACATGGGGCTCCAGCCTCACATGTGCATCCCTGTGTCTTTCCACAGTCTGTCCCGCTGGCTGGAAGCCAGGCAGTGATACAATCAAGCCCAATGTGGACGACAGCAAGGAATACTTCTCCAAACACAACTAGGCTGGTAGATGGGTGGCAAGCTTGGGCTCTTAGTCCCCACATGTCCCTGCCTGTGTGTCCAGTGCTGACCCAGGAAAGGCCAGACGTCCCCTTCAAACTCCTCAGTCTATTACCCTAAAGGACTAGGCCTAAACCTTCTCAAGCTCCCAGCTGGGAGCTGGTGAATGGTGACCCCCTCCCTGGAACTCACCTAACCCGGCATAGGCCTAGAGGTGATCATCAATAAAATATTAGGGACAGATATAAGTCTGTGCTGGTGTGCTGTCCTGGTGCGGTCGTCACACTACCCACCCAACCCCAACCCCGCCTCCTCCTGGCTGGTAAACGGACACTGTAGTTACTTATCTTAGCCACAGGGTGGCAGCCTTACCTCATGCTCTGCTTTCCTTCCATCTGTCTTCTGGACCTGAAGACGGCTTCTATAAAGGGGCGGGGGTGGAAGGGTTCAATTCTTATGGCCTTATCTTAGTGAGAGGAAATAAAATGGGTTATATGTAGCTATTGATACTGGATTTTTCATTGAGTGTGTGTGTGTGTGTGTGTGTGTGTGTGTGTGTGTGTGAGTCAAGGAGTAACTGTTTGAGTTTTGTGAACTTATATGTCAAGTATGAGTGCTAAACCATAATATCTGTGGGAATTAATATTAGTAGTTAAAATTCTCTTTGCAGTTAATCTTTTTTAAATGATACGAATAAAGTACTGAAATCAAACTGTTCAGGAATTTTCCTCTCAAATAAAAATATCTTTAAAATTATGGCAGCAGGTAGGCAAAGTTAACAGCCTGTTGTTTGGGGTTGGAGGTAGCAGGATAGTTCTGGGAGGGGCCAATTGTGCCAATAAAGGTCTGCTGTCAAGTGATGCCTTTTAGAAGGAGTCTTGGCCCTTTCATGGGTTTCCTCCCTGGGAAGCTTTGAACTGGTCTGATTGGTGGAAAGAGCAGGAAGAGAAATTAGGCTTTTGGGGAACCCTTCAGGGACTCTTGAGGGTGATGGGTTATGTGTTGGCATCCAGATTTCCTGTTAGAAGCCACCCTGGTGCTATGAAAATGTGTTAGGAAGAGTGTTCATGGTACCACTGTTCTTAATAGTTCCAAAATGTAAACACAAAAATGACCGATTATAGAATAGAAAATACATTATGGTTAATTCTCCCAGTGTAATATTTACTTGCAATAACTTAAAGTACAGATAAACTCAACTCCCAAATGAGTCTGTCACATAATGTTGAGTGAAAAAAGAAAATCTCAGAAAACTATATATAGTATAATACCATTTTTGTAACATTCATAAACAAGCAAAGGAATAATACAAAGTTCAGGTTCATGGTTGCCCCTGAGGTGGTGAGGGTGGAGGGCACACAGAGGACAGCATGGGGAGAGCATATAAATAAATATGTTATTGTTAATATCATTGTTTAGGGTAGATGGCATATTCATGGATGTTTATATATTATTTAAAATAAAAGAAATAAAATAGAGCCATGAGTGGGCTGATGGAGCTAGTACATCAGAAACCAAAGAAATATGTATTTCAAGCAGCATGACATTGCGGGCAGTACCTATGATCATAACGTGGGCCCTCTTTGCAAGCCCACCCTTTTCTGGTGAGCAAGATTCAGGAGACTCTCCCCACAGGGTTCACATTCTAGTATTGAATGTGGACTGTGAACCGTGGACTGCAAAGAACTTTAGAAAGTCATAGTGCCATGAAAAAACACAAAAGCAGGACAATATTTCTTTGAGTAGGAATGTGTAGGTATGTCTCCAGGGTAGGTGCCCAGAAATAGATTAAGTGGATGAAAGAGTACGTACATTTACACTTTTGATAGATACTGCCAAATTACTCTCCAAAAACAGTTGTGCTAATCTACATTCCCCCAACCTTGTTTATCTACATCCTTGCCAACACTGGTGATTATCAACGGCAATACCTCTTTTGGCTTAGCCAACTGGCAAAATAAGGTGTCACATTTTTGCTTCTAACAACCAGGTTTTAGATGAGCTTTTGGCATGAGAATCATTAGTAAATTAAAGACTCTGTGTACGTATTTCTCTTTCATTCTTGGTGAAAGAATGGCTGTAATTGTATTTGCCTAAAAATTTTGGGGGAAGAGTTGTGCCCTGTGATTCCATCTATTACTCTCTAAACCATTTGATTAGGAAGCAGTACTTATCTAAAACACTTGGGATAGAAGGGAAGGGAAGGGAGATGTACGCGGTGCTTTTATGTGCCAAGTCTTGGGGGAGATGTTTTTACATGTTCTCTCACTTAGTTTCTTCTTCATGTCAGCCCTCTGAGGAATTCTGGGGACTCCGGGAATTGAAGACTTGCCTCACTCATACAGTTAGGAAGTGATTCAGCTAGCAATCCCTTCAATTTCTCATACTCCCCCCTCCCCCCTATAAGCTTAACAAAAGACAGCAACATGTTAAGGATTTATTATCTTAATGGTTCTATTCCAGTGGTTCTCAACCTTGGTTGAACATTGAAATCTCCTGGGAAACCTGAAAAAAATTTGTGCCTGGGTCCTACTCCCAGATATTCTGGTGTAGTTAGTCTGAGGGGTAGCCGGGACATTAGAATTTAAAAAAACTCCCAGGGATTCTACTGTTCAACCAAGGTGAGAGCCACTGGTTTAATTCAAGATTTCCCAGATCCCTTTTTAAAATTGCATTACTTATAATTCAATTTTGTGAGACTCTTTTGCCACCTTATCTCCTGAAAGTTTTGCAACTTTTTTCTTTGATTTATGAGACTTTTGGAAAAACTCCATGATAGACTTTGGAATAATTGCAGATATCCTGGTATGAGATGGGTAAAAAAATTGCATTACTAAATTGAGGTCAGGAATTGCTGAGCTAATTATTTCCCAGATCATTAATTTGTAGTTTTTAAAATCAGCAAACCAACTGCAGCATGACATAAGCAGTCTTCTTGAGTATCATGAGAAGGGTATCAGGAACACATTAGTATCACTTAGGACTTTTCGCAAATACATTTTCATCTGTTAATGAACATTAAATAGGGCAGGACAGGGAGCTCAAAAAAGGGAGCCAGCTTTAATAATTGAAATCTTATTTGAATGTTACTCAGTTTTCCTGGGAATGTTTACCCACTGCCCTATAAATGTAAAATACCTTCTGATTGTCTACCACGTGCATATGATGAGTTTAGTTGGCAGAAACATTTCCTGTCTATGATTCCAAGATTCCTTCCCCCACTCCCCACACAGCCTTAGAAAATCGAATCATAATTATTTTGGTAGCTCAAATAGGGATCATAATGCCTCTTACCTATTCAGTTGTTGTGGTTTATTCTTAGTATGTGTTGTTCTTTAATGTTGTATTTCTTGGTGATATGGGCAGCAGTTATTAGAGAGCTGTGTGGTGATTCTAGCAGGGATCTTGTTTTTTTGTTTACAAACCATTTATTATTATTGTTGCTGTTAATGTTTTAACTCATAGGTTTTTACAGACCAATTTAATGTAACTGACTAGGGGATCCTATTCGATTTCTATGTGTCCTGAGAGCTTTTCCCTTCTTTCAGTCTTCTTTTCTGTAAATCTGACTCATCATGTCCTAATCCTAAAATCAGTTTAACCAGAACTATGCACCAGAAAAGGGACCCAGCATGGTGACATAGGAAAAGCCAGAGTTCTGGACTTTGCTTTTAATTCTGCACTAATGATTTCCTGTAGACTTTTGAGTTATTCTATGTCATAATTTCCTTAATTAATAAAATGGAGAAAATAGTTCCCAAGGAGCAAACAGCAGGCTGTGTGACAGCATTTTGAAGTATATAAAGTGTGGTATTATTCAGTACTATTTATTTTTCACCAGGCCATTTCCCTTATAATATCTGCAAAGTCAGTAAAATAAACAAAATCCATTTTGAAGCTGCATCAAGGTGTGTGATGAGTATGTAAGATGGGAGGTAAGAGACTTCCGGGAAGATGGCAGTGTGAGCAGGGCGGCAGAAATCTCCTCCCAACACTATGTTTATCTACAAAAACACAGCAAATACATCTATTACTAAAAGAGAGACGAGAATACACAGGAAAGTGCACAGCGTGCAGCTACACCCGAGAGGACTCGCCACCCCAAGAGGCGGGTAAGATACGGAGCCGTGACCGGGCGGGACCCGAGCCCTCCCCCACCCCAGCGAACCGGCGGGAGGAGAGGATTCAGAGCCGGGAGGGAGTGGAAGTACACCCCGCGAAGTAGCCAGCCCCGGTGATCTGCGCGGGGAGCGCTGACCCACATTGCGCAGTGCAGCGGAGATTGGAGAGACAGAGGGGCAGGATCTGAGCGGGGAACGCGCCAGGGTGCTTGCAGCCGGCTCCCGGGAAGGAAAAAAAAAAGCGCGCGCTTTCTTCAGCAGTCTTAAAGAGACAGGAGCCCAGCGGAGGAGCCGGATCGCCCCAGCACACTCAGCCCAGCAGGCTGGGAGTCCTGGGGAGTTTCAGACACCTTAGCTGGCGACTGAGGAAGCGTAGCCATACTTAACACTTCTCACTGAGATCAACAGCCTCCTATTCATTCCCACCCCTGCCAGAGCGATAAAGGGCCCTGCGGAGCGGCACAGTCACAGCTGTGGAATAGTGGGGCAATAGCGCCACCTACAGCATTCCCACAGAATCTACGTCCGGTGGGCATTTTTTTGTTTTTTTTGTTTTGTTTTTTGTTTTGTTTTTGTTTTTTCTTTTCTTTCTTTTTTTTCTTTTTTCTTTCTTTCTTTTTCTTTTTTTTCTTTTTTTCTTCTCTTTTTAAAGTCTTAAAGAGCCCAGCTGACATACGTGGCAACTATCAGTGACCAATTATATAGCCATGAAAAGACAGAGGAATATGGTTCAGACCAAAATCAACCAGACAACCCCAGAGAGGGAGTCTGAAGGGATGGAAATGCACAGCCTCCCTGAAAAAGATTTCAGAATAAAAGTCATAACCATGCTGATGGACCTACAGAGAAATGTGCAAGAGCTGAGGGAGGAAGTGAGGGAACTGAGGAAAGACAATACAGAAATCAGACAAGCGATCGATGGGCTTAACAGCAGAATGGATGAGATGCGAGAGACTGTTAATGGAATAGAAATCTGAGAACAGGAGTACAGAACAGCTGAGGCAGAGAGAGATAAAAGGATTTCTAGGAATGAAAGAATATTAAGAGAACTGTGTGACCAATCCAAACGGAACAATATTCGCATTATAGGAGTACCAGAGGAGGAAGAGAGAGAAAAAGGGATAGAAAGTGTCTTTGAAGAAATAATTGCTGAAAACTTTCCCTCGCTGGGGAAGGAAGTAGTCTCGCAGTCCACCGAAGCTCATAGATCTCCCAACACAAGGGACCCAAGGAAGACAACACCAAGACACATAATAATTAAGATGGCAAAGATCAAAGATAAAGACAGGGTATTAAAGGCAGCTAGAGAGAGAAAAAAGATCACCTACAAAGGAAAACCCATCAGACTATCATCAGACTTCTCAACAGAAACCTTACAGGCCAGAAGAGAATGGCATGATATATTTAACGTTATGAAACAGAAGGGCCTCGAACCAAGAATATTGTATCCAGCACGATTATCATTTAAATATGATGGAGGGATTAAACAATTTCCAGACAAACGAAAGTTGAGAGAGTTTGCCTCTCATAAACCACCACTACAGGATATCTTAAATGGACTGCTCTAGATGGAAGGACACCTAAGGCTAAAAAGATGTCACCAGAGAAAATAAAATCATAGCAAAGAAAGCAGACCATCCAAATTCTAACTAAAGGCAAAGAATAAAACACCTATTATAGAAAGAATGGAGGAGGAGGAATAAGAAGGGAGAGAAAGAAAGAAACATCAGACTGTGTTTACAATAACTTAACAAGAAAGTTAAGTTAGATTGTTAGATAGTAAAGAAGCAACCCTTGAACCCTTGGTAACCACGAATCTAAAGCCAGCAATGGCAATAAGTACATACCTATCAATAATCACCCTAAATGTAAATGGACTGAATGCACCAATCAAAAGACAAAGAGTAACAGAATGGATAAAAAAGCAAGACCCATCTATATGCTGCCTACAAGAAACTCACCTCAAATCCAAAGATATACACAGACTAAAAGTGAAGGGATGGAAAAAGATATTTCATGCAAACAACAAAGAGAAAAAAGCAGGTGTTGCAGTACTTGTATCAGACAAAATAGACTTCAAAACGAAGAAAGTAGCAAAAGATAAAGAAGGACATTACATAATGATAAAGGGGTCAGTCCAACAAGAAGATATAACCATTATAAATATATATGCACCCAACACGGGAGCGCCAGCATATGTGAGACAAATACTAACAGAATTAAAGGAGGAAATAGACAGCAATGCATTCATCTTAGGAGACTTCAACACACCACTCACTCCAAAGGACAGATCAACCAGACAGACAATAAGTAAAGACACAGAGGCACTGAACAACACACTAGAACAGATGGACCTAACAGACATCTACAGAACTCTACACCCAAAAGCAGCAGGATACAAATTCTTCTCAAGTGCACATGGAACATTTTCCAGAATAGACCACATACTAGGCCACAAAAAGAACCTCAATATTTCAAAAATATTGAATTCCTACCAACCAACTTCTCAGATCACCAAGGTATAAAACTAGAAATAAATTTTAGAAAGAAATCAAAAAGGCTCACAAAGACATGGAGACTTAACAACACTCTCCTAATTAATCAATGGGTTAATAACCAAATCAAAACAGAAATCAAAGAATATATGGAGACTAATGAGAACAACAACACAAAGCCACAACTTCTGTGGGACGCAGCAAAGGCATTTCTAAGAGGAAAGTATATTGCAATCCAGGCCTATTTAAAGAAGGAAGAACATTCCCAAATGAATAGTCTAAAGAAACAATTACTGAAATTGGAAAAAGAAGAACAAATGAGGCCCAAAGTCACCAGAAGGAAGGACATAATAAAGATTAGAGAAGAAATAAATAAAATTGAGAAGAATAAAACAATAGAAAAAAATCAATGAAACCAAGAGCTGGTTCTTTGAAAAAATAAACAAAATAGATAAACCCCTAGCCAGACTCATTAAGAGAAAAAGAGAATCTACACACATAAACACAATCAGAAATGAGAAACGAAAAATCACGACGGACCCCACAGAAATACAAAGAATCATAAGAGAATATTATGAGAATCTATATGCTAACAAGCTGGAAAACATAGAAGAAATGGACAACTTCTTAGAAAAATACAACCTTCCAAGACTGACCAAGCAAGAAACAGAAAACTAAACAGACCAATCACCAGTGACGAAATCGAATTGGTAATCAAAAAACTACCCAAGAACAAAACCCCTGGGCCTGATGGATTCACCTCTGAATTCTACCAGACATATAGAGAAGAAATAACACCGATTCTCCTTAAAGTTTTCCAAAAATAGAAGAGGAGGGAATACTTCCAAACTCATTCTATGAAGCCAGCATCACTCTAATACCAAAACCGGCAAAGACCTCACCAAAAAAGAAAATTACAGACCAATATCCCTGATGAACGTAGATGCAAAAATACTCAACAAAATATTAGCAAACCGAATTCAAAAATACATCAAGAGGATCATACACCATGATCAAGTGGGATTCATCCCAGGGATGCAAGGATGGTACAACATTCGAAAATCCATCAACATCATCCACCACATCAACAAAAAGAAGAACAAAAACCACATGATCATCTCCATAGATGCTGAAAAAGCATTTGACAAAATTCAGCATCCATTCCTGATTAAAACTCTCAACAAAATGGGCATAGACGGCAAGTACCTCAACATCATAAAGGCTATATATGACAAACCCACAGCTAACATCATACTTAACGGCGAGACGCTGAAAGCTTTTCATCTAAGATCTGGGAACAAGACAGGGATGCCCACTCTCTCCACTGTTATTCAACATAGTACTGGAGTTCCTAGCCACAGCAATCAGACAAAACAAAGACATACAAGGCATCCAGATTGGTAAAGAAGAAGTCAAATTGTCACTATTTGCAGATGACATGATACTGTACATAAAAAACCCTAAAGATTCCATTCCAAAACTACTAGAACTAATATCTGAATTCAGCAAAGTTGCAGGATACAAAATTAACACACAGAAATCTGTTGCTTTCCTATACACTAATGATGAACTAACAGAAAGAGAAATCAGAAAAACAATTCCATTCACAATTGCATCAAAAAGAATAAAATACCTAGGAATAAACCTAACGAAGGAAGTGAAAGACCTGTACTCTGAAAACTACAAGACACTCCTAAGAGAAATTAAAGAGGACAGTAATAAATGGAAATGCATCCCATGCTCTTGGCTAGGAAGAATAAATATTGTCAAAATGGCTATACTGCCTAAAGCAATCTACAGATTCAATGCAATCCCTATCAAACTACCAATAGTTTTCTTCAATGAACTGGAACAAATAATTCTAAAATTCATATGGAACCACAAAAGACCCCGAATAGCCAAAGGAATCCTGAGAAGGAGGAATAAAACAGGGGGAATTACACTCCCTGACTTCAAGCTCTACTACAAAGCCACAGTAATCAAGACAATTTGGTATTGGCACAGAAACAGACCCACAGACCAGTGGAACAGAATAGAAAATCCAAACATTAACCCAAACATATACAGTCAATTAATATTTGATAAAGGAGCCTTGGATATACAATGGGGAGATGACAGCCTCTTCAGCAGCTGGTGTTGGAAAACTGGACAGCTACATGTAAGAGAATGAAACTGGACTACTGTCTAGCCCCATACACAAAGGTAAACTCAAGGTGGATCAAAGACCTGAATGTAAGTCATGAAACCATAAAACTCTTAGAAAAAAACATAGGCAAAAATCTCTTGGACATAAACATGAGCGACTTCTTCATGAACATATCTCCCGGGCAAGGGAAACAAAAGCAAAAATGAACAAGTGGGACTATATCAAGCTGAAAAGCTTCTGTACAGCAAAGGACACCATCAGTAGAACAAAAAGACATCCTACAGTATGGGAGAATATATTCATAAAAAACGTATCTGATAAAGGGTTGACATCCAAAATATATAAAGAACTCATGCACCTTAACAAACAGAAAGCAAATAATCCAATTAAGAAATGGGCAGAGGACATGAACAGACAGTTCTCCAAAGAAGAAATTCAGATGGCCAACAGGCACATGAAAAGATGCTCCACATCGCTAATCATCAGAGAAATGCAGATTAAAACCACAATGAGATATCACCTCACACCAGTGAGGATGGCCAACATCCAAAACACAAACAACAACAAATGTTGGCGAGGATGTGGAGAAAAGGGAACCCTCCTACACTGCTGGTGGGACTGCAAATTAGTTCAACCATTGTGGAAAGCAGTATGGAGGTTCCTCAAAAAACTCAAAATAGAAATACCATTTGACCCAGGAATTCCACTCCTAGGAATTTACCCTAAGAATGCAGCAGCCCAATTTGAAAAGGACAGATGCACCCCTATGTTTATTGCAGCACTATTTACAATAGCCAAGAAATGGAAGCAACCTAAGTGTCCATCAGTAGATGAATGGATAAAGAAGAGGTGGTACATATACATAATGGAATATTATTCAGCCATAAGAAGAAAACAAATCCTACCATTTGCAACAACATGGATGGAGCTAGAGGGTATTATGCTCAGTGAAATAAGCCAAGCCGAAAAAGACAAGTATCAAATGATTTCACTCATATGTGGAGTATAAGAACAAAGAAAAAATACTGAAGGAACAAAACAGCAGCAGACTCACAGAACCCAAGAACGGACTAATAGTTACCAAAGGGAAAGGGACTGGGGAAAATGGGCTGGAAGGGAGGGATAAGAGGGAAAAAGGGGCATTACGATTAGCAGATGTAATGTTGGGGGGGCACGGGAAGGGCAGTACAACTCAGAGAAGACAAGTAGTGATTCTATAGCATCTCACTACGCTGATGGACAGTGACTGTAATGGGGTTGGTGGGGGGGACCTGATGAAGGGGTAGTTTAATATCCATAATATTGCACATGTAGATTAATGATAATGAAATAAATTATATATAAAAAAAAAGATGGGAGGTAAGAAGACCTGGTATAAATCAGGGCAAATCATTTCATCTCAACCTGTTTCCATCTTTAAAATGAGGATAATAGACACCATCTCAGAAGGTGGGTGGATTAAATACTATCATGAATATGAAAGTACTTTTTAAATAGCAAAGCACATCACAAACATTAGCTAATTAATTCCTCACTTAAATTTGGGTGCATGACCCATCCTTGAAGTCTTTAAGATTTTCCCTTCAAGTCAGCCATCTTTTCCTCAGCCTCCAAGGTCCAGAATCTTCGTGTTACTTCCAGAATCTCTGCTTTCTCCCATTCTGCTGCTCCATTACGAGGTCCTCCCATCTGGACATCTCTGCCTTCCATCCTCTCTTTCTTCTGCCTTTTTTGACCCCACCCTCCCCTACATTATGTTGACATTTCCCTTCTCTGGGTTTTATGTTTTTAATTATGAACTTACACTACTGTTAATATAGATTAAGACTATATTAGCTTTGAGCAGCTGATTTATAGCTGCTTGTGATTAGCATTTTAAATGACTGGTTAATCTGTTGAATTAATCCAAAATAAATGTTACTTGATTGTGTTGTTTCTGCAGAGAGTGAACTGTATTTCAGTAGTGACTCAGAGTGCCTGAAGCCACAGTAATGACAAATTTAAGTATTTCAAGTCTGTGTTAGATTTGAGGGAAATGTTTAAGGGAGAATGTGTCTTTTGTCACCAAAGTACACCTTATAGTCAATTCCTCACTTTACTAAAGTGAAGATAGTGCTGTTTCTAGATGTCAAAAAAAGGTCACTTTTTTTTTCTTCTTTGGATTCAGGTGAAAAGTTATTTAATAATACCTTGATTTTATTTATATATATATTTTTTATTTTGGTATCATTAATCTACAACTACATGAGCAACATTATGTTTACTAGACTCCCCCCCATTATCAAGTCCCCACCACATACCTCATTACAGTCACTGTCCATCAGCATAGTGAGATGCTATAGAATCACTACTTGTCTTCTCCGTGCTCCCCCCTACATTATGTGTGCTAATCGTAAGGCCCCTTTTTCCCCCTTGTCCCTCCCTTCCCACCCATCCTCCCCAGTCCCTTTCCCTTTGGTAACTGTTAGTCCATTCTTGGGTTCTATGAGTCTGCTGCTGTTTTGTTCCTTCAGTTTTTTCTTTGTTCTTATACTCCACAGATGAATGAAATCATTTGATATTTGTCTTTCTCTGCCTGGCTTATTTCACTGAGCATAATACCCTCTAGCTCCATCCATGTTGTTGCAAATGGTAGGATTTGTTTTCTTCTTATGGCTGAATAATATTCCATTGTGTATATGTACCACCTCTTCTTTATCCATTCATCTACTGATGGACACTTAGGTTGCTTCCATTTCTTGGCTATTGTAAATAGTGCTGCAATAAACATAGGCGTGCATCTGTCTTTTTCAAACTGGGCTGCTGCATTCTTAGGGTAAATTCCTAGGAGTGGAATTCCTGGGTCAAATGGTATTTCTATTTTGAGTTTTTTGAGGAATCTCCATACTGCTTTCCACAATGGTTGAACTAGTTTGCATTCCCACCAGCAGTGTAGGAATCTCCGCATCCTCGCCAACATTTGTTGTTGTTTGTCTTTTGGGTGGTGTCCATCCTTACTAGTGTGAGGTGATATCTCATTGTGGTTTTACCTTGATTATATTAAAAAAATTTTAATAACATCACACAATAATATATATTTTTTTGTTCTTGTTGAACTTTCATTCAAATACCTGATAAACTTTTAAAACACCACACAAATCTTCTGAAACACGTATGTAACATGACATCCCTGTCATAAAAAAAACTAGTCAGTTCTGTTCCTATCTTAATAGTATCCTACAATGTTTCGTACCAGAAAAAAAAATTCCCCAGTGTCCTCTTTTTTTTTAAAAAAAAAGCATTATATTTTGGAGGATATTCCTTTAAGCACAGAGTTCCTAGCTGGTCATGTATACCTAACACTGGGCAGTTGATTTTGAAATTTTTCTGTGGACTCACAGGAAAAAGTAAAAACAAGTAAAAAGCCAAACCAAGTAAACATATCTGATAATTCTAGAGATTTTTCTTCCTGGGAGTTCTTTGTCTTTTACTTTCTTCCAGGTGTTTTACTAAGTCATAAATTTTAACAATAAACAGAGTTTTCTACAGCTATTTTGTTTAGCCAAAAAAAAAGTTCCTTCTCTAACTAATGATTTTTAAGGCATTTTTAAAAACATGGTCACCTTCCTTTGGGCTATGGGGCTGTTTGGACTGAGAGAGGCTGAGGGATTATTTAGTCCCAACTCCCATATTTATTCCCAGATGTGGGAAGTAGTCCCCAAGAAGGGAACATTTGATTGAAGTTCACACAGATGACTTTCTTTATTGGAGAGTTCTTAAGAACGAGTAAAAATGGGCATATCTAGATATAAATATTTGAGTTGTATTGGTTTATTAATGAGCTTTTTGCCATTTCATCTTTCAGATATTATTTATCCATCTTTCTGTTTTCTTGGCAAGGTGGAATAAGAGAAGCAAGCTTCCTGCCCAATTGCTGAGCTTGGGGGAGCTTTATATATAATACTTAAACTATACTATGCTATAATAATATGATGTTCAGAAGGGATAAAGGAAAAATTAGCCTTTTTTGGAAATTTACTCCCTGGCCTGGGATGGTGTTAGTTTTTAACCCCAAGCTTTAGAAAAATGAGATTTCAAAGTATGTGTGTTGGGGGGACCCCCAGGATCCTTGAGGAGAGACTTGGCTTAGGTGTTTTCAAGGCAGGGCCATCACAACTGGCTCCACTTTAGGACAGCTCTAATTGCTTCGAACTTTTCTATTATATAGAGTTGAGATCTGTGTCTTGTAATTTCTACCCACAAATCCTGGTCCTTCTTTCAGGACAAACCCAGACCCAGTATATTCATTTGACTACCTTCTTTCTCATGAATGTTTCTCCTTTGGAATAACCATCCCCATATCCTTCAGCTTTTCTCCATAAGGCATTATTTTCAGACCTCTGATTCCTTTTCTCAGGACTCAGTCTGGTTTTGAATTGTGTCTTTTAAAATATGAGGCTGAGAACTGAGTGTTCCTCCAGATGTGGTTGTCCATTATGAGATACATAGCAGAACCATAACATCCACTATATTATACTATGGTAACAGTATATTTCTATTAATAGAGACTAAATGCACTTGCTTTCTTGGTAGATGCCTTTACACTCTTGACACATATTAAACTTGGAAATAACTAAACTCTCCTGGATATTTTCTGCATGAAATGTTATCATAGCAGGTCTCTTCTAGTCTATGTTTGTGCAGTTAAATATTTTGAACTGACATTTATCTGTTAGATGTTATATTTTGGTTTTGTTGTGGCAGGAACATTTAAATTCTTGACCCTGTCCTGATTGAAATCATTTGTCTACTTTCCTATGGTAGAACAGTCTTCAGTATTTTGAAGTGTGGGGTGCCTTATTTTTCTTAGAAATATCTAGTAAAAGAAGCATTGTTTCTTGACCTCATCCTAGGTGTCATTAAAAAAAGTGTGTGTGTATGTATGTGTGTGTGTGTAGTATGTGTTTAGATACTGCAGAGTGGATACTACAGCGTACTGTCCAGATATCCCCTCCAGAACCAAGTCACTAATTCCCCTAGTAACTGGGAAAGTTGGAGGCTGAGGGTCCCTGGCTAAGTCCCTCTCTGGGAATTGCCCTCAGCCAATGAGTTGTCTTATACTAGATCACACCACCTTCTCAGGGACAGCCTACATACAGTAACTAGTCAGGCAGGGACAGACGCTCAGTCTCAGTGCTTTGTGGAAGGGCCATCCCAGCTCCAGAGATTCCCAGTGTGGCAGCTGGATCCCTTGCTGTGACTTCGTTCTGCCCACACCTACTCCCTTCACGCCCCCGCAGTGTTGGTCCCAAGCAGCCTCCTCGGGAAGTTTACTGCCCTCACATTTCCTTCAAATCTGTTTCCCAGGGAAATTGACCTAAGACTTGGTACCAGGAGAGTTCTGAGGATGCCAACTCTAAAATGGCATTTTGGAGCTGGGATACTGCAGCTGGCTGTCAGTGGTGGATAATCTCTATAATGAAGTAGCTATTCAATTATTTACTCTTTCACTGGTGATGAACTGGGATGGGATATCCATGGAAGGGAATGAACTGGCTGCTGCAACCTCTCAGACTTTTGAGAAGTGAAAGTACTGATTATAAGGATAATGGAATTGTATGGTCTTGCTGAGTGTCATTAATACGTAGGAAAAAGACAAGCACTGGTAATGATTAATTGCCAATCAAAGAGGAAATGTGAAAGTCAGCGGGCCTCCTTAGCAGCAAACTCAGATTCTGCAGCCTGAGGGCAGAAAACAGAACCATAACCAAGAATTTAATTTGAGAATTGCACATTTTTAGAAAAGCTTAAATTTTCGGCCCAAGAAAATCTGCTATGCCAAAGGCACATGAGAAAATTTGCTATACCAAATTTTCCCAGACTGGGGAAAGAATAAGACCCTAAAACTTGAGATGAGAGCATATGGGTCAAGGTACCTAGTTCTCCCTGAACCTTCTGGGCTTGGAAAAGTATCTTTATCTTTCTGTTAGACACGCCACCCCTTGCCTGAAGTCAGTGCAGAGGCTTTGCCTTACAAAACCACATAGGCTGCCCCAGATCCTGACCGATAGCTATCATCAAGTCATTAGTGTCAAGTGACTTGCTGTGGCCAGAGAAGTGCTGAGCTTGCTAGGAAAGGAAAAAGGGACTAAATCCAAAAGGAGTTGCAGGACCTAGGAGAATGGATAATCAGGAAGCGGAGGGCAACTGCATTAATAAATTTGGACCTGAGTCAGTTTTCAGACCTAGAAGCCATGAATTGACAGAAAGTCTGGGTCTTCAGGAAAAAAGCACCCTGCAGCAGCATATTAAATGTACATGGTGATGTTTCTTCCAGTCCTTCCCCAAAGGGCATTTACTCAGGTAACAGTATGGTGGGGAAAGGGGATTATTCAAACATTTTGAGGACTGTTGGAGATGTGGTTCAAGTTGAAACTGATACCTCTAGGCCTATGACCCCCTGCAGTGGGGAGAAGGGTGGGGCATATGAAAGCCAATAAGTGGAATCCTTGTTCAGGTCTAGCTCACAGTGGGTCCAGTGGGTCCATAGATCCACTCTGTGGTCACTTTCCTGGGCTCTGAATGTATAATTGGAATGGACATATAGACAACTGGCAGACTTCCACACTGGTTCTTTGGCCTATGGGGCAAGAATTATCATAATGAAGAAAGCCAAGTGGAAGTCTCTGAAATACTCCTCAACCCCAGCCAAGGGAGTAAATCAATAAAAAAATATCCTGAAGGCAATGGATACCGATTAGGCCATCCTGAAAGACCTAAAGGATACAGGTGGTCCCTGTCATATCCATATTTTATTCACCAGTGTTGTCTGGCCCTAAAAGCTCCATATAGATCCTGAAGGATTAGAGTGGACTGCTGTGCACCCCAGCAGGTATAGCCCATTGCAGCTGCTGTGCTAGATGTGGTATCTTGGCTGGAACAGACTCAGATACACCGTGAGTGAGCATTAGTCTAGAGCCTCAAGTGCTTTTCCATTCCTGCCAGGAAGGAGGATCAGAAACAATTTGCATTCACTGGAGTGATAACTCTGTTGGGGTTATGTTAACTCTCCCATGCTCTAGCATAACAGAGTCCAAAGGGAGATGCACCATCTGGACATTCATCCCCTAAGTCAATAACAAGACATTAATTGGACTGAATGACAAGAAGTAGCAAGTATGTTGGAAGTGTTGGTAGATAGATATGTTTTGATTAAGGAAGATAAACCCTGTAAAAATTCAGGGACTTCCCACAATAGTGAAGTTTTTTGGAGTCCACTGATTTGGGGCATGCTAGAATATCTGTTATTAATGAATATTTTTGCATTTCAAAGTTCCTATCATTAAGAAGTAACTAAAACATCTGCTAGGCCTCTTAAGTTCTCGAGGCAGTATATTCCATCCTTGGGAACATTTCTTTACCAAATTTTCTGAATGATGTAAAAGACTGCCATCCTGAAGAGGGGCCCGTAGCAGGAAAGGGCTCTGCACTAGTTTTAGGCTGTGGTACAGGCGGCCTTGCTGCTGAGGCCAGATGACCAAGCAGAACCTACCATGTGAGGGGTGTGTGTGCTGGGAAAGACACTGTGTGGAGTTTGTGCAAAGTTCCATGTATTTGTCTGCTCAGGCTGCCATAACAAAATACCAAAGGCTGAGTAGCTTAACAGAAATTTATTTTCTCACAGACCTGAAGGCTAAACATTAGAGATCAAGGTCCAGCAAGATCAGTTCCTGGTGAGAGCTCTTTCCTGGCTTGCACATGCCTGCCTTCTCACTGCCTGGGCCTCTCAGTGTACCAGCAGAGAGAGAGCCCTCTGGTATCTATTCTGTTTTTTTTCTTTCTTTCTTTCTTTCTTTTTTCTTTTGGTATCATTAATAAAAAATCACATGAACAACATTGTGGTTACTAGATTTCCCCCATTATCAAATCCCCACCACATACCCCATTACAGTCCATCAGCATAGTAAGATGTTACAGAGTCACTACTTGTCTTTTCTATGCTATACTGCCTTCCTCGTGCCCCGCCCCCCATGTTATGTGTGCTAATCATAATGACTCTTTTTCCCCTTGTCCCTCCCTTCCCACCCATCCTCCCCAGTCCCTTTCCCTTTGGTAACTGTTAGTTCATTCTTGGGTTCTGTGAGTCTGCTGTTCTGTTCCTTCAGTTTTGCTTTATTCTTATGCTCCACAGATGAGTGAAATCATTTGGTACTTGTCTTTTATGCCTGGCTTATTTCACTGAGCATAATACCCTCTAGCTCCATCCATGTTGCTACAAATGGTAGGAGTTGTTTTCTTCTTATGGCTGAATAATATTCCATTATATATATGTACCACATCTTCTTTATCCATTCATCTACTGATGGACACTTAGGTTACTTCCATTTCTTGGCTATTGTAAATAGTGCTGTGATAAACATAGGGGTGCATATGTCTTTTCAAACTGGGCTGCTGCATTCTTAGAATAAATTCCTAGGAGTGGAATTCCTGGGTCAAATGGTATTTCTATTTTGACTTTTTGAGGAACCTCCATGCTACTTTCCACAATGGTTGAACAAATTTGCATTTCCAACAGCAGGGTAGGAGGGTTCCCTTTTCTCCACATCCTCGCCAACATTTGTTGTTGTTTGTGTTTTGGATGTTGGCCATCTCACTGGTGTGAGGTGATATCTCATTGTGGTTTTAATTTGCATTTCTCTGATGATTAGTGATGTGGAGCATCTTTTCATGTGCCTGTTGGCCATCTGAATTTCTTCTTTGGAGAAGTATCTGTTCACATCCTCCACCCATTTTTTAATAGGGTTATTTGCTTTTTGGGTGTTGAGGCATGTGAGTTCTTTCTATATTTTGGATGTTAGCCCTTTGGATATGTCATTTACAAATATATTCTCCCATACTGTAAAATGCCTTTTTGTTCTGCTGATGGTGTCCTTTTAGCATGATGTTGTCCCATTTGTTCATTTTTTATTTTGTTTCCCTTGCCTGAGGACATGTGTTTGGGAAAAAGTTGCTCATATTTATATTCAAGAGGTTTTTTTCCTATGTTTTCTTCTAAGAGTTTTATGGTTTCATGACTTACATTAGGTCTTTGATCCATTTTGAGTTTACTTTTGTATATGGGGTTAGACAATAATCCAGTTTCATTCTCTTGCATGTAGCTGTCCAGTTTTGCCAACACCAGTTATTGAAGAGGCTATCATTTCCCAATTGTATACCCTTGGCTCCTTTTTCATATGTTAATTGACTCTATATGCATGGGTTTATATCTGGGCTCTCTAGTCCATTCCACTGGTCTATGGGTCTGTTCTTGTGCCAGTACCAAATTGTCTTGATTACTGTGGCTTTGTAGTAGAGCTTGAAGTCAGGGATAATCCCCCCACCTTTATTCTTCCTTCTCAGGATTGCTTTGGCTGTCCGGGGTCTTTTGTGGTTCCATACGAATTTTAAAAGTATTTGCTCTAGTTCATTGAAGAATGCTATTGGTATTTTGATAGGGATTGCATTGAATCTGTAGATTGCTTTAGGCAGGATGGCCATTGTGACAATATTAATTCTTCCTATCCATGAGCATGGGATGTGTTTCCATTTATTGGTATCTTCTTTAATTTCTCTCACGAGTGTCTTGTAGTTTTCAGAGTATAGGTCTTTCACTTCCTTGGTTAGGTTTATTCCTAGGCATTTTATTCTTTTTGATGCAATTGTGAATGGAACTGTTTTCCTGATTTCTCTTTCTGCTAGTTCATCGTTAGTGTATAGGAATGCAACAGATTTCTGTGTATTAAATTTGTGTCCTGCAACTTTGCTGAATTCAGATATTAGATCTAGTAGTTTTGGAGTGAATTCTTTAGGGTTTTTTATGTATAATATCATGTCATCTGGCATCTATTCTCATGAGGGCATTAATCCTATCAAATCAGGGCCTCAACCTTATACTCTCATTTAACCTTAATTACTTCCTTAAAGGACTTGACTCCAAATACAGCTCCACTGGAGGTTAATGTCTCAACATATGAATTTTGGGGATGTAAACATTCAGTCTTTAACACTCCAAAAGGAGAATTACAATGTGGACAATGCACATGTCATATAGAGAATTATGAACCATTTAATAAACAGCTCCTGGGGTGCTACAGGGCCCTCATGGGATATCAAGTAACCATGCAGCCAGACTTACCTATTATGAACTGGGTTGTGTCACACCACCAAGCCTAAAGTCTGGTAAGCCCAGCAACAATCAATTATAAATAAAAGCTGTGCATTAATGAAGCCCATGTCATGCACTGTTTTTGTATTGGTGCTTCTTTCTCAGCTCACACTGGAGGCTGCAGGGACAAGGGGGGTTCCTTATGTGGAAAAAAATGCCTGAGCTTGTCTCACAGATGAGTGGGTATAAGCCAAAAATAGACTGCTGCATTCCTCAGAGGCAGTCCTGAAAGACAGTGGTGGGGGGGGGTGGGAATCCTCCCAGTGGGTAGAATTTTGGGTGGTGCCCTTGTTATCTATTATGTATGGAAAGAGAAGTAGCCTGAGGTAAGAATATTGATAGGCTCATAGACTATGGAAAATGTTTGTCTGGTTGGTCAGGAGATTGGAAGGATAAAGATTAGAAGACAGGGAAGGAGGTCTGGAAAGAAGCATATAGTACACATGGGAGTGGGCATATAGTGTGAAGACATCTATGTCACATGTTAATCTCCACCAAAGAGCCATCATGGAAGAGACACCAAACAACCAAATATACTGAATGAGTTAACTGATGTCAGCCAGTCTCTAGTTGGCTATCTCATAACGTGCTGACATAATGGCAACAGAAATGGAATAGCCAAGGTGGCAGTGATGGAGGCTATGCACGGGCCAACAGCATGAGCTCTCCTTTGCAGGGTTCATTAATTTACTGCTGCTACTAAGTGCCCAAATTCTAGCAATACGTACTGTCTTAGATCAGGAAAATAACAAAGTGCCATAGACTGGGTGGCTTATAAAAACAGAAATTTATTTCTCACAGTTCAGGAAGTTTGGAGTCTGAGATTAGGGTGTGAGCATAGTTAAATTCTGGTGATGGCCCTCTTCCAGGTTGCTGACTGGGGATTTTCCTTTGTATCCTCACATGGTGGCAGGCAGAGAAGGGAAGCAAACTCTCTTGTGACTCTTATAAGGACACTAATCCCATTCATGAGGGCTCCACTCTCATGACCACATCTAATCCTAATTATCTCCCAAAGGCCCCACTTCCTAATACCATCACACTGGAGGGTAGGGTTTCAACATATGAATATTGAGGGGGTCACAAACATTCAACTCATAACAGAGACCAATGCTGAGTGGCCTGTATGGCACCATCTCTCAGGAAAACCAAGCAGCAATTGGTGATAGATTGATTACATTGGACCCTTTTTACCCTGGAATCAGCCTATGTTTTGGGTCTGGGTTTGCCTTACCTTCCCAAAAGGCACCAGTCAGTACCACTGTCCCGCAGTCTAGCAAGTGTTTTATCTACTAGCACAAGATCTGCTGAATACCGTATGAAAGCAAGGAAGCCTTTTTACAGCAAAGGGGGAGTGGGGGTGGATACTTGATCATTGGATGCCCTGACCTTATCAAATACCACACCACCCAGAAGCTGCCTGCCTAATGAGTGATAGAATGACCTTAGATCTAGAGACTAAGGGTTGGAGGTAGGACTAGCTTTATTTAGCAGCTCTTCTGGTACCATTTGGAGAATTTGTGCTTCCTATCTCCACAACTCTGAGATCTGTGGGTTTAGAGCTTCTGTTTCCAGAGGAGGAACACGTTCACCAAGGGACAGTATTGCAGTCCTTTTGAACTTTAAGCTATGCTGACACCCAATCACTACAGGCACCTCAGGCCAAGGAACCAGCAGTTAAGAAAAGGAGTCATCATCCTGGCAGGGATAATTGGCCCTGAAGAAAAAGCAGCAAGGCTGCTGCTACACAGTGGGGTGTGGAGAAATCTGGCATTCAGATGATCCACTGGGGAATTTCTTAGTACTCTTTTGCCCATTTTTAAGAATAAATGGAAACATATGTCAGCCATGGTCTGCAAATGGCATAATGACTTAGGGATGCATTCTGGATCACCCCACAAATTAAACTACTTACACCAGCAGAGATGCCGGCTGAAGTTAAGAAGAATCTTGAAAGGGTAATAGAAGAGGGTGACAACATGTATCAGCTACGACTTGAAAACAAGAGAGTTGCTCCACTAACCTCCTTCCTGTAAGCTTCTCCAGGAAAAGAGACCAATCAGAATCCTGGAGGACTTTTCCCCCCAACTTATTGTATGAAGCAAATGGATACAGGTGGTGCAAGTGCTGCACTGTAGTGCATATGGTGTGCTGTTGAGTTCCCTCCCTTCAGGACTGAGGCACTCAGTTGCTGGGCTGTTGATGGCTGATAGTTCTCAGCTGAACCCCTGTGGGCACTGTCCTCAGCTGAAGGGAGCCACCTCACCCACAGACATGCCTTGTCCTGGGGTACAGCCCATACTGAAGGACTGTCAGTTTGAATTACAAACTCAGTCCCTTGACTCAAGTGGCACACCTCAGAAGGTCCATTCCAGCTCCAGAGAACCCTGTGGGTTCACTGAGTTCTTTGTTACAACTGCAATACAGTTCAGCTCCTCCCTGTGCCCATTCCCATTTCCTTTACTTCTTCAGGGTTGTTAATTCTGAGGGCATTTCTTGAGAACTTTCCTGTATAGAAACATCCATCTTGGAGTCCATTTCCCAGGGAACACAATTGAGGCCATATGTTTCTTATTCTGGTAGGTCAGCAAAGATCAGAGACCCCATTCAAGTTCCTTACACACAGACATACACCAGTACTTAAATATTCAGTCCTGAGGTGTGGCCTTATTTAGCTGTGGGGAGGGCTGAAGTATGTATTTTACATGCCTTACTTTATTTAATCCTTTCAGCAACCCTGGTAGGGATATACCTGTCATTCCCAATTTACCAATGAGGAAACTGAGTCACAGAGAAGTTAGATTTGTTGCTGAGTTCACAGTAAGTACTTAGCGCTAAAGCTGGGATTTGAGGTCCTGCATTCATCCCCCTACTGTACCATGATGTTATAAAGGCTTTTGGAGCACAAGATAGTATGTGTTTGCTGGAGCTCCTAATCCATCCTGACTTTGAACTGAGTATGTGAGTCTATGGGTAAGGGCCTGTCAAGTGTACATGATCCATTCATAAGTTTACCCATGGGAAAGCTAGTGTAGTGGTCATTGTGGTTTACCTTCAGATGAGGCTGGGGAGTAATTTATCTTGGTAACTTCTTCAGGATAGACTTAGCTGTTAAAAGATATTAAGTGACTAGATTTGTGTATTCTAGTGGCTGTGAGAGTGAGAAAGAAAATGTTAGCAAAAGGATAGTAGTTTTCTGCCTTGGTTCCAGCTATTGATCAGGTGGTAGCTGGAAGTCAGGCTTGGTTCTCTTGCCTCTGTTGCCATTGACAGTAGTGAATGTTGAGTAGAGATTTTGTCAGAAAGTGGAGAAAGACCCTCATGAATCCAGGGTCTCAAACTTTTATCCAGGTTACTTTGCTCAAAGCTAACTTTGGTTACATCATGTTGGCAAATACAGTTGACATTAGAGTACTGCAGACAGCTGTTGAGTGATGGGCAAAAGTGTGTAATTGCAGCTCTCATAAAGATTTCATTTTTGTACTTTCAGTGAGTTAGTGATGATTAAATTTAAAGACTTCAGGCTTTACTAATTACAGAATGTGCTTCAGCCCATGGGGGTAGTTATTGTGGTGAAGTCTCTCGGTGGTGTCTGTCTATAGTTTATTGCATTTGTGAAGCTTGCCCTCATTCTGCCTGATTTTCACAAGTGGTATTTATTGTCTGTGGTTTGTGTTATGTGGCCTAAAGGGGAAAAAAGCCAGTTACTTAACTACTTAAATAGTCGTAAGTCTATGGTTTCCTGAAATAACCTAGTCTAACTTTCTCAGAAAGGTATGAAATTCCTTTTTCTGGGAATTGTTTTTTGCTTCTGATTCTTGCCCTCAGTAACATCTATGCTGGTATCTTATTTCCATGCTAAGTGAGGTAAAGTTTAAAGCATAAAAATTGACAAAATTTCACAAAAATAGTCAGATGTCCCCCTTGTCAACTCCCTTTATCCTCTTTCCCTTGACTTCACATGTTGGTAGTAGTTATATATTGGGGTACATGTCTGAATGAAAGTTTTTAAAGGCTAATAATTATCTCCTGGTACTTGTGATTCCTGTTATCAATATTTCTTAGATGTGATTTTCTTCTAAATGTATTTTAAAAAATCCCTAATGAGTGAATTCAAAAGGCTGGGGTTTGATGAGGGTAGCAGTACATTTTTTCTGGGTGCAAACCATGAAATTTATTTTGCTTTTTTCATCACTGTTTCTTGAATCAGTGAGTCAAATCACCTTCCTCAAAGTCAGTGATTGAACATAGCTGAGAGTTATTGTCTCTAATTTTAATTTTAATTTTAAAAAAGCTTCCATGCTATGAAGAAAAAATTTTGATGGGAGGGAATACAAAAGAGTCTTTTGAAGTGCTGGTGGGTGCTTTATATCCTGATCTGGAGTAGTGGTTACATGGGAATATATGTGTATGTGTGTATTTGTATATATATGCAGAAATTCATTGAGTTGTATGCTTAAGATTTATGCTTTATACTGTATATATGTTATACCACAATAAAGGAAATTAACATTTTCTAGTTTTGAAGGGTCTTTTATTTTAAAGCAGTTAGAACATGAGACAAGGTAAGGGAAAGAGTTTTTTAAGGTGAAAAGTGCTATGCAACTAAAAGATATCACGATCTAGGACTATAACTAGCATAATTGGCATACAAAGTGGATTGTCTTCTACCTTCTAGCCCTGGATCTTTTAAACTCTGCTTCAGTCCTTCAGTCTGGTGCCAGAAAAGGAATTCTCTTGATTGCCAGGATGACTTTTACCTCTGCCCTGGGTGTGGAACTTACAGGTTTAATTCTAGGGCAGATAATCTTCAGATCTTTCTCAAAATCCATCACCTTACTATCACTTAATGAAATCGCACATATTGTTCCTGGTATGATCATGGACAAAATTTCTAAGAGTTGGAGGGGAATTCAGTGGAGTCAGGGGCTGTATTAAGGAAATCTATTACAGACGTAGAACACATCATAAGACTGTAATGAGAACAGGAACAGGCTAGAACCCTTAGACTCCTGTTAACACCTGATTAAAAGCATTTTGTGACAGAACACTGTTAGTGCTGGAAGATTAATGAAGAGAGAAGAGGAAAAACTGTTTTGTGAGCTCCAAACTAGGTCCATCACTAAGACAGGTTTAAATGTTGCTCAGACACCATCAAATTACAGTACACCATTTTAGTGTAAATCTTGGAGATGGAGTCAGCCTGAATAATAGGGCCCCAAGAGAAGTCTGCCTGCCTTTTGCTGTTCTGGAATTTGATCTTTATGATTTGGGGCTCTTTTCCCCTCTGACTCTGTGCTGTTCCACTTGTTCCCATTGCTTTCTATTTGATGATAGCTTCTCTAACTACTTCCATTTCTTTGTATCTCTGCACTTTCCATTTTTTCCTCCTGTTTGTAAGTCCTTCTCTGGACTTGTTTTAAGCCAGTTTGGGTACAAATTCTTGCTTTTCCTTCTCTCATCTATTTCTCCTTAAACAGCTAGCTCAAGTTTCACATATCTCACCACTTCAGCCCATATTGGTATGCCTTTCCTGTTTTACTTGTCTGTGACTTTCAATGTGGCACTATATAATTTCTGACCTCATTTCTTAGTTCACATATATACCTTCATATTCAATTCACAGGAATAGCTATTTTTCCAGCTTTCTTGAAGCGAAAATATCACCTTTATTTTGTATCTACTTAGGAGATAGCACAATACTTTAAGTATTAGGAAATCAAAATATACCTATGGAATGAACAAATTACGTATTCAAGGCTTCTATAATATCAGGTAATTAATCTGTTTAAAGTTAAAGCTGTATAAAAATAGGTACATAAGGATATTATTTTGAATCTCAAGTAGCCTTATTCTTAAGGCTATATCCTATATTTACTTTTAATTTTCCTTTTATAATTCAATCTCACAAGAGGGGCCATTTATGTATGTGTAGAAAATCCGTTGCCCAATATAGTTTTCCAGTAAATACTGCACTATGATTTTAAATAATACACTACGGATATGGTTCATTATATTGTCTAAATAATTACTGGGACTCTTCGATAAGGGAAATACTTTTCTGATGGATCATTAGAAATGTATTTGTGGTAGACTTTTAAACCATTAATAATCATAGAGATTCTCTTAATTGCTTTTGGAGTGAAGAGCTCTTTTGTAATGTGAAGAGCCACTTGCTAATTCATCTTTTTTGCTAGACTGGATTTTCTTAAATTGGTTTGCTTTAAAATGGACATACTTATGCTTTAAAAAGTTCCAGAGACCTTCCATCTATCTACAAACACAAAAATAGCAATAATGATTGACAATTACCCCACCCCCTCCCCCCTGCCAGTTATGGGGACTATTTAAGGTTCTTTTTTTTTCATGCTCTACAAGTAATGTGAGGTTTAGATTCTACTGCCTTTAATCTGAAACACTGACTGAGATCCAAACCACTTAGCAGCCTGCCATTTTTCAATGGGAGGGAAAAACAGCGATGTAATTTACTGTCCACATTTTATAGTTTTCCCTTTAGAAAACCTGCTTACACAGTTCCTGTATTTGTAGAGGATAGTGAGATGTCTCTTAAATATGGCCCAGGATGAGCAATGCCAGGAAACTTAGGCCAGGAAGGCAGCTGCAGGCCACCCTTGCTGGTGATGAGAGATAAGGGGCTGTGGGAATAAAGGTGTCAGGGTGGGTGTGGAGGAAGATGGAGGCAGCACAACAGGTTTAATGGGCCAACAGGGGGCACAGTATGGGTAGTCCAGAGAGGCATGGCTGGCCTGTGCTGCTGACTTCAGATGCATACCTGGGTAACAATCATGTCATTGTTTTAGTCAGGCAGCAGCATTTACTGGGCACTGACTCGATTCTTGGGTATTTCTTCACCATTACCCTGTCTGAACCCTGGTCTCTTAGAGATTCATCCAGAAGAACCTTTGGCCTCACATACTGTCCTTGTTACTGAAAAGGCAGTGTCTGTTCAGGGCCTCGTCTAGGAAAACTGGATAAGAGGGGACATTCCTGAGGCCTTATCCTCAGGATGGTGTTCCCTGCCAGGCCTTCCCTGTACTTCTTGTCCTCATGTTTGATTGCTTCACATTCCTCACCAGTATTCCCTTCCAGCTCCATCCATTCAGGGAGCAGTCACTGAGCATCTACCATGGGAAAGCACATACCGGAGAGATACTGTATTCGCCAAGGTTCTCAAAGAAAAAGAATTAACAGGATATATATATATGAGCTGTATCTATGTCTATATGCAAGATATGCATATATATATGTGTCCTATTACATTTATTATTACGTGTAGTACACATACACACACATAGGCCTGATAGTGCTGACTGAACAATCTTTCTTTCTGTATGTCATATCTATCTAAAATAGCTGTCATCTCTATCAATCATCCAGCTACCTAAAATATCTATCATATCATATATCTGTCTATCTATCTATCTAATCTAGATTTATTTTAGGGAATTGCATTGTGGAGGATGACAAGTCCAACATATGCAAGGTAGGCGGGAAGGCTGGAGATGGAGGGAAGAGTTAATATTGTTTGAGTCTGAAGGCAATCTACAGGCTGCCTTCCCTCTTCCTCGGGGGTCAGTCTTTTAAAAAAAAAAATTTTTAAGGCCTTCAACTGATTGGATGAGAGTCGTCCACCTTATGAAGAATAATCTGTTTGGCTCAAAATTTACTGATTTAGATATTAATCTCATTTAAAAAAATACCTTCACAGCAACATCTAGACTATTGTTTGACCAGATATCTGGGGACCATGGTACTATGAATCTTACAAAGGAAAGTAATATAGGGCCTTGTTCTCAATGAGTATATTTTTAATTAGAGAGATGCTCCCATAAATAAATAAATAACTGCAAATCAAGTCATGAGCCTCGTGATGAGTTCCGTATCAACTATAAACAAAGAGCTTTGGGAATCCAGAAGAAAGAATGATTAATCCTGACTGGGGATAGTAAGAAAGGCTTTGTATAAGGGGTATAATTTGTAGTGGATGTTGAAAGCTAAGTAGGATTTTGTTAAGTGAAAAAAGGTAAGGGCTGGGGGAGAGGAGGACATCTTGGGTCCAGCAAAAACAGGCATTGTTCATGATATACGTATATTCTCTAAGATATTATTGAGTGCAGTTTCCATCCTCTTACTGCTTTGGGTGGTGATGGAACGCAGAGAGTGTGTATCTCTGCACAGACTGAATAATGATAATGGTTACTTTTTGTTGAGTGCTGCTTGCCATGTGTCATGTACTGTGCCAAGGGTGTATACCCATTGTCTCAAATATTGTCTTACCATCTGAGGACTTGTGGGAAAGGTTCTCAGTCGTGAAGCTCAGCCATGCTGTGTATCAGTGAACCATGAGGGATCTACTGAGGGTTACCCTGGAGCACAGGAAGGCTAGGAAGGCTAGGACTGAAGGGCACAACTTTTTCATTGCTGGGCTGAGCCTGGAATAGATAGACAAGCCCCGAGTTAGCTCACACCCCAAGTGATTCTACAGCTGTTCTGGTATAAATGGAAGCTTGTGTGGTAGTACCCAGGGGAATGGAATCTGTAATAATCTTGTCTTTATTCTCTGCTAAATCTGCTTCCACTAAGTAATCACTCTCATTATCCAAAGGAAACTATTTTCTAGAGAAGTTAAGTGATTCTCTCAGAATTCCACACCTGGTAAGTTGAGGTTCAACCTGTGGCTGCCTGACATCCAACTTATGCTCTTTCCACTAAGCCACACTACCTTAACTCCCAGGCTAGTGGGCAAAACAGTGATTGCTATGGTCTGAATGTCTGTGTCCCTGCTCCCATCCCCCACATTCATATGTTGAAGTTGGAAGTCCTAAGGCCCAGTGTGATGTGGATCAGGAGGCAGGACCTTTGGGAGGTGATAAGGTTATGAGAATGGAGCCCTCTTGAATGGGATTAGTGCTCTTATAATAGTGACTCCCTCAGCCCTTTCACCACATGAGGACACAATGAGAGTGTTTGGCCCAGGAGAGGACCCTCACCTGCCATACTGGCACCCTGACCTCAGACTTCTAGGCTCTAGAACTATGAGAGATAAATTTCTGTTGTTCTTAAGTTACCCAGTCTGTGATATTTATTTATAGCAGCCTGACAGACCAAGACAGTCTGTAAACAAATGACTCCAAAGGAGGGGAGTCTGTGCTATAATGGAGGTAGCTTTAAGGCATAGATGATGGTGTGATGAGTTCCATAGGAGATATGAGCAAAGGTCTATACACTGTAAGGTGTGCTGAAGGAAGAGCCTGGGAATCCAGGCAGCCCGTGAAGCCAGAACTAAGATGGAGGCAATGGGAATGGAAAGGAGGGACTTAACATTAGAAAATATTCTGTGAATCTGGAAGACAAAACTTAGTAACTGATTTTAGAAAAATAATTTTGGAAAAAAGGTGTCAGGGTATTTAGTTGCAAGAAATATTCTCATCCAATTGAAGTGGAAAAAGGATTATGAATAGGTTTTCCAAGGTTGCAGGATTTCCAGGAGATCCAGAGAATCAGGCGTGGGGCCCAAGCAGCCAGGAACCATGCTCACACCACACCACTGGGCCCCTATGATGAAGAGTCCACTTGGCACCACTGGGCACTGCATATCACACCACAGGTGACCACTGACGCTGGGCAAGGGATGCTAGAACGTTCATCACTGCTTGCCCCAAACTGCATACCTTTACCTCCAACTTCAGGAAAGTAGATCTGTACAGCTTTGGCTTCCTCAGTGAGTCCAAAGCTTGAACCCTGGATGCAAGGGAGGCTGGGGAAGGGAACTTCTGGCCTCCACTTATAGAGCTTTGAGGAATTTCTTAAATGTGGAGTGGATGTTCAGAGATGTTGGTCGCCACAAACATGCCCACTGCAGGTGGTGATGGAGAAGGAGGAATCAACACTGATTCCAAGGTTTCTCATTCAGGAAATATGCGATTGGAGATGCTGTGACTCCAAAATAAGGAAAATGGGAGGAGGAATAGATTTATGGGGCCAAAGAAAATTTGTTTTTGAATACATTGCATTTAAGATATCTGCCGTACTTCAGCATAGAAACAGTTAAACAGAATTTGGGTCCCCAATTGTTTAGTTACTTTAAGTTACTAAGGCTCAAGATGGCAGGTAGGGATAAAGATGTAGACATAGGAACCAATATGTAGATGTGGAAATAGATAAGGTTGATCAGGAAGTACCTAACCCTGGTGAATGTTGCCTTTGAAGGGCAGGTAGAAGGGGAAGATCTACTCAAGGATTTTGAGGGCAACAGGTTGAGGAAGTACAATGAGAATGCAGAAGTAGAATGAGAATGCAAAGACTGAGGCAAATAGAGTGTTATGGAAATCAAAGGTGCAAAAGAATGAGATGATGAGAAGAGTGAAATGCTAGAGAGAAATGAATGGAGTGAGGTGAGGGCTAAGCATCTCTGGGTTAGCAAGGGTCGCAGTTAGGATTTCATTGGTGGTGTGCAGAAGTTCTTTTACTTTAGGCCAAGATAATGACCCGTTTAGGGTGTACAGTCACTCTGTACCTCTTCTCAGTCCCTCATCCTATATACAGCTTTCATCCTTTGCCCCCCCCAGCCCTCAGCTCCCCTTCTCTTCACATTCTCAGGGATCCTTCTGAAGGTCATCTTACCTTGCATTTCCTAACAAGAAACCCTTCCCCAAACCAGCACCCTATTTTAATCTCAGTCCCCAGCCACGCATTTCCCAGCATTACTCTCCCCTTAGCTCCCATCACTTCTTGCTTTCAGGTTCCATTCCTTCTCCGATCTTGTTGGCATTTCTCCAGTTGCAGGGTCACTCATCTAGCAACCCACATCCGTCTCTAGGCCTGAACTGCTTCTTCAACTTCCACCTTCCCATCCCTGTTTCTGGATGTACTTCCCATCTGCCAATGGCAGTCCCATTTTTCTCAGACTTCTGCCAGTACCAGAGCCCTTATCTGCCCCGTCATTTTCCTGGCCCTGCGACTGTTATTCTTGGTCTTTGGAGACTTTGCTGCCCAGTCCTTACCCTACTTTTCTCTGCCTGTCTCTCTCATTTCTAGATCTTTGTCTCACTTTGGATGCAGTTATTGGACTATGGTCCTTCTTTACTTTTGTACCTGTCCTTTTTCCTTATCTGCTCATTTAAAAAAATGTCTTAAAAAGTCAATATCTTTCAGACGCTCATGCTGAAGTATTTATTGATGCAATGATATGATGACTGGTATTCGATTCAAAAAACATCGGGATGGGGGCAAATGGAGAAATGACTGGCTGTGAGTTAGCTGTTGAAGCTGATGAGTGAGTACATAGGTGCTTTTGATATTATTCTGTTTTTGTTTATGTTTAAAATTTTCCATAAAAAAGGCTTTAATGAAAGAAGTTTAAATGTATGTAAGTAAATAAAATGAATTGACATGAAGAAAAGTATTAAATAATACTAGTACAGATATGGCAAAAATTATGATGGTGATATCTGAATGCCTGAAGTGGGGAAAACACTGCAATAAAAGAGAAGGTACTCAGAATGAGGTGGGGCACAGAGCATTAGAAGAAAGAGGAAAGCTCTTAGCAGTTCCATTGCCGAGACCTGACCCTCTTGGTGAAGGAGGCCATGTGCTCTCCAGAAGTGAGGGGTGGGGGAGTAGGTGGGAATGAGAGTGTGGAGACACCCATCATCATGGGGACAGGGAAGGAAGGAGTTGGGGGTACGCTGCCGCTGAGGCTGGAGAACGAGAATCTGCAGTGGGGCTGCTCACTGTTACCTTAGTGTCTGAATTGTCTTCTAGGATTCCTTGTGGTGCTTCAGGTTTTCTACAAAACATTGAAAGTGTTTTCTTTAAATCAATGAACATGCAAACTATCTGTAGAACCTGTTTTTCTAGAAAGTCTATTTTACCTACTGGGCTCCAGGGAGGGTTTTTATCGAAAGAAGCTCCCTTGCTAAAATGCTGGACAAAATAAGCACTCTCCCCAGCGTAGCTGCTCACTTTCTCATGTGTCATGCTCTTGCTGCTACTTCTGTTGTAGACGTTGGATGTCAGTGGGATGCACTGCAGAGTGGTGGATACTGAGAGTGTTGAAAGTGGCTGTGGCTCTTTGGAGTGACTCATAGAGGTTTATTGGCCCTCTGGTTCAGGCAGTGGGTTTCAACCTCTTAAGCATGTGTACACAAACAAGATTTTTCATATCATTTCAAGGATTCAAAGACCCAAGATCCCAGTTAAAATCCCTGATCCGTGCCATGTGGTAGGAGACCTTAACGGGGAATATGTCCATTTGTGTTTGGCAAACAGAAGGCTCATTTTTAGGTCTTATAATTGATAAGCACTATTGTCACTGAGATCTATATTCTCTAGGCCACTAATGTCAAAACTTACCTTCTTACCTTAGTCCAGGAGGATTTACCAAAAGTTATTCATTTAAGCCTGACTCAAACTCTGTTATCCCTTTGATGTCAGATACTTGCCTAATATATTAAACAGTATAACACATCCATATAGTACAAGTTGTATTTTATTTTGTATTTCAAAAGTAATTCTCAGTGTGTAACACTTATATATAGTAAATTGGCAGCTGTCCTTCCATATGTAAGAGGGAGAAGGGAGAGAACTAACATTTATTGAACATTTAGGACAATTAGGTGCTCTGTGTAAAATTTATTTAGTCAACACAGTTAGACAGATACTGCTTCTCTTACTTGAACAATGCAAAAACTGAGGTTCAAAAAGTACAGTAAATTCAGCCAAAATGACCAGTTATTGAGTGGCTGAGCCAGCAAACTGGGGTTTCTTTTGTCTTTCCTTAACAGAGAACCCTGGAGATAGATATATATAAGCTATCTTTTTTTTTTTGGAGAATTATTCCGCCATCCTCTGCCTCTGCCAACCCCATTCTGTGGTGTGCCCTTGAAACTATTAATCAAGGTATCCTGCTTTATGACTCAAGTTCATATCAACACATTCTTTTGAGTTGTTTAAATCTTACATTGAGAGACTTAAAGACTGAAAACTTTGTTGGAACTAATTCTTTTTATTATTAACACCACAAATGAACTTAACTATTGGCTCTTGCTAGCTAGCTCCCCAGAGCTACACTGTTGGTTTTCTAGATTTCTCTTTGTTGAGCTATTCAGTGTCCTTCAATAAATTCCTTTCTTTTGTAAGTTGTGTAGTGCTAAGGACTGAATTGTGACCCTGCCACCTGGCACCAATTCCTATGTTGATGTCCTTATCTCCAGTGTGGTGGTGTTCTGAGATGGGGCCTTTGGGAGGTAATTAGGATTCAGTGAAGTCATGATGGTGAGGTCCTCAGGATGAGATTGATTTCCTTGTAAGAGGAGATGCCAGAGAGGGTGCCCCTCTCTTTCTCTCTACCGTGTGAGGACCCAAAGAGGAGGCAGCTATCGGCAAGCTGTGAAGAGGACCCTCACTGAGGAGCTGAATTGGCCGGCATCTTGATCTTGGACCTCACAGACGCCAGGACTGTGTTTCTATTGTTTAAGACTCTCAGTCTGTAGTATTTTGTTATGGCAGCCTGAACAGACTAACACACATAGTTTCTGTTACTTACTACCAAAAAATTGACGGCTATACAAAACACCCAGTGAGAAGACATGTTTTAGCTTTTAGTACCTTAGTTCTGAAATGGGGAAGAGAAAAGGATGCAGGTCAAGCCAGAAAATTTGGTGACTTCTGTCACCTCCAGGCAGAAAAATTTGGGGAATGAGGAGGGAGTTGAAACTATTTCAAATGGTGGGATTTGGGGATTATTTATGGATTATACTTATTCTTACTTTCCTTCTGTCTTGCTTGTACTGTCTTCATTCCTAACATGATTATGGTGTAGCTCTACATGGTGATAAACCAATGAAGAGTTAGAAAATAAATTGGGCCAGGATAACTTTTCCTTCAGGCTGCAGAACTGGTAAAATGAAAGCTAAACTCTAGAAAGTGGTCTGCCAGGAAAAAAAGCTGAACTGAAACGGGCACCTATGTTTTTCCTCCCTACTTATTTGCTTTGGTCTTTAAGAATGTAAGAAATTCCTACTGCAGGAATTTCTTCACTGGCTTCCAGTCACCTCTTCCTAATATAAGCTCATCTTTTATTTTTAGAGCTTTGTTTTGATCTATGTGTCTTTTAGCTCTGAGTAGTGCATTCCATGAGATGATTCAGTTCTGAGAATTCAAGCCAGGTGAAGATGAAATGTAAGGTTTTACCACCTTTATAATACTTTCTATCTGCTTTTAAAGGTGTATACCTTTCTACCAGTTTTTCTTGCACAATCTTTTTTTTCCTATTAGTTACAGAACATTTTGAGTTTGATGGCATCCTAGCCATCATACAGTTTAATTTTCCTGTCAGATGAGGAAATAGAGGCCTAGAGAAGTATCTGGATTGTCAATAATTAAGTAGTTAGTTAGTGCCTGAATAGGCACTTGAATACAGTTTTTAGGTTTCCAGTTCAGCATTCATTCTATTTCCATAAACTGCCAACTGTTTGACCAGGCCAAGAGATTGCCAAATAACAGCAATTCCCATTCAACCCAAACTAAAGAAAAATATGGGAAAGAAGAAGAAACAGAGTTTTCAAAGTACTGAGTTTCACTGAGCAAAAGGGGAAGATTTTGAGCCATGTTGAAGAAAGAGGGAGAGGGGTAATGCTTTTTGAAAGGATTGCTTTTAAGCTTACTGCCAGCTTTATTTTCTGGGCAAGTGCCTGCATGTTTATTTCATGGGTTAAATGATACCCTTAAGGTGTGTGAAATACTGCCTCATTTTGCAGTGAACAAAAACTTTAAAAATAACTTTTGCTTTCCCCTTGAGAGTTTGTCGCATTAAATCCACTTGGTTTGAGCATCTATGCTGAAACCAAGGGGACCTGGGGCATCATCTTATTTCTCCTATTGGCTTCTTTCCCTCCTGTCTCGTGAGAAGTGAGTATTGTCTGGGGACCCTGCTCCTTGTCCCGCACGAGCGTGAATATCCAGTATCTGCTTGGTAGCTTGTCTCTAGACAACCACACCCTAGGTTAGGATGGTTTGTTTTCAGGATAGGGCCAGCTCTTCCAGGATTACTTTTTCAGGGTTGGAAACCACAAGCTTGGACCCTGAGGCCAAAGGGTGAGAATAAAAATGTAAAGGAAAATGTCAAATAACATTTTGTTGGATTGTTGACTTTCTGTTTGAAACCGAGCCTATCTTTAGTGTTCTCTAGTATCCCTGCTCTGAGCATATTGCTCTAAAGAACATATGATGAAAAGTCATAAATATTAAGTGAAAATATACATCCCTCTCCTTTCTTTTAGGCAACAAAAGCAAATATTAAAAAGGAATAGGACAGTTGAAATCTATAATCTTCCTTCTGAATAAAGAGGTATTTCTTGATAACACTAAGGGCTTGGGTTCTGGGTCTGGGCTTCCAAGTGGCTCTGTGTGTAAATGAAAGGGAATGATCAAAGCAAACATTTTGGTGAGGAAAGAAGCTTTGGACCCATCCTTACCATAATGGGCTGCTGAAGTTGAGTAATTAGTAGCTACAGAATTTAGAGCAGGGTTTAGGAAGTCAATATCTGTAGTTGAAAGCATATGCCATGTCATAAGAATATTCGGTGAATTTTTTGAAACAAAAGAAAAGGAAGATAATAAATATCAAGGTCAGTATTGAAAGTTGTATTGTGTAAATTGGCTATTTTTTCCCTTATAAACCTTTGAATCCTAAATCTCTGTGATTTTTAATAAAGGCCAACCACAATATAAGCAAACATTTAAAAACAATTCATAATCATATTTCCCACATACATTTTTGCATAATAGTTTCTAGTTTTTTTCAGGCCTATGTGTTTTTAGTATGTTACAACTATACTATTTTTATTATGCTTTTTTAATGTAACATTCTTTCTCTCAACATAACAATTTCAATATATAAAATATTTTATTTCATGTTAACGTTGCTATTTTAAATGGTTGCATACTATTTCATATTATCTATTTTAATTTGCTAACTTCCACTGGCCAGTTATTAAATTATATTGTGGAAATACAGATGTATATTATAGACAACATTATAGTGAGCATCTTTATGTGTATAGCTTTTGATTTTATTAGTATTCAGTTGAATTACTTTCTCATAATTAAATTCTCCCAAATGGTAAGAGTTAAAGATTATGAATGTCTTAATGGTTCTTACTGTACATCAACATACTGCTTTCTGAAGTGTTTACATAATGTGGCCCTATTACTTCTTCTCTGTTATATGTATTAGGTATAATCATTTGTTTACTTTATTTTTGTTATTACTGGAATGAACATTTTTTTGTGGATTTTGTTTTATTGTTTTTGCTAATTGTGTTTATTTGGATGCAAATTGCCTATGACAGTTTAACAGTACAATTTTTCTGTTAATAGTTTCTGTGAGGAACAGTACATTTGGACTTCTAGACACATGGCTAATTCTAAAGTGATCTTCAGGTCAAGAACACTAGAACAATTTTTTCTTGAGTGAGATTTGTCTACAATCATCTCACTACATTTTAGCTGAAATAACTATTTGTACCATGTGGAAACTATCCCACCTCTTACTGTGTCCTCACATGACAGAGACGAAGGGGAACAGGAAAGACAGCAAAAGGGAGACCTTTCTGGTGTGTCTTCTTATAAGGACATTAATCTCATCACAGAGCTCCACCCTATGCCCACACACCCTAATTACCTCTCAAAGGTTCCGTCTCCAAATACTATCACATTAGAGGTTAGGGCTTCAACAGGTGAATTGTGAGGGGACACAGACATTCAGTCCATAACACTCCCCTTCTCTGTCAAGTTATTCCAGCCTCCACACAAGGACATACACTCCTAATTAAGGGGAACTTGGTGAATGTTAAAGACATTTGATTTGATTGAACTTAAATATGGAACAAAATGAAACAAACAAACAAAAGAACAATGAGTAAAGGAAGTAGTTGGACCATTTTATATCAGCGCCAGGCTCTAAGCATGATTTGTCTTGGGGGTATGGATGGTGACCATGTGGTGTGTGTTGGGATTTAAGAGTCTATATGGAAGAATATTTTTTGTCTTGTAACTCATTCATTCTTAATTTTGAGTACCTGTCTTGAACAACAGAGATGGAGCTTTTTAACACAGGGATCTTAGCAGCCCTAGGAATTAATTTTTTCCCCTTCCCTGCCGGCCCTTCCCTTCATCTCATTCCCTACCCACATCCCCTGCCCTGAGCTTCCACGTACCAACTGACATTAGTCTAGTTACATATCTCACTATATTTTTATTTTCTTTTGTGAGTCAGAAATGAATCAATATCCCGGCAAGCAGTTAAGAAGGCTGTTTTTTTTCAAAGAGCCATTTTGTAGGTAAATGCAAACATGACAACTTGAGTGTTTAAAAAACACTTTTAAGTAGTATATTCTTTAATTATATGATATGATTCTTAACCTTGAATAATAATCTTAGCATTAAAAAAATCCCATTGATAATTAAAAAAATGTAAGTAATTTGTAGAATCTGAATAAGTCCTATTTGCACATGGTAAAATATGCAAACATTACAAAAAGGTATACCATAAAAAATAAATTTCCTTCCCATCCCACATTCCCAAGAAACATATATGATTTATATAGCTACCTTTAAAAAAGCCCAAATAGGAAATACTATACATGCCTAGTTTGCATTTCTGTTTTTACTTCTAATATTAACAATGTCTTGCTTCTTGGGGATTTGTCCATATCAGCATATATAGCTTTATCCCATTCTTTTTACTGGCTGTATAATGAGGATATGTCATAATTTGTTAAATTAGCCCCCTATTAATAGGTACTTAGGTTATTTTTAGTCTTTTAAAAAACAAACCCCACTGCAATGGAAAGCCTTGTATGTATGTATTTGTGCATTTGTGCAAGTGTATTTGTAGGCATGAAGAGACATTGTAGTTGTAGTGGGTAAAAGTATGGCTATTAGAATTTTATTTTGCACTACCTACCCACTACTTACTAGCCATATAACCTATAAACAAGTCACTTAATTTTCTGTGCCTCAGTTTCCTCACTTGTAAAATGGGTGTAAGTAATACATACCTTGGAGATATATTATGAATATACAGGGCACTAATACAAATACAGTATTCTGACATCAGTATATAGTACATTCTCCATAAGTTATCTCATTAGTATAATTTTAGAAACATCAGTGCTATTGTTGGTAGCTGAGCTCTGACCCATCCTCAGAGATTAGCTCCGACTGGACCTTCATGCTGAAGCCTTCCCTGAGTGCCCCAGCTGGGTCAGGCACTTTCTCCCTTTGAGCCATGTTAGCCCCTGTGTTACCAGGTAGGATAAGAGTTTTTAAATATTAACTGATAGTTTTTATTTGCCACCCCACACTGAGCTTTGGTATTAAGTATTTGACGCATCAAGGAAAAGATGACAGTCTTTTCTTGAATTTCTGAGTCTCAAAAGTCTGGACCCTTCAGGAAATGAGAAGGCTCATGTGCATAGATAAACCAATCACTGGGAGAGGACATGGGGAGTGAGTAGAGCTTCCATGTTCCAAGAGAAAGGAAGCGCTCCAGACAGGTGAAAGCAAGGGATGAGTAGACTCTGTGGGCCTCTGTAAAGGAGTGAGGCACTCTGCCTGGTCCTTTCCCCATCTCAGCACAGAGATAGGAGAGTGACAGAAATCTCTCAAAGGTGTGGAGCATCTGAGCGCAGAGGGAACCAAGGTTTTCTTTCTTGGATGGTGCCCAGTGGGAGGTGGGGGCGGGGGGTGGGGGGGAGAAGAATCCAGAGTAGAAATGGCTGCATAAGCACCCCTATGTTTATCACCACCTTATTTACAATAGCCAAGAAGTGGAAGCAACCAAAGTGTCCATCTATAGATGAATGGATAAAGAAGGTGTGGTACATATACACAATGGAATGTTACTCAGCCATAAAAAAAGAAAACCTCCCATTTGTGACAACATGGATGGACCTAGAGGGTATTATGCTAAGTGAAATAAGCCAGGTGGAAAAAGACAAATACCCGGTAATTTCACTTATTTGTGGAGTCTAAAAGCAAAACAAAACAAAATGAACAAAACAGCAGTAGACTCACAGACACTGAGAAGTGACTGGTTGTTAGAGGGGTTGAGGTGCATGGGTCAAACAGGTGAAGGGGATAAAAAGCCACAAAATCTCAATCATAATGTAAGTTGGTCATGGGGATGGAAGTGCAGCATGGAGAATATAGTCAAAGGTTCTGTAACATCTTTCTGTGTTGACAGATAGTAACTGTACTAGTTGGGGGGAGGATTTAATAGTGTATATAACTGTTGAATCTCTATGTTATATACCTGAAAGCAATATAATATTGTTAATTTAAAAAAAAGAGATGGCTGCATAGGACACCCAGGTGGACAGGCCTGAGGGAGCTTACAGAGGTTCCACAAGCCCTGCCCTGCATGGGAGCAGAGGATGACAGGAGCAGGGAAATGGCCAAGGGATGATGGTGATTCTGCTCTGTTTCCTGGGGCCCAGGGTGGGTGGGAGCCACAGAATGATCCCATGTATCTTAAAGGAGCAAGGAAGTTAGAGAGTTGGGACCCAATGTGCTTTTGATGGGAACATGAACAAAATCAGCAGTGACCTACATGGACCAAGTACTGAAGACCAGATGGAGGAGCATCCCTGCACCAGATGGTAAACCACTCCCAGCCTGCCCCAGACAAGTGGAGGAATCCATTTGATGGAGATCCAGTTTCCACAATGGGGAGAAATAGGAACTCCATGGTAGAATTTAAATTTGTTAGAATTTAAAAATTTTAAATGAAGATTACTAGCACTTCAAATTCTTCTCCATTGCATTGTCAGTGCTTGACTCTTTATCTGCTTCTCTGGAGCACAGGCTCTTTGTGGGAAGGCACTAAGTCTTTATTTTCTATTTTATTTGTTCCTGTACCATGCAAACAGTAACTGAGAGGAGGCCTGCAATAAGCTTTTAAAGAGTAATTGGATATTTTTTGGATGGCTATTCTGTGCCATAACCTATCCTGTGAACTTGTGTTCACATAACAGCCCTGTGAACCAATGTTAGTTACTATCTCCATTTTGCAGTAGAGAACACTTAAGACACAGGATCTGATATAATCCATTCATGGCAGTAGGAGGCAGATCCATCATTCATACTCTAGGCCCTTTGACACTGGACTGCCTTCTTAGGTAAAAGTGATTATTTTCTTCTACTGTCTGAATACAACTTTAAAATAAGGATAAAGGTTAGTTTTTCACTTACTTCAGTAAATTTTTGTATATTTGCTTTTATACTTTCAAAATAAAGATTAGAGTGTTCTGCTCATTTTACTTTTATTTTTAATTATAAATTAGATAAAGGTACCTATTTCAGTATGACCATGATGCCATGTGTAGTAAAGGAAAGGGCTAATAATATTTTAATCTGCAGTAGCTGACAGGGCACACTGACATGGAAATAAGATTAGTCCCCACATGTCAAAAACCTAAAAAACATCAAATCAATTTAGTGTGCCCTTGCTAGTACTGCCTTGTTTTTTTTTATAATAGAAATATATGTCCTTTGTAGATGATACATAAAATCAGAAAAGTATAAGAAGTTAAAATTCATGTATAATTCCACTCCATACACATCTCTACTGTTAACCTTTAGTTATATTTCACCCTGATTTAAGAAAATTAGAAGATTGATATCAATACCTTGTTTATATGTCATTATATCATGAATGTTTTCCATAGCACAGGGTGTTCAGTGTTCATGGAACCAAATCTATTTAGGTTGTAGTGCTCAGTGGGAGAGGAATTTATTAGTGTTACAATGGGCTTCACAGGTAAATTGAGACACTCAATCTGCAAATTCTTGCTTTAGATACTCTTCCATTAAAAGGTTCAAGAAAGTAAAAATGTACATGTAATCCAGGAAGACTATCATGACTACAATCAACTTTAACTGTAGTTTGAAATACAAAGAAGACAATAAAAAAATCACCTTTAAGCACGGTCTATGATGGTTTAACAATCCTCCTGGGGAGAGAAGGGGCCTCATATCCAGGAAGGATCTGAGCCCCGACCTTAGAGTACCTTCTATTCCCATGGACAGATTTGCCACTTCATCTGTTTTCTGGAACTTAAGAGAGAGAATTTAGTAAGTCAGCCATGGCACACAAAAGCGATTGAACAAGTAGAGCAACATCCTCCTTCCCACCCCAGGGGTGGTGGAACGCTGGGCTATAACAAGGAGTAAAAGTTTAGCACTAGATTTAGATTTCAAACTTTCTAAAAGGTCACCATGTTGGTTTCAGGCCAATTAAAGAAGAAAGGTACATTCCACTCAAAGCATTAGAATTTTCTCAGTATGAATGGAAACCACTGTAGAATTGTTTTGACTTGTTTCCATGATGTTTAAGAAAGAAGGAGGCCTTGAGAGCACACTAAATTGATTTGATGTTTTTTAGGTTTTTGACCTTTGGGGACTAATCTTATTTCCTCGTCAATGTACCCTGTCAGCTACTGCAGGTTAAAATATGATAGCCCTTTCCTTTAATTGACCATGTAATATACCATCTTCTCAAAACCATGCTTGGTGGTTCAAAGCACAGACTTGGAGACAGACTCTTTGCATGTGAATCCTGATTCTCTCTTTGTGGGCTTTGAGACTTTGGGCAAGCTACTGAGGATCTTTGTGCCTCATTTTCCTCATTTGTTCTTATCTCAGTTTTTTTTTTAATAAGGATTAAGTGAGTTAAAATGCATAAGGCACTTTGAAAAATGCCTGGTGCAGAGTAAGAACTATAAAAGTGTTACATAAGCAATAATGTAATTAGGATCCCCATTTGTGATTGCTGGTGTATCAGAGTTAAAAACAACTAGCTGAAAGTGGACTAATGATATTTGGCTGACTGGGAAATCTCACAGTAATGAAAAAGTGCTAATGTTTTTGTGGCAGAGTGCATGAATGGTTAAGGAAGAAACAGGCAGGTTAGGGCTGCATACTGAAGGTGTCTTCAAGCCCACTGGGCTCCTCTACTAGCAAAGTATGTTGGGGATGGTCTGGGGAATGAGTGGGAAAACAGGGTTACTTTAGGAACATGATGAATATTTGAAAGGAGATGGAGATTGCTCAGATTACTTACCTAGACTGTGAGTGAGTGAGTGAGTGAGTTTGTTGAAAGAGGTAAACTGAGTCTGGGAATGGATTGGTTATATCCTGTGTTATTTCTTCTTGTTAGTCTTTTGGATAAATCAGATAGGATTTTAATCTTCAATTCATTCACTTTTATATTATTTTTTGGTTGCTAGCACATCCACTTCTGGCCAACTGAATCAGCAAAGTGATTTTTTGGAAGTGGGGAAGCTCAACAACTAAGAAGAAAAGCAAGGGAAGAGGCTTAGAAGGACCAGAAGTAAAGCCACTGAGGAGCTGGGCAGTGGGGAATGCTGGATGGTCAGGGTCAATCAGCCTCTTGTCCCTTGTTCATATTTCAGACAGAGGAATGTACTCAGCCTCGCTTGGGTCAGGTGCCCACATCTTGGCTAGAGGAGGCAGGTCATCTAAATTGGCACGACACCTGTCTGCATCTGATGGAGGAGTTCCTCCAAAGCAGAATCAGGGTGCTATTACCAGACAAGAAGAAAGGAAGCAGAGTGGACAAGAATGACAAGTGCCTATTGCTCTCCTCTACGTTGCATCAGGCATCCTGTGAGGAAGATGGAAAACACAAGTAATTAAGGAGACCTCGAGAACTTCGATTTTTAATCTTTCTCCCGTTTGCCAATTGCCTTCTCCTCTGACCTTGAAACTAGACTACAAAGCCGGACTTGCACCAGAAGGAATCCTTATACTATGGTGGAATTTTCCCTTGATCCTACCACAGTCTAATTTAAACAACTCAAAACACTGTGCGGATTTTTGTCAGAATGATGATAGTCATTCTCCATTAGTACTTATTGGGTGTCTACTGTCTGTCAATAAAGACAAATGAGCCCTTTCTTCTGCCTTTTAGAAAATTATTGTCAGGGAAGCAAGACAGACATATAAACAAATATATTACATGACTACAATGTAGTGTGAAGATTAGTGTAACAGAGAAACAAAAGGCCCAACTTAACTTGCCTACGGCCTCCAGTGGAGGTGGTATATGAACTAAGTCTGAAAAATGAAAAAGCACTTACAACTTTAAATTGATACATTTAGAATAAAAACAAAATTGTGACCCCAATTTACAAATATTATTTGAACCTCTGTCAGTGGCACCAGTTTTATCTATTGTCGGCATAAATATTGTTCTTTGGTTTTCTTAGGCTAGGAAGTGGGCTCCTAAATAATACCTTGAAAGTAAAAAAAGTTGAGGAACAAATAAACTGTTGCATTCCTGAATTATAAAAATTTTATAATCAAAGTCCCATTCCTAGTAACTGTAGTTTCATGAACTTAGCTAGATGTGATATGCACCAGGTCCCTTCAGGACTTGTGGAACCCCTCAGCAGCTGTCACTCATTGGCTGGGCAGCTTGAAGGTCAAACCTTTCCTGGATTGGCAAGGGTCTGGGTCAGCTACTGACTTTTCAGTACAGGGGCTATGTAGGCATTTAACATTCATAACTTGACTAGAACTCATTTATAGTATGCCTTTGGGTTAGCAATGTATCTGAATTTCAATCTCTTCTAGAAACTGTAAAATAAGAGTCTGGAATGTAGTAGTAACAAAGAACTCAAAATTAATGTGGATAAACAGAATCTCATCAAAAAACAGGATGATAAAGTCTTATGACGTAGCAGATTATTCTCAATTAGTAAAAATATAGCCAGGATTTCTTATAGAGGGAATGTATTTTCCTGTGGCAAATGAATATTCTAAAATGTTGGGAAATATTTTTTCTCTGATGTTGATAAGCAGGCTTTACCTTGTTGGATCACACATATCTCTAAAACACTATCTCAGATAATTTTTTAGACCAAAGTGAGAAAGCGAAGAGGAAATGAATGAATGAATGAATAAATGAACTCTGAAAAATAGGTTCTATTTAAAAATTGCATTAATTATCTAAGTTAGTGAATACTGTCCAGAGTCCTAAAGAATGGTTCCTTTGGCCCCATTTGTCTGCCACAGGTAAACTAGGAGTTAGAGGACCTGGGTCTGCTCCTGCTTACCAGTGTGAGCCTAGGTAAAATACTAGGATGGCCCTGATGGATTGATTAATTGACCTCTGAGGAAATTTCTACTTGACATAGTCATCCCTAACCTTCTGAAGTCTGGTCAAGTCACTTATCAATTTACCTCAAGTATTACGGCTACTTAAAATAAATCAACCAAAAACATGTAATTGGTGAGATATTAGTGCAGATGTATTTGGTTGAGGTCCACTACTCATTTTAGTAAATATTCCTACTATCTGTTTTGGTTAAAAATCTGATAAAAAATTTAATTTAAAGGGCATGTAGGCAAAAATAGCATTTCTAAAGGCCATGAGTGGGCAGAGACAGATTTTAGGCTAACTATGGATTCCTATTTGTAGAAACTTAGAACACCTTGATCAATTGTTACGTGGTTAGATTTTTATGTAACAATTGTAATAGATAGTATCCCATAAGTGTTGTTGAAAAATCTTTAAGTATAACATTTTGATAGATTCAATTTATGTATTAGATTATTTTATCATCGGAAGTTTCAGTTACATTTTCCCAGAGTCATCTCAAGGTATTTAGCATAAGAAAGCTAAGAGTGTACATGCATTTATTACTTTTTACATATTTTATCTAAACCTTGGAAGACCAGTCTTCTTAGGTAAATTTTGAACTTCAATTTAATTATTTCCTTTTTTAGGATTCTAAATTATCATCTTTATATTTTTTTCACAGATTATTGTTCACTCTTGCTTATGAAACCTTTCTCTATAACCGGAAGTACATAATAGAGAAGGTATTCATAATAAAGAGATAGCCATAGAAATCCTCATTGAACTAAATGAGCCCTGGCATACAATTTGAAGATGAGTGTTCCAAATTATTTTTTCTCTGTCCAGATGACAGACTAATAAGGGAATCAATCAATCAGTCAGTCAAACTCAGTCAATGAAAAGGGACAGAGCTCATCTGAGGGGCGATGGATGGTACTTGAAAGTGAATTAGTGACTGATTTGGAGAGATTTCAGAGCACTAGAGCTAACAATGACAAATCAGGTTAACTTGAATATATTGCTGACAGGATGCCAGCTGGGCAACAGCAATTCTCTCCAACAGCCTGTGAATCTGACCCAGAGGCTGCTTCAGATCTGACGGATTGAAGCAAGTCCATCTGAAATCATTTTTTCAGCCCTGTAATTTTTGTAATGATATGTATCAAGTCTAGGAACCTACATTTAAGTATCTGAATACATCTGCACAGAAGCAGACAACTCCCAACAATGCCTCCATGACAACATGTTGTTGGTTGCTAATTGGAAAAAAGCACAAGTAATAATTAGAGGGCATTCTGTTGCTTGTTGGGGTACTCCTTCCCTAAATGGTTAAAATGTTCAGCTCTAAAGGGTAACCACCTGTTTTAGAAATCTTTGACAGATGTTAGCAATGCATATTTACTTGCTCGTTTAGTCATATTATATCTCTGCACAAGCTCAAAAATCAAGTCAAGCTAAAACAATCATTAATATGACTACTGCTAGACTTCATCACCCCCTCTAGAGACAAAGTCCCTCTCATGTCAGTTCACCCTCAATTCCTATCTAAGCCACTGCCCTTCCTCTCTGCCCTCTCTGGGCGATGGTGACAGCAGGCTCTTTTCTCCATGTATTGACAATCAACACCTCAGCAGGTGACTGCCAAGTAGAAGAGGAACATTTTGTAATGCATCCTGAAAGTCTGTGGTCAGACTTTCAGCAGATTCAAGTAAGCAAAGCTAAGATGAAGAGAAAGTATGTGGTTCTATTCACATTCTCTCAGCCTTTGAAACCCAGGATTCCTGCCCAGATCCTACCATTCTGATTGGACTGCGCCACTGGATAGAGATACTAGTGTCGTAAATCCATTAGGGATTTATTCACTCCAGAAAGATTTTATATTTGAAAACAGGAGTATAGCATATAGCGTTTTTTACTATATCCACTTTCCCCTCATTTCAGTACAGTTAGGAAGTGTTAATACTTGGTCTCTGGCAGTCTTATGTTGCTGATGTACTGGCCCTCCACCATGCTTTTTTCCCCCAACAAGCAGAGGCAAACAAATTCTGAATTCTCCTGTTTGTGTTGGGCGTCCCTGTGCTGGCTCACCGTCTGCCCTGGCCTTGTTATGCAGTGGGCTGATGGGGTTACCGGGATGCCCATGGGTGCTTCGTGTGGCTCTGACAGTGCCCTGCTGGATTGAGCTGATTACTCACAGCCAACTGCTTATTTTCAGGAAGTTATTGCATTTTCCTATTTTGTCAACACCATCTAATTAAGGACCAGATGCTTTTAGTCAGCATCTTCTGCAACTGATGGAGCTCCACACATCTTCCTTTACTCTAGGAGTCTAATGCCCAGGCTTGAATAAATAGGTTTCCCCTATTCATTCTGAAGGAAGTATATGACTTTTAAAGGAGCAGGTGAACATAAGGGTGCTTTTCAACACAGAATGGAACTGTGCTTTGGAGACAATGGGGGAAGCAAGTGTGAGTATATAGGTTAAGGACTGTAAATTGAAGCACACTTCTCTGGAGCCTGTTTGGTTCCATCTATCAAGATTTTAAAATGTACATACTTTTGACCAAGGAATTTTGCTTTTAACCATGTATGTTCAACGTATACTAGTATATGTATTCAAAGAGGAATGTATAAGGATATTTATACAGCATGGTTTACAATAGCAAAAGACTGGAAGTAATCTAAATTCTATTTAGTAGGGAACTACTTAAATAAATTATCAGACATTCATACAATAGAACGAGGCAGATCTATATCTACCAATATGGAAGATTTCCAAGATTTACAAGCTATCTAAGGAGGGACACACAGTGCTGCCATTTACGGGAAAAAAGGGCTGCCTGTGTACATGTGGATGTTTGTGTATGTGCGGCCTATCTTGACATACTGTTATCAGCAGTTGCTTATGTTGAAGGGAGCTGGGGAAGTGAGAAGTGGAGGTGGAAAGAGTCTTACTTTTCTCTGTATGCCCTTTTGTACAACTTTAAATGTTCTCCTTGTGCCTATAATGCCTATTCAAATGAATGATAATTCAATAAACAATGATAAAAGATGCTGATTTTTCATCTTCTCTTTAGGATTTCATCTTGCTTTCCACGGAAAGGATTGTCTTCCTGGGCCTTGGGGTCTGAAAGACCTTTAGTTCTGGCCCCCACGACTAGCTGTGTGATACTCAGAAAATTATTTAGTGTTGTCCAGAGTCTTGCCCTTTTGTTCCTCTGTAAAATAAATTAATGAGATCTCAAGACTTATTGTGGGACTTAAATAAAACAAGACCTCATATAATACCTAGGACACAATCTTTAATGGGTGCTTGATTAAAGCTAATTCCCTCCCCTTTTCAAGGCTTCAGGAGGTAGTGCTGGTGGGATGGGTGTTTGTTTCTAGCACCTTACTGCAGCCCCAAATTTTCCTTTGCCTTTTTCTGAACACAAGTCTTCCCTCACAGCCCACTGAAGGTTTTATGGCTTACTAAGTTAAAACAAACAAAATAGACCAGAAGATACCATAAAGCAAATAAGCAAAACCTCTTCCTCACTGGTGTTATGATTAAAACAGGTCTCTGATGAGGGCCTCAGGCTGGCGTTAGAGCAGGTGGGGCCTCAGTCCCGGTGAGCTTACAGCTCCTCCCCAGGGCCCTGGAGCTTTATGATTGTTTGTGGCTGTGACCCTTAGGCCCCTCTGGGGTCCTCTTAGTTCTGGCAGCTGCTCACTCAGCCCAGGAGGACAAAGCAGCCACTGAGCTATCCAGAGTCGTTTCTTCTCAAGTCTCCTGGGGCCTTTACTTTCAGGAAGTTTTTCGGGTTTTTTTCTCATTCTCTTTTAGTTTTCAAACATGTAAAAAAATTGCTTCTGCTTTGGTGGGAAGAGGGTACTTTTTAAATAACCCACTCTCTGGGGGAACTGCTGTGGCAGTGGAGTGTGTGAATGTGAGCTTGAGTATGTGTGTTTCTTTTCCGAGATCTGCAGAGAATCTGAAGCGCTGAAGTGTTCCGCTTTGAGCCCCCTGTGGCCTTGGTCTAGTTGCAGTATACCACATCCTGGGTAGTTTGACATACACCAACTTCAGATGCTGCTGAAGCCAGTGATCATGGCTTCAAATCCACAGAGAAGGACCGAGCTCTTTTGAGCTCTGGTAAAAGTAGCAGAGACCACAGTCCTTTGCACCTGCCTCCATCTCCACTCACCACATTGCAGTGTCTGCCTCAATTTGTAGTGCAGGGGTGGGTTTGAAAGCCAGCCTTGTTACTTGCTGGCTGTATAGCCTTGGTGTCTTAGTTTGTTTTGCTGCTATAACAGAATACATAAATTGGTGGCTTATAAATAACGGAAATGTATTTCTCACAGTTCTGCAGGCTGAGAAGTCCAAGATCAGGGCACTGGCATATTCTATGTCTAGTGAGGGCCTGCTTCTTCATAGATGGTGCCTTCTTGCAGCCTCACAGGCTGAGGAAGAGGTGAGGAATTTCTCTGGGATCTTTCTGTAAGAACTCTGAGGACCTTGCTCTTGTGATCTAATCACAGGCTCCCCCTCCTAATATCATCAACTGGGGGTTATGATTTCAACATATGAATTTTGGTAAGACACAAACATTCAGATCGTAGCACTTGGGTGAGTTATAGAAACTTCCAAGCCTGAGTTTCTTCATGTGTAATACAGGGATAATAATTGTGCCTGCCCAGTGGGCTGGTGTGCACAGCACAGTGCCTGGTACATAGTAAGACTTCAGTCAGGGACAGTGCTAACTCACACCTGGTTGTTTTTCCACGTGATAGTGAGTTCTTGCAGGGCAGACACTGCATCTTTCCCTTTATTGTATCCCAAGTGCCCAGCACATTATCTAAGCACTTGATGAGTAAATGTGGTGAATGAATGAATGAATGAATGAATGGGATCCTCAAAGCAGAATTATGATGTGACTGATTTTATGACACATTTACCATTCTGACTTGATTTATTGCCATCCTTGGAAAACCCCCTTTTAACATAATTTCCTTCTTAACTGCTCTTCTTCCCATGGAAAACTCTCCTACATATATATATGTTGTTGTTGTTGTTTTTATAAATTATCTTTCACAGGTGCCTTATTATAACTTGTTTTTTTTCTCTCTCCTTTTTTGTCTTAAAGAAATTCTCTCATCCTTAAGATCAACTGAAAAGAGAAGTAAAGAAAAAAAAGATCTCAGAGATTTACAGTAGATTTTGTTAGTATTTCTTGTTACTTAAAATATACATTTGACTAGGAAGTAGAAGAAATATTTGCTTTTCAAGATTTTATGTATAAAATTCTCTTGGGTCTACCCTGTGGTACTCACTATGTATCCATAGACTCTTCCCTGTACAAACTTGGGTCAAACATCTAAGTTTTCATGTAACTTCTAGAAAATACTATAACATAACATACTATAACATACTACTATATACTGTAACATACTATATCATCAACCTTCCCCGAAAATATTCATATGGTGATTTTAAAGAGAAGACACTGGACTGACACTGCGTGGTCTAACCAGGACCACAGAGCTGAGTTAGTGTCGGGGTGGTGCCTAGAAGCTGGATCTCCTATGTCACTCACTGTTCAGTGATTTTTCTAATTCGCCCAAATGCCTTTCCTCCTACACTCAAGATTTAGAGATTTTAATGATGCATAATCTGATAGTGTTATTTTTACTTTAAATAATTTGAGGATTGATGACAGAAGATGGATTTCCTTGAGGAAATTCCATAGGTAGTGATGAGGGTATGCCAAATATTCAAATGAGAGAAAACAAAAAATGAGAATTTACAATATATATTTGGGATAATATTTGGTAGGAGAACCAGCATTTTGTGACCTAGTTTATTATCTCATTATGGGGACAAATATAGTGCACATGAAATGAGTGGTAAACAATATACAGATGTTTTGTGAAGTGATAGATTATATGGCATAAAGAAAATGCTTATTGAGGAGTACAGAAGTGAGAGAAGTCTTCATGGAGGAGATGAGACTAAACCTAAGCCTTGAAAAATTACTAGGGTTTGGATAGACAGTTGGAGAAGCAGGGCACACTCCACAGAGAGCAAGCAGCACGTGTAAAGTAGTGGAAGGGGCAGTGGAGCAGCGTGGGTGTGTGTCTCGGTGTTCATGGGATACTGGTGAGGAAGCCAGTCTGACTGGAAAGTAAGGACAGGTTGGTAGGGTGGAGTCTGATTACAAAGGACTTTGAAACTCAGGTAGGAGAGGTCAGACTTGTAGACCAGAAGGAAATCACCTTGCATTTTGAACTAAAATATGACTCTCTAGAAACCTGTTGTGATTGTCACTTGGGCAGTTTGGTTTGGAGAGTCTGGATGGCTACTCACACAGCACTTGAGTATCTGGGCAGGGGATGGTAAGATGGCAGAGACAAATGGAAATGGAAAAGAAGGAGAAAATATAAACACATTTAAAGGACTAACCACTGGGGTAACTGGTTAGATTTGGTAGATTGAGAGAAGAAATTGTTTAAAACTGGATTCATGGGTTTTAACATGGGTGACCAAACTCAGAGGTTTATCTGTGTCCCTGGATTTCATTTCCTGCCAAGACTAGAGTTTGAGCTGATTGTCCTAATAGAACCTGTTCCTGTTGGCAGTCTTTCTCTCCCAACATCTTTTTTCTTCTTGTTTTAGGTTACAGAGCTGTTGTATTTAAGGTGTGTCTTATTTCCGTTAAGAAAAAACAACATTTATAAAAAAAGTTGCTTGGTTCCTTGCACCTGCCTTCTGATTATTGTTGACTTTGCCACTTAGTTATCTCATTGTTAAATATATAGAGAAAGATCCCTGGAGCCCATTAGTCTCTGCAGGTCAGAATATATTTAATCTATGGAAGAAAACAAAATTACTTGCCTGGAATGTTTGTTCTCTGAGTAATAATGTAGTCACATTGATCTACCCTCTATGCCCAATGAGTTCTCAAAGGTTTTTGTATCGAGGAGGGGGATGGGGGGCGGAGACTTTAGAAATGGTTTAATTAAAAAATATAAGGGAGCCAGCTGGGGGACCTTGGTTATACTCAGTAGGAGACTGAGGAAATATAAAGAGATTCTAGGGCACAGAGGCTGGCAGATCTTGTCCAGCAGAGAGACATTTTTTTCTGGTCCAAGGGGCATCCCATTCTATCACTGTCCTGTCTCCTTCATCCTGAGAGGGGCTGAAAAGAAGATATACTAGAAGAGAACTGTGCTGCAAATATTCCTAATGGCAGCAAACATTTATGTAGTAAAAATATTTTATTATTATTATTATTATTTAATCCTCACAGTAATCTTGTGAAGTAGATATAATTATCATTTTCATTTTACAGATAATGATCTTGGGGAAGGCTGAGGGAGGTAAAATAAGCTGGGTGTTAAACCGGCCATCTGACTTTTAATCCTGAATTTTTCTCACTCCGTTACGGTGAGCACAGGCAGGGAGTCAGGCTCAGAGAAACTGCCAACTTGTTTGCCTGTTTTATTTTTCATTTAGGTGACATTGGTTCTTTATGGATTGTTTGGACGTGTCTACTATAATAAGTAATTCAGAGTGTATGTATTTCTTTCCACTGTCTGTTAGCTCCTGTGAACTAATTATGCTACGAAAGTCATCCTCACAGCTGTTTAAATTAGCCAGCAAATCCAAATCCTTATTTTGCTTCTTACAAGATCCTGCTTGACTTGGAAAAAAATGGGTGTTCCATTTCTTGCACTATATTTAGCTGCCTGGAATGGTAACTTCTACCTGCTCTTTGGGACTTTGGCTCAAAACCAAGGTGGTTGTGCAAGTGAAGGGTGAAGAGGCTGGGTTTAGGCTGTATTTTATGTCAGCCATTTTTACAAGGGCGGCATTTTGAGAAAAATGTCACCACATGATTGAAGGAAATGATGGGTGTAAGCACACTTGGTGTGGTTTGTTATGTGTTATGATTTTACTTTTAGCCCTTCATCCCCACCAATTAGGCTTTTTTGTTCAGCCTGTCATTTGGCCTTGTCACTCTAAAACAGATAAAACAGTTCTATGAAAGGTGATATGTTCTCTGCTTGAACCTGTGGCAAGTCATCAATATCATTCTTCCTTTTAAATTCCAAGACAATATGATAGGCACCAAGTAATAATTGGGTGGCATTTCTTCTGCATGTGATGTAATCATTATATTCCATGACCAGAAGAGACCTTGAGAAACTAGCTTGTACTTTCTATCTTGCCCCTGTTTTCTTGCCATAGGTCCGTTCGAAGCACTTCCAGAAAAGGCATCATATTTTATGAAACCCCTAAAGAGGATCCAACTTCTTTTTATTATTAGTTTTACTGTTTAACAATTTAGACTGTTTAAAATAACAGAAAAAAGCAGATGATGACAAGCTTGACCAATTCCATAGCTATCTTCCTGTTTGTTTTGGCCCTATACATAGCCAGTTGAATTGATTATGTAAATATCAGCTATTCATATGGAAGAAGATAGTGGACTGGATTATGTGACACTGAGGTCACAATGCAAAACCTAACATTATCAGTAAATTCAATCCCCAAGGGTGTAATTCAAGTAAACCTACTCTGAAACCTACACTAAATGGAGGTGGAAATAGCTTCTTGCAATTTCCTGTGTAAGATAAGAGAAAGAAACTTTGGGTCTTCAGAAAAAATCATCAGAGATCTCTTTACTACTCAAGTCACTCTAAGGACCTAAAGTTGCTCATTAAATGAAATTGCTTATGGACAATTTAAGACGAAGCCCAACAGTTCCAAGGATTTGGTAAAAGTTAGCCATTATTCTTATTTAGAGAATAATAAATTCTAGTTCCTGAGTTTTAAATGAGCCCTCTACATAGAGGACAAATGAAGGTGATAGAACAAGACCAAGGTGATGGAGCAGAGCCAAGCCATTGGCCTAATCATTTCTGCCATGACTTTTAGGGAAGAGGCATTCTCAGTCACTACTCAGACATATCTCTCTCTAATTCTGTAGTGTTGCTTCCAGTTCATTTAACCACTTAATAATCTCTTTCCTTCTTATCCACAGTTAGCCTTGTCATTCTCAATGCCTCTTATTTGAAAGCCCTGGTTTAAGACCCTCCTCCATTACCATCTGCAGCAAAAAAGGCTGAAATGGCCTCAACCATCTGAGTGGAGGGCTCTTCCTGGTTAGGTCCAGCAGGTCCCTATAGTACCCAGTCAGATGGAATGGGGTGAAAACCCCATACTAGTGCTCTGAGCAGGGCAGTGGCATTGACTCCCATTGTATTTGGAAGGATGCATTGGAGAATATTTTCATAAATGGATTTCTGTTGACAGTCTTTTGCATGTTCATGAAGCTGAGTCACATTCACCAAAATTATCTGGGGCACTTAAAAAAAATGAAAACAATTCCCTGTGTCCTAACACCTGATGTTCTGATCCTGTCATTTTGCAAAAGGACCCAGAAAAATATTTTTAAAAACTTCAAAGCTTGGTAGATGATTCTAGGAGCACTTGATCTGAGTAACTGCGCTTCCAAAGGAGTGATTTATCCTAAACAAATGGGGAAGCTCTTTGAGCTTTAACAGTTTACTCACTTACCTAAAAATATAATGTTTTAATGGGCTCTGGGGAGACTCTGATTTAATTCCATTATTAGGTTTTATTGAATTAGCTATATCTGCTACAGAGTTCATGGGCAACACCCAGGTCTTTGTTGGGATTTCTAAAAAGCTCTTCTTAAGTCACCTTTGGGAGATGTGGGCTGGTGGGCTGGGTAAGGGGCAGCAGTGCCTGGTCTGCCCATCTTGCCAGGCCCTCCCCTGCAGGATCAGCCTCTTTTTTGCCCAAGTCCTGCCCAGGCCTGGAAGTGGATCGATGACATTACTTTTTATTCTCCTAGGCCTGGTGGAAGTGCTACCGCACACAGCTTGTATCCATTGTGCCAGATGTGAGTGCTGTGAGACTTCTCTGTTGGAGCCTTTCCTTCCCCTAACGTGCTGGCCTCTTCCTCATTTACTAGCTTGAGTTTCCAGTTCTTCACTGGATCAAAAGTCTGCCTTGAGTCTTAGCCTGCTTATCCTAGCCCCCTGCCTTTCTGTCTGGCTCTTTCCTCTTTTCTCCTGTGGCCTACTCTCTGGACTCCCCACCACCTGATCCCACAGCACAGGGACTGCAGTGTCCTGTAGGGCCAACAGTGCATCGCTGGACTTCAACTGCTTGGGTTGGAAGCTGGCTTGAATACCTTCTGTCTGGGTGAGCTTGGGCAAGTAACCTAACCACTCCTTAGTTTCTTCATCTGTAAAATAAAAATGATAGTATCTACTTCATAGAATTCTTAGAGTTAAATGACACAACACATGTGAAATACAAAGAAAGTACTTAACAAGTATAAGCTACTCCCATTATGATTATTACTGGCTTACTTGGAGCCATGAAACATTTGTCTGCCTTATTACAAATTTTGTCTGCTACAAGGAGTAGAGATCAGCGCATCTTTTGGACATAGTCCATTGGGTGCCCAGCACATGAGTTCCCAGCTGCTTATCCTCCCTATCCCCACTTGCAATGTCCTCTGTGTCTCTGGGGACCTGTGAACCTCTTGCCCAACCCACCTCATTTAGGACAATTTGTTCTCTTCAGTTTTTTTGCCTTCTTTTCTGACTGAATTGGCCAAATTCATTCAAATTGAAAGGCTTTAATTTCCAATCACTCAATCGTCTTTCTACCTCCACTCTAAACCTTTTCCCAATTCTTTCTCATTTAGTTGCTTAAACTGAATGCAGTTGCAAAGCTATGAACAAGGCTATTGGTGGTGGGAGATTCCCTTGGGGTTTCAGGGTGCGCACCCTGATTCTCCACTCGGGATCATGCTGATGCGACAGCCTCAGACTGCAGCTGGTCTTGGGCTGCATACATGCTCTCACTACCCCTTGGGAACTTCTATATTTTGTTTCATCGTTTTACAAAAATAAGTAAGCTCTCCTCAAGAAACTGTCCTATTATGGACACTTAGTGGTAGGCTGCTTGTTTTGCAGTGGTGAAGATAAGGAAATAATGATGGGACAAGAAAAGAAAGAATATTGCTATTTATTCAGTAAATATTCAGTTAATATCTATTTTGTGCCAGGCATCGGTTTAGGTGTTTAGGAGGATATGAATGAGTAAAACAGGCACATAGATCCACGTCATGGAAATTCTCCATCAAAAGTCAACACAAAATCAATAGCTTTGTATGTGTGTGTGTTGTGTGGCTCTTTTCAGTTTATTGCCTGAAGGAGTTACGCTAGTCCAAGTTAAAAGCAGATCCCAAATGGCTACATTATACAAGCTGTGAGGTTATTAAACTTGTGACAAGTGACAGAAGGAAAATTTTGCTCATTGCAAGGAAGTCCTCACTTAAGCTTGAGTGAGCCAAAAGCACTTAAAACCCATGAGCCTTCGGCTGGTGGTCCTTAGCTGGTCTGTTCCCTCCCAGGAACTGGCTTGTGTCCTTGCACTCAGGGTCACCCTGTACCTGAATAGCTTCTCCATATGCTGGAGGCTCAGTTCTAGTACCGTTGCAGGCAAATTTATTCTTAAATGCCTTCACTAGTTTCCTTTTATCGTAATCATCAGTGATCCCTTGGACAGCAGTGAGGGTCTTGCTGCTGTTTCTCTGTTGAATTCTTATATGGATATAATCCTCAGTGACAGCAGGAAGCAGATCATCACCCTTACTTGCATCAGCAAAGGGGTCAAAAGAGTGGAGGTTCTGGATAGTGGACATATGATACGATTCCTTTTTCTTGTGGACACGGTCTGTGGAAGGCTGGAGCGGGAGAAGGAGGGTAGAGACGGAGCATCGGGGAAGCGAGGGGGCTCTAGTGGGAGGCCTCTGAGTCCTCGGCAGCTGCTCAGTGACTAAGCTTTAGTTGTTTTTTAATCAAAAATATTTTTGTTAAAATTTGGAGGGCAGAAATATTTTAAGATGTGTTAAAATTTAAACAGATTAGGAATTATGACATTTTGTAACATGCTTGGCAAAATACAGATGTTATTAGTGATATTTGAATTATAATAAATTATAGTAAACAATAAATATACCAAATAGTAATCAACTTGTACCTTTTTATTTTTTTACATTTTCAAAAGCTAAACTGAATAACAAAAGACATACAATTTTATCCTGGTGACCTCGAATCTTATAGAAAATGTTAATGAAGATATAAGGGTCTAAGGTAAAGTGTGTGTGGCAAAATTTTCAAATATTGTTTGACAGTCATCAGTCATCCTTTAAGAGGGATTGGCAATCTTTTGGATTAAAAAAACAGGTCTTAGTTTATTGAGATTTTTTGAGAAGTAGCAGGGGTGATTGACGTCCCTGTCTGGGACAAGTTAAGGGTGATGATGGTAAGAGTGGTAGGAGGGCAGGTGTGACAGTGGCTTAAAGATCATGTCCTCTACACAGCTATGTGGTTACATTGTCTTGTGGGTGTAGGGTTTATTTCAGGATACTCTGAAGGCAGCAAAACTGACAGAGGATACAGAAAAGGGAGAACATTTCCCCACCAGGCTTTGAAAATACCAATCATTTGGGGAAGAGTTACCTCTTAATTCTTTATAAACTAATACCTTAACATCATGGAAAAGAAAACCACATAAAACTGTGTTTAAAAATGGTTCTTATATTTTAGAATATTTAAATTACATGTTAAAATGTCAAAAAATAAATTACAGCTCTTAAGAGAAATAGAGTAGAAATATAGAAATTCAGAGCTAATTCAACAAACTGTCATTGAAAATCCAGCCTATATCCAGTACTTTGTCACAGCCCTGTGAACACAAAACTTGGGTAAGACACAGTAGTTCTCAAAGAACTCACAACATAATAGAGGGTAAGGGTAACACACACACATAAAAAAAAATACTACTAAGTGTTGTGGAAAGTCTATCAGGCTAAATTTCTTCAAATTTCAATGGGACAGAGGGTGTGGTGGTTCTGGGAAGTCTTATAATAAGGCTTTCTTTTTCTTTTTACCCTTGTATTTTTTGTGATCTTACAGTATAATTGTGTGGCTTTTTGGGCAAGTCATCTCAAATCCTTTTGAGAAGTAGCAAAATGTTCATGAACAATAAGTTCTCTGGTAAAATAAAATCTGAATACACATATCATCATCTTAAACTGTTATATATAAAACACTCAGACAAATAGGCGGCTCAGAACAAGTCTCAGAGTGAATTAGTTGGGGGTCTTGTCAAAGATCATGGTTTTTCCTAACTCAAAGAGATTATCACTGGGTAATTTCCTTATGTATGATGTCACCTTTTCTTTTTACTGTAATTGAGGCACAAAGAATCTGACCAGGATTGAGAAGAGAGGGCAACTCTGAAGAAGGAAGGTTCTCTAGGTGGGAAAGCTGATGAAATTATAGAACTGAGGAAATGGAGCCTGCTTAGGTAATTAGGAAGGAGACAGCTAAAAACTTGGACAAATAAGGAAGGACACAGACAGTTAAATCCTGCGTGTGATCTCAGGGAGCAGGTTGAACTCGGTAGCTCCAAAGCACAGTCAGTTGAGTGTAGACTAAACGTTTCTGATTCTAAATATCAAATCAGGGAGAAATTTTGTTTGAGCCTGAGACGAACACTGCATTAAACTGAACAAGTCATGACTGGAATCAGAGTCATGTGACTAAAGGCACCAACTCATTTGTATGGATTTGCATTTCCATAAATCTTATTTTATGTACTTTTAAAACTATATTTTAAATCTTTACAATCAGCAATGTTAGTGGGTGGTTTTCTGTTTGTATTGTTAGTTTAGTAAAAGCTTGTTTTATACAAAAAGAAAAACTGACTCATTCATATGCTAAATATTCTGAGACACTTGTCTAGTGAAAGCCTGGGGAATACATGACATGATCGAGGATTCTATTGTGTCCCCTAGTGTCAACAACACAAATTGTAGGCTTAGTTATTCTGCCCAGGAAGAATTAACCAGCCTTGCAAATTCACACCTACTGAGTGACAGTAAACATAAAATCATGTCAGGGGTGGTTGGCAAACCACTTTAAATCAAGAGTGGACTATATTGTCATTGCTTACTCCTATATTCCCCTTTGGATGATAAATTTTCTGAGAGCAAGGACTGTTATTTGACTTAAAGTTATATCTCTAGGGCTTCTAGATATGTGATGTATTCAAGAAAAGTTATTGAATGAATAAGAAAGTAGGGTGAAGGTTGAGGAGGGAAGCAAAACAGGGAGGAAGGAGGATCTCAAAAGTGAACTGTATGTACTTCTCAAATTTGCCTAGAATCCTCTTTGGCTCTTCTCATAAGCCATAGATGGTTGACTCCATGTAGAAGGGCTTATTAAGTACCAAAGAATCTTAATTTTCATTTTCAAAGTGTAGATTCGTCTTTCAACAACATGTTTCTTAACAACGTGAGTAATTTGATTGGTAGTTACTTTGCGGTTTTAGAACTAAGACTTCAGGGCAAATATGTGAGATTCCAGACCAAAATAAATTTTTCATCACCTAAAATGCACTGTATCAGATAAGACCTGGATTCTTGAGGGAATTGTCTGCATGCAGGCTTGTCCATTTTCTAGAGAATGGATAATGTAGCCCCTTTACGAAAGTGCCTGTTTAATTAATCTGAACAAGAAACAGAGGAGTTTTAATCACAGATATAAAGTTACTGTCTGAATTGCAAAGCCAAGAATGAGTCCAGACTGATGGAGACCAAATAGGAAAGTTTTAGGAGAGCCCATGAGAACAGGCACTGCAAAGGATCTTCTCCGTAAGGATTACGGACTATGAGTGCTTTGAAAATATGATAGCACATAGAAAAATCGCTTTAGGAATGAAAAAGCCATTTTCTAAAGCAATCGCTCTCACCAGAGTGCCAAAGCCGCTTTCCAGCTGCAGTGGCTTTTGCCTTTGCCTGGTGCCAGGGAGCTGTAGCGCTGGCAGGCAGCTTCGCAGAGCTCCTTCCCTGCAAGAGTGCCAGCTAGGGGAGGCTTCCAGAGCATGTCTGCACAGGAGAATGGAAAGCTCAGGTTCCTTAAGGTCTAAATAAGGAGAGTCATTCTGACTAAGGTTCCTCCTTACTCAATCCTTGATGACTCCAGGGATAGTAGCCCTGTTGGTTTCCTTATATTATTTTTGAAAATGTACTGAATAAAATGTTAATAGGACCCCTTGACTGACTCTATGCATTATACCACAAGAGAAGGTCACTTTTCACACCTTTTGTCATCACCAGTCTATTTGATATCTTACTAGCCAAACTTCTTAGGCCCTCCTAGGATTTCAGTGAACAATTCCAGACATCCAAGAAACATTTTTTTAATAAAAATACTATTTTTCAATAACAAGCATATGAAAATAAATCAGTTTGACCATCAGCTCACAACATTTTTAGATGGTAAATAAACAGAAAGGTATTTTAAGGATCAGTAAATCTGGGCAAGGAGAAGAAGTCTGGAGATTAATGCAAGAGCAGGAGGGAAGGGAGAAAGAGAGAAAATCTGGGTGGGATATTCTCTAACCCTGTGACTCCAGGCATGGTCTATGGACCAGTGACATCTGCAACATCAGTCAGAAGCTCAGCATCTCTTCTCCCTGAAATAGACTGCATCCGAGTCTCATCTGTAAAAGGATTCCCGGGTGATTTGTCCACACACTGAAGTTTGTGAGCTCAGCTCTGAGTCCTGAGAGGCAAGGTTCTGGGTAAATCTACACTTGCTGGGCTCTCAAATTTTTGTATGTATGAGAAACACCCAGAGAAGGTGTTGAGTGGCAAGTTCAAGGCCCAGATCCAAGATGTTCTGATTCCATAGGCTTGTGTGGTACCTGGAAAACCTGTGTTTCTAACATATTTCCCAGGAGTTCTGTCAGACACTGGACCACAATTTAAGAGACCTCTGTCACTGGTAACAAGTTCTGGCGAAAGAATGCTATGCTTATTAAATAAAATCTACTAAAGCAGTGGATCATAAAAGGCTTCCTGTCCTGGAACTGTGTAAAGGAGTTCCCTGTCTGAGACAAGATAGCTGGTTGCAGGACTCCCAGGCCCTCATCTTTCTAACTTTATCTATGCTCTAGTCGTTCTGAGCTCTTTACTCTTTCCCAAAACTCACTGTGTGCTTCAACACCTCAGTCTTTGCTGCTGTTTGCTCTGTACATGTTTCAGAGTCTGGAAGGCTGCATTTGGATTCCAGTTTAAGGCATGAACTAGCTTGGTGACCTCAGGCAAGTGATGCACAAACTGTCATTCAGTTTCCTCATGTGTAAAGTGGGTACTGTAGTACCTTTCTTTGGGGTTACTGCAGCAATTACAAAAGAAATGGCCTAACATACATAGCATATGAACAATAAATAAAAATGAGGAAACCACACACACACACACACACACACACACACACACACATGAAGAATGAGGGCTAGGAAAACTGAGTGTGTAAAGAGATGAAATGAAAACTAAAGAGTATATAATATATAAATGATATCACACTTGATTAGGTTGAATTATTTTGCAAATTATTGAGATCATAGAAACACTCTAGAATTAATTCCTAATATCTCCATACCCAGTCATATACCATTGGATGATTTAGTTGTCTGATTAGACCTTAAAATAATGCAGGTTTTAGAATACTATGTATGTCTTCAGTGAGCCATTCATGAAAATTGTATTTCAACACTTTAAACAACAGAAACCTGGAAATTCATTAATTTGTATGACTTCTTTATGTCTGCTCACTAATAAAGATTTATATGTGCAGCAAAAAATAAAACAAAGCAAAGTATATAGCACAGTGAACAGTATTTAGCAGACATTCAGGATATAATCACAACTATAGTTTGTACTCTTTTTGCCTGGAGGACACCCTTTTTCTTTCAAGACTTTGTTGCTCTTTGTAGCATTCCTTGACAAGCTCCCCTCAGCACCACCAGGAACTGCTCATGCATCTGCATTCTCATAGTACTTAAACATGAGTTCTTTCTTTGTGTCCCTTTTTGACATGTGTTATTAGTTCTGCCTTCCCACTGAACTGTGAATTCATCAAAGCAAACAGCAAAAACAAACCCTGTCCTACCCCTCTGTGGAGTTTCAGCAGCATGTGCATCAATGCAGTTAAGGCAAGGTGCTTGTTTATGTTCTGCACACCGTCAGAGCAGCCCTGTGAGGCAGGTACTGCTGCTATGATTGCTATGCTGTCGATGGAAAACTGAAACACGGTGAGGTCAAGTAACTTGTCCAAGGCCACACTGCTAAGTGGTAGTCCTGTATTTTGAACCCAAGAAGTCTGGTTCCAGAGATCAAAACTTAGCCGACCCTGGATGCTTGTTGAATTGCATTACTTTGTGATTCCATCGACTTCAGGTAAGGACTTTTTTCATCAGAAAACGGTGTTCTGAGATAGCAGAGGAGCAAGTAAAATCACTGTTCAGTTCCCTGGTGTACCTTATTAACTTGGAACAATACCAACACAAGTCACATATATAAAATTATTTGTGGGTTTCTTTCAGAAGGATCATCTCAAATCTGTTAAAAAATTATGATAATAAGTATTCAGATTATTTCAAAGACCAACATTTTGTAGAACAGCAGAAGTAAAGACTTCACACTGAGATTTCTTTTTTTAGGTTTATTGAGGTATAATTCACATATAACAAACCTGCTCATTTACATGGAGACTTTGAAGTTTTTACATGTAGCTGCAAAACCTCTACCATAATCAAGACCTAGAGAAATTCCATCAGTCTTTCTAGAACCCTTGTGCCCCTTGCTGTTGATCCTCTCTGTCTGATCCCTGGACCCAGGCAACCATCGATCTGCTTTCTGCCACTCTAGATATGCCTTTTCTGGAGTATATAAAGGGCATTATACAACATGGTAGTGTTTTGTGTCAGGATTGTTTTGCTTAGCATAAAGCTTTTGAGATTTATCTGTGTTATTTTTATCAATAGTTTTCTTACTTAGTGATAAGCAGTGTTACAGACTATAGATATACCATGATTTGTTTATACCCTCACTAGTTGCTGGGCATTTGGGTTATTTTTCTACTTTTTGGTTATTATAAATAATGCTGCTATGAACATTCTTGTACAAGTATTTGTGTGGAAATTTGCATTCATTTCTCTTGGGTGAATACCTGGCAGTGGGTTTGCTGGGTCATATGGTAAATGTATGTTTAACTTTATAAGAGACTTTTATTTTGTTTTTCAAAGTGACTATACTCTTTTGCATTCCTCCAGCAATATACTAGAGTTCTGGTTACCCCTGTTCTTGCAAACAGTTGATATTGTCACTCATGAGCTTTAGCTATTCTACTGGAGTTTAGTTGTAGCTTATTGTGCCTTTAATATGTATTTTCTTGATGACTTAAGATAATGAACAACTTTCCTGGGCCTATTGGCCATTTCTGTATATTTTTCTGTGATTGTTCAAATCTCTTGTTCATTTAGAATATCAGGTTGCTTATCTTCTTATGAGGTGTAAATATGTTTTCTAAAAAAATAAATCCCAAATACTCTGAATATAATCTTTTTGTCAAAAACAAGGTTTGCAAGTATTTCCTCATAGTCTGTGGCTTGCATTTTAATTTTCCTAATTGTGTCTTTTGAAGAGCAAACATTTAACATTGTGATAAAGTTCATTTTATACCTATTTTTTCTTTTTTGTGCTATTTGTGTGCTTAAGAAATCTTTGCCTGACACAATATCATGAAGATTTTCTTCCACAAGTTTAGTAGCTCTTTACATTTAAGCCTTCCATCATTTCGAGTTAATTTTGAGTCTGACAGAGATTTAAATCCTGTTTTCACCAAGAGTCGCCTCCTCTTGCTGATGTGCCATACAGTCGTCATGTGACCATGTCAGGTTAAATATGTCCACGTAGAAACTAGTATAAGAGAGTGTAGGTGTGAAACTACTGGTAGGGGTTCAATTCTTAAGTTCTGCAATAAATGTCATTGTTCTGATTAGGCTTGTGTAGAAAGAATATGAGTGAAATATCTCACGGTAGGTATAAAGTTCGGGTAATTTCTTGAAGTCATTAAACTTCGGGCAGATATGTTTGAATCAAAGTTAGCTGGATAGAATAAATTATGACTGTAATGCCTACTCATGACTCCAAGTTATGTTGAATCTTCTAAATATTAGATCAAATGATACTATTTTGCTTGGTTTTTACTTTTATGCCCATTTCCAGGAAGCACAAAGTTCTAATTTGAAGAGAACAAATGTTTTTTGTACTGCTGCAAACCTGTTTGAAACAGGGAAGGACCAATCTTGGGAAAAATTTTAAGCCTAATGTCTTTTTTCCTAGCCTGCCTTTTGCCTGTAACCACTCCCACATGCTCTGTTTCTAAGATAGTCTGAAGTTTCAACATGCCAACAAAAAATTCTCTGTATTTAGGTTGTTTTGGATTGTTAATTATTGGTGGCAATGGAAGAGTGTTCAGCACCTTGGAACTTTTGCAAAAGAAACTCAATAAGGACACGTTTGCTGTAGTTGGAAAAGTATTTGATGAACAGCTGACCTTTCCAATGTTTACATGAGTTGAATCTCTGAGCTGCTAATGCAGGAAGGTCCAAGTTCTAATTCAGAATCATGACACTGAATCCCTCTGTAGGGAAAGCTTTTAAATATCTTCAGTTTTCTCATTTGTTTGTTAAAAAAAAAAGGCTGACTTGCTTCACCAATTAATTGGTTAATGTCTGTGAGTGTTTTGAGAGGATGAAAAGCACTTTCTCAGGGAAGTGCCCTATTGTTCCCTCTCCTGACTGCGGTTTGTCATTCACCTGAAGTGGGTAAGTTATGTGCCGGGTTTGTATTGTGGAGAGGAAATGATGCTACAACATCCTTAACCACGGGATGGAAAGCTTGTGAATAAGGAAGGCTTCCACTGTTCTGAGAAAAAATGTAAAAAAAGCCTAGTTGTCTAGATTAGGTCACTTATAAACACCTTTTAAGATATTTACATTAATCTCCACTGACTAACCAATTCTCTGAGCGCATTCCATATAAATTTCTTCTCAAGTTATTTCTTTTGGAAATTCAGACACATATATATTTGTCCACTGTGTCTTGCACAAGGCCTGGTGTTCATGGTGCTTGGTTGGCTTAAAGAAGTGATTCGTGCATCTAAAATAACTAGGGAGATGGGCTGAGGAAGAAAGGACTGAAGAATTTGGAAGGGCCTCGTTTGTATTGTGGCTTTTTTTCCTGAGGTCCCCTGTCAGTGTATTTTTTCCTTACGCTCAGTTCCCTTTTTTGAGTTCCCCTAACCCATATCACACTAAGCAGTTCCAAAATTCTCCCTTTGTCTGGACATTATAAAGGGATCAGCAGCAAGCTGGGCACCTGCCATATCTTCCCTGGAAAATGAAATTTTGAAATTGTTTGAAAAACACTGATCATTTTGGTGGCAGTTGAAGTATGAGAGGAATTTTCAAGGAATCACATGTCTTTGCTGTAGATGTCAGACAGTTCACAGGAAGTGAGGAAAGGGTTGTGCTGTTATTATTGGAAACAGGAAAAACAAATCAAGGCATCTGGTCTTCTCTGTTTTTTTTTTTTAAGTATTCCTTTTTATTTTTATTTATTTTTTTTATAATTCAATTTGGTATCATTAATCTACAATTACATGTGCAATATTATGGTTATTAAACTACCCCCTTCATCAGGTCCCCCCCACTAACCCCATTACAGTCACTGTCCATCAGCGTAGTGAGATGCTATAGAATCACTACTTGTCTTCTCTGAGTTGTACAGCCCTCCCTGTGCCCCCCAACATTACATCTGCTAATCGTAATGCCCCTTTTTCCCTTATCCCTCCCTTCCCACCCATCTTCCCCAGTCCCTTTCTCTTTGGTAATTGTTAGTCCATTCTTGGGTTCTGTGAGCCTGCTGCTGTTTTGTTCTTTCAGTTTTTTTCTTTGCTCTTATGCTCCAAATATGAGTGAACTCATTTGATACTTGTCTTTTTCCGCTTGGTTTGTTTCACTGAGCATAATACCCTCTAGCTCCATCCATGTTGTTGCAAATGGTAGGATTTGTTTTCTTTTTATGGCTGAATAATATTCCATTGTGTATATGTACCACCTCTTCTTTATCCATTCATCTACTGATGGACACTTAGATTGCTTCCATTTCTTGGCTATTGTAAATAGTGCTGCAATAAACATAGGGGTGCATCTGTCTTTTTCAAATTGGGCTGCTGCATTATTAGGGTAAATTCCTAGGAGTGGAATTTCTGGGTCAAACGGTATTTCTATTTTGAGTTTTTTAAGGAATCTCCATACTGCTTTCCACAATGGCTGAACTAGTTTGCATTCCCACCAGCAGTGTAGGAGGGTTCCCTTTTCTCCACATCCTCGCCAACATTTGTTGTTGTTTGTGTTTCGGATGTTGGCCATCCTCACTGGTGTGAGGTGATGTCTCATTGTGGTTTTAATATGCATTTCTCTGATGATTAGCGATGAGGAGCATCTTTTCATGTGCCTGTTGGCTATCTGAATTTCTTCTTTAGAAAAGTGTCTATTCATGTCTTCTTTCCATTTCTTATTGGATTATTTGCTTTTTGTTTGTTGAGGTGCGTGAGTTCTTTATATATTTTGGATGTCAACCCTTTATCACATACATCATTTATTAATATATTCTCCCATACTGTAGGATGTCTTTTTATTCTACTGATGGTGTCCTTTGCTGTACAGAAGCTTTTCAGCTTGATATAGTCCCACTTGTTCATTTTTGCTTTTGTTTCCCTTGCCCAGGGAGATATGTTCATGAAGAAGTTGCTCATGTTTATGTCCAAGGATTTTTGCCTATGTTTTTTTCTAAGAGTTTTATGGTTTCATGACTTACATTCAGTTCTTTGATCCACGTTGAGTTTACCTTTGTGTATGGGGCTAGACAGTAGTCCAGTTTCATTCTCTTACACATAGCTGTCCAGTTTTTCCAACAGCAGCTGCTGAAGAGTCTGTCATCTCCCCATTGTATATCTAAGGCTCCTTTATCAAATATTAATTGACTGTATATGTTTGGGTTAATGCTTGGATTTTCTATTCTGTTCCACTCGTCTGTGGGTCTGTTTTTGTGCCAATACAAAATTGTCTTGATTACTGTGGCTTTGTAGTAGAGCTTGAAGTCAGGGAGCGTCATTCCCCATTTTATTCCTCCTTCTCAGGATTGCTTTGGCTATTTGGGGTCTTTTGTGGTTCCATATGAATTTTAGAATTATTTGTTCCAGTTCATTGAAGAAAGCTGTTGGTAGTTTGATAGGGATTGCATTGAATCTGTAGATTGCTTTAGGCAGTATAGCCATTTTGACAACATTTATTCTTCCTAGCCAACAGCATGGCGTGCATTTCCATTTGTTGGTGTCCTCTTTAATTTCTCTTAGGAATGTCTTGTAGTTTTCAAATTACAGGTCTTTCACTTCCTTCGTTAGGTTTATTCCTAGGTATTTTATTCTTTTTGATGCAATTGTGAATGGAATTCTCTGATTTCTCTTTCTGTTAGTTCATCGTTAGTTTATAGGAGAGCAACAGATTTCTGTGTGTTAATTTTGTATCCTGCAACTTTGCTGAATTCAGATATTAGTTCTAGTAGTTTTGGAGTGGAGTCTTTAGGGTTTTTTATGTACAATATCATGTCATCTGCAAATAGTGACAATTTGACTTCTTCTTTACCAATCTGGATGCCTTGCATGTCTTTGTTTTGTCTGATTGCTGTGGCTAGGACCTCCAGTACTATGTTGAATAACAGTGGAGAGAGTGGGCATCCCTGTCTTGTTCCCGATCTTAGATGAAAAGCTTTCAGCTCTCGCTGTTAAGTATGATGTTAGCTGTGGGTTTGTCATATATGGCCTTTTATGATGTGGAGGTACTTGCCCTCTATACCAATTCATAAGAGTTTTTTCAGAATGGATGTTGAATTTTGTCAAATGCTTTTTCAGCATCTATGGAGATGATCATGTGGTTTTTGTTCTTCTTTTTGTTGATGTGGTGGATGATGTTGATGGATTTTCGAATGTTGTACCATCCTTGCATCCCTGGGATGAATCACACTTGATCATGGTGTATGATCCTCTTGATGTATTTTTGAATTCGGTTTGCTAATATTTTGTTGAGTATTTTTGCATCCACGTTCATCAGGGATATTGGTCTGTAATTTTCTTTTTTGGTGAGGTCTTTGCCTGGTTTTGGAATTAGAGTGATGCTGGCTTCATAGAATGAGTTTGGAAGTATTCCCTCCTCTTCTATTTTTTGGAAAACTTTAAGGAGAATCGGTGTTATTTCTTCTCTATATGTCTGGTTGAATTCAGAGGTGAATCCATCAGGCCCGGGGGTTTTGTTCTTGGGTAGTTTTTTGATTACCAATTCGATTTCGTTGCTGGTGATAGGTCTGTTTAGTTTTTCTGTTTCTTGCTTGGTCAGTCTTGGAAGGCTGTATTTTTCTAAGAAGTTGTCCATTTCTTCTATGTTTTCCAGCTTGTTAGCATATAGATTCTCATAATATTCTCTTATAATTCTTTGTATTTCTGTGGGGTCCGTCGTTATTTTTCCTTTCTCATTTCTGATTCTGTTTATGTGTATAGATTCTCTTTTTCTCTTAATGAGTCTGGCTAGGGGTTTATCTATTTTGTTTATTTTTTTCAAAGAACCAGCTCTTGGTTTCATTGATTTTTTTCTATTGTTTTATTCTTCTCAATTTTATTTATTTCTTCTCTGATCTTTATATTATGTCCCTCCTTCTGGTGACTTTGGGCCTCATTTGTTCTTCTTTTTCCAATTTCAGTAATTGTGTCTTTAGACTATTCATTTGGGAATGTTCTTCCTTCTTTAAATAAGCCTGGATTGCAATATATTTTCCTCTTAGAACTGCCTTTGCTGCGTCCCACAGAAGTTGTGGCTTTGTGTTGTTGTCATTAGTCTCCATATATTCTTTGATTTCTGTTTTGATTTGGTCGTTAACCCATTGATTAATTAGGAGAGTGTTGTTAAGTCTCCATGTATTTGTGAGCCTTTTTGATTTCTTTCTCAAATTTATTTTTAGTTTTATACCTTTGTGATCTGACAAGTTGGTTGGGAGGATATCAATATTTTTGAATTTACTGTGGTTCTTTTTGTTGCCTAGTATGTGGTCTATTCTGGAAAATGTACCATGTGCACTTGAGAAGAATGTGTATCCTGGTATTTTTGAGTGCAGAGTTCTGTAGATGTCTGTTAGGTCCATCTGTTCTAGGTGTTGTTCAGTGCCTCTGTGTCTTTACTTATTCTCTGTCTGGTTGATCTGTCCTTTGGAGTGAGTGGTGTGTTGAAGTCTCCTAAAATGAATGCATTACTGTCTATTTCCTCCTTTAATTCTGTTAGTATTTGTCTCACATATGCTGGCGCTCCTGTGTTGGGTGCATATATATTTATAATGGTTATATCTTCTTGTTGGACTGACCCCTTTATCATTATGTAATGTCCTTCTTTATCTCTTGCTACTTTCTTCGTTTTGAAGTCTATTTTTGTCTGATACAAGTACTGCAACACCTGCTTTTTTCTCCTTGTTGTTTGCATGAAATATCTTTTTCCATCCCTTCACTTTTAGTCTGTGTGTATCTTTGGGTTTGAGGTGAGTCTCTTGTAAGCAGCATATAGATGGGTCTTGCTTTTTTATCCATTCTGTTACTCTGTGTCTTTTGATTGGTGCATTCAGTCCATTTACATTTAGGGTGATTATCGATAGATATGTACTTATTGCCATTGCCAGCTTTAGATTCGTGGTTACCAAAGGTTCAAGGGTTGCTTCTTTACTATCTAACAATCTAACTTAACTTTCTTGTTAAGTTATTGTAAACACAGTCTGATGATTCTTTATTTCTCTCCCTTCTTATTCTTCCTCCTTCATTCTTTATATACTAGGTGTTTTATTCTTTGCCTTTAGTTAGTATTTGGATGGTCTGCTTTCTTTGCTATGATTTTATTTTTTCTGGTGACATCTTTTTAGCCTTAGGGGTGCTCCCTGTAGAGCAGTCCGTTTAAGATATCCTGTAGTGGTGGTTTATGAGAGGCAAACTCTCAACTTTCGCTTGTCTGGAAATTGTTTAATCCCTCCATCGTATTTAAATGATAATCGTGCTGGATACCATATTCTTGGTTCGAGGCCCTTCTGTTTCATTACATTAAATATGTCATCCATTCTCTTCTGGCCTGTAAGGTTTCTATTGAGAAGTCTGAAGATAGTCTTATGGGTTTTCCTTTGCAGGTGATCTTTTTCTCTCTCTAGCTGCCTTTAATACTCTGTCTTTATCTTTGATCTTTGCCATTTTAATTATTTTGTGTCTTGGTGTTGTCTTCCTTGGGTCCCTTGTGTTGGGAGATCTGTGGGCTTCCGTGGACTGCGAGTCTATTTCCTTCCCCAACATGGGGAAGTTTTCAGCAATTATTTCTTCAAAGACACTTTCTATCCCTTTTTCTCTCTCTTCTTCCTCTGGTACTCCTATAATGCGAATATTGTTCCGTTTGGATTGGTCATACAGTTCTCTTAATATTTTTTCATTCCTAGAAATCCTTTTATATCTCTCTGCCTCAACCTCTCTGTATTCCTGTTCTCTGATTTCTATTCCATTAACAGTCTCTTGCATCTAATCCATTCTGCTGTTAAGCCCGTTGATCACTTGTCTGATTTCTGCATTGTCTTTCCTCACCTCCCTCACTTCCTCCCTCAGCTCTTGCACACTTCTCTGTAGATCCATCAGTATGGTTATGACTTTTATTCTGAAGTCTTTTTCAGCAAGATTGTGCATTTCCATCCCTTCAGCCTCCCTCTCTGGGGTTGTCTGGTTGATCTTAGTCTGGACCATATTCCTCTGTGTTTTCATGGCTATAGAAGTGGTCACTGGTAGGTGCCACGTAAATCAGCTGGGCTCTTTAAGACTTTAAAAGGAGAAAAAAAGAAAGAAAGGAAGAAAAAAAGAAAAAGAAAAGAAAAGAAAAAAGAAAGAGAAGAAGAAACAACCAAACAACAAAAAAACGCCCACCAGGAGTAGATTATGTGGGGATGCTGTAGGTGGCTCTGTTGCTCCACTGTTCTGCAGCCTTTGAGGTGCAGCTCCACAGGGCCCTTCATATCTCTAGCCAGGGTGGCAACAAATGGGAGGCTGTTATCTCTGTGGAACGTCTAAGTGCGCCACCCTTTCCCAGTCGCCATCTAAGGGATCCGAAACTCCCCAGGACTCCCAGCCTGCTGGACTGAGTGTGCCAAGTAGATCCAGCTCCTCCGCTGGGCTCCTGTCTCTTTAAGACCGCTGAAAAAAGCACGCACTTTCTTTTCTTTTCTTTTTTCTTCCCGGGAGCTGGCTGCAAGGACCCAGGTGTGTTCCCTCCTCAGATCCTGCACACCACTCTGTCTCTCCAATCTCTGCTACACTGTGTGATATGTGTCAGTGCTCCCGGCGCCGATCACCGGGGCTGGTTATTTCGCGGGCCTCTACTTCCACTCCCTCCCAGCTCTAAATTCTCTCCTCCTGCTGGTGTGCTGGGGTCAGGAAGTGCTCTGGTCCCACAGGGTCGCGGCTCCGTATCTTACCCGCTTCTCAGGGTGCCGAGTCCTCTCAGGTCTTGGCTGCAGGTTATGTGCTGTCCTGTATCTTCTGGTCTCTTTTTTAGGAATAGTTGTATTTGTTGTATTTTCATAAATACATATGGTTTTGAGAGGAGATTTCTGCCACCCTGCTCATGGCACCATCTTCCCGGAACTCTAGTCATCTCTGTTAAGGTATGATCAGACCTTGAAGCTATGTGGAATGCAGAACAGAGATCACATTTAGGTGTTTTATTTGACCTATACAGTTTTCAAAAACTGAAACAACAGTTTCCAGCATTGTGTTAAAAAGCAAACTCCAAAACAAAATTTCCTGCATTTAAAATCCAGAGGTTTCACATAAAAATCTTGGATCTCAGCTTCTTTTGAAAAGTTGGAAGATCTGGTATCTCTGGGTCTGCATTCTGATGTGGCAAAGTTGACTAGATTGGAATATCAGCTGCTCTTTTGGAAAGTCTGAAGTCTTTTATCACCAGCTTGTGCCCTGGAGATATGATTTAGAGGGTTTACATACTCAGAATAAAGGTCTAAATATATCATCTTAGGTCATTCTTTTTGCGCTCTCTAGATAGTTCCTGTTCTTTGAACAGGAAATAGATATGAGAAAGCATAAGAGAGTGAGTGACTCTTTATCATGTTTTCTCATGTCTGTTTCCTGTTTAAAGGACAGGAACTATCTGGAGAGAGTGAAAAGAATGATTTAAGATGATATACTTAGACCTTTATTCAGCTGTTTATAAAGAATGATTTAAGATGATATACTTAGACCTTTATTCAGCTGTTTACAGGCAGCAATTCACAAGGCTATCCAAATCATTCAAATTCGGATATACTTTCTTTGACTTTTCTGGAGGAGAAGGTGTGTTTGTGTTATATATATTATGGAGGCTTAAAAATTAAATATTTCTCAAAATAGTTTATCTAGACATTTAGGACCTTTTAAGCAGAAATTTGTAAATGTGATGACTTGGAAGCAAAATAAACTAATCTCCACTGTAATCTGGTTGTACCAGGATTATATTTATATCTAGAGATAGGTAAAGTGATAATCAGATACCACCAATACCTCTTTACTGAAAAGCATGGGTCAATTTATGAGACCACTTTTATTCTGAGATATCTTTTGTTTATAATTCTGCCTTGATCCACTGGACATAAATTGCTTCCTAGAGTAAGCTTTCTGGCATTTATCCTTCCTTCCTAAGAACATTCCTTTTGGGGTGTTTTCTCTATCCTATCTAGTGCCATCCTGGGGGTCTGGGGAATGGTGGTGGTAAATCAAGCTGCCTTGGACTTCCTCTGAAGAAGCCCTTGGCTCTTACTCTCTACTGCTGGGCATAGGCAGTATGACCAAGGGCATGTGACCCAAGCTTGGAAAGGGAGACCCTCCTGGTTATTTTAATCTTGAGCAAAGTAGTGTAGCGTCAAAAGCAACTGTTAAAACTCATGCATTCCAGGGATACTGCTCTCATAATTAGTTCTTGGCCTTGTTCCTATTCTGTTCCCAGGATCTTTGTTGATTTCATGAGATTTCCCACTATTCTGTTTAATTTTCTTTCCTTCCTAAATTCCTAACTTCCTTCCTTCCTTTCTTTCCTTTTTATTTAGCACGTTTTCTTTTTTATATAATCCAGAAGCTCTAATATATCCAAGGTTTGACCTTGTCTTGCCACTTCCTCTGCTATCACCCTGGTCCATTCCATACTATCTCTTGCCTGGAAAACTGAGATAACCTCTTCATCATCAAAGCAGATAAATATATATATCTGCTGAAACATTTTTAAGTCAAATCAATTCATGCTTCTGTTCAAAATTTTCTAGTGGCTCCACAGTTCATTCCGAGTTAAGGCTAAAATCGTTACCATGCCTAGGAAGACTCACCATGATCTGGCTCCTAACTGCCTTTGTGACCTCTCTCCTACTGCTTTCTCCCTCCTTTCTACCTACACTGGCCTCCTTGCTGGTCCTCTAATGCCAGGCAAACTCCAGCCCCAAGTATTTTTCACTTGTTCTTCCTTCTCCCTTGGTTACTTTTTCTCATATATCCCCTTTAGATCATTCTCTCTTTTTTGGATTTTTGTTCAAATATCACCTACTTGGTGAGACCATTCCTGATCACCCCATTTAAAATATCAACACCCTCCCAGCATTGGATTTCCTACCCATTTCCGAGTTTTAAAATTTTATTTTATAGAATTTTCTCACCATCTAAAAACTCATCAGTTTTTAAAAAATTACCTATGGAATGTAATCTCCAAAAGGGCATATAATGCTCACTTCTGTATCCCCAACATATAAAATAACACTTGACACATTAATTTGTTGAATTAATGATGAGCCCTTTGGGGAGGGGAAGCAGTTAGGTTTTATTCAACTTGTATCCTTACTATCTAGCTCAGTGCATGGCACAGAATAAGCACCTAATATTTGTTTTTGTTATGTCTCTAACTGCTGTAACTGTTAAAGAGCACAGTCATCAGGATCTAATCCTTTCGTGGATTCACTCTTACAAGTAGTTTGTAATAATCATAGGGGCTAACTCCACCCAGTGTTTGAGCTCATATTCATTTTGATGAAAACAACAAAGACAAAAAAGTGGCAACCTGATCAGGACACACTTGCTTAAAGAAAAGCTCACATTAGTTTCAGCAAGTTTACAGAGTCAGCATTTTGGAGGTGAAGCTTTGAGGTTGAATCAAGTGAAGAAATACAATTGATCATCATAGTCTGCAGATTTCGTTTGCGAGTTCAATTGAAGTGTAAGTGGAATAGGATCATATTATTAGTCCTCTTAAAGACACAGACTTCCAGGATAGGAAAAGTGTGTGTGTGCTTGTCTGGTCAGTCAGACATGGGCTGTCAACGCATTGTTCCTAGGGGCATTCTTTGGAGAGAAAGAAAGGACAGAAGAAGGAACTGTTATGAAACCAGATGTTTTGGTCCCACCATCCTCTCCTCCACACTCCCCCACCCCTAACAACACATAACACTTAAAACAAATTGCTGTGGTATTGTGCTAAAAATATAAATATAAATATATATCAGAAGATTCAAGATGGCGGCATGAGAGGTGAGACAGAGAACTCCTCCCCAAACCACAGTGTGAAAATATAGTTAATACAACTAACCCAAAAACAGCAACAGGAAAGAAGGTTGCACCAGACTGCATACAGACCTCAAAAACAGAACAGACCTCATGAAACAGGGTAACATACGAAAGCCTTGAGCTGGCAGGAACCTAGCCCTTCCCCCACCCCAGGTCACCGGAGGGAGGAAGACAGACGGAGCCGGGGAGCGGGCAGAAGCCTGGGACTGCTGAGCGCCTATCCCTGGACATCTGCTTTGCAAGCAGAAACCTACATAGTGTGGTGCTCTGGAGGATGGGGAGCTGGGACAGGCAGAGAGCTTGAGAGACAGATTCTGGCCATTTGTGGAGGGCTGGATCCACACGCAGCCGCTCTGTGACAAGGGAAAGGCAGGCGGTCTGACAAGCTTTCTAGCAACGAGAGGGCTGCTAAAGCGGCGTGGTTTGCACAGAGCTTGCTGCGCTGGAGATGGGACAGGCAGACAAGGTTGTCTGGGTGCGCTCTGCCCAGCAGATTGGGAACTTTGGGGAGCTTCAGGTGCTCCAATCCCTTGGCTAGCTACTCATCTCTGAGGTCCCCCACTGTGACACGCAGCCTGCCAAGCCTTCCTCCTGGCCTGCCAGCACTGGCTCACAAAACGGCAGTCACTGCTCTGGCTTCAGGCCATCCAGAGTGAGGCACCCCTTGCAACAGCTAGAGATGCCAAGCACACAGGCTTACACTTGTGCACTCAGCCCACTGGCTCTGATACTGGAGACAGGCACTGCAGATGTGAATCAGGAAAAAGATCTTCATTCCCAAGACACCAGCTCTGCTCCCCTATGACCCCCAACCTCACTCTAGGGGCTGAGAAGCTCCAGAGACTGGAGCTTCTGGGCAGTAGAGGTCACCACACAGAAATATGAAACACCAAAAGAACATGGTTCAGACCAAAATCTCACAAACCCCAGAAATAGGATCAAATGAAACTGAACTCACCAATGTTCCTGAAAGAGAGTTCAAAATAAAAATAATAAACATGCTTACGGAGGTACAGAAAAATATTCAACTCAGGAACAAATTTAAGATGGATATTCAATCATTAAGAAATTCCATATCTGAAATGAAACATACAATGGAGGGATTTAAAGCAGATTAGATGTAGCAGAAGAGATGGTAAATGGAAAAGAAATTAGAGAAGAGAAATACAAAGAAGCTGAAGCACAGAGAGAAAAAATTCTCTAAGAGTGAAAGAATATAGACAGAACTGGGTGACAAATCCAAATGGAACAATATTTGCAATATAGGGGTACCAGAAGAAGAAGAAGAGAGAAAAATGGATAGAAAGTGTCATTGAGGAGGTAATTGCTGAAAACTTCCCCAATCTGGGGGAGGAGATAGTCTCTCAGGCCATGGAGGTGCACAGATTTCCAAACACAAGGAACCCAAGGAAGACAACATTAAGACAAATAAATTCAAATGGCAAAGATCAAGCATAAATACAGACTTTGAAAAGCAGCTAGAGAGAGAAAAAAGATCACACACAAAGGAAAACCCATCAGGCTATCATCATATTTCTCAACAGAAACCTTACAAGTCAGAAGGGAGTGGCATGATATATTTAATGCAATGAAGCAGAAGGGCCTTGAACTAAGAATACTCTACCCAGCAAGGTTATCATTTAAATTTGAAGGAGGGATTAAACAATTTTCAGATAAGCAAAAGCTGAGAGAATTTACCTCCCACAGACCACCTCTACAGTGCATTTTGTAGGGACTCCTATAGATGGAAGTTTTCCTAAGACTAAATAGATGTCACCCAAGAGATAGACAAAGAGTACAGAATATGATTCATAAAATACAAAGAATGGAGGAGGAAGAAAAAGAAGAAAAAAAAAGAAGTTTTAGGTTATGTTTGTAATAGCATACAAAGTGAGTTAAATTAGACTGTTAGATAGTAAGGGAATTACCCTTGAACCTTTGGTAGCCACAAATCTAAAGCCTGCAATGGCAATAAGTGCATACCTATTGATAATAACCCTAAATGTAAATGGTCTGAATGCACCAGTCAAAAGACATAGAGTCACTGAATGGATAAAAAAACAAGACCCATCTATATGCTACATACAAGAGACTCACTTCAAACCCAAAGACATACACAGACTGAAAGTAAAGGGATGGAAAAAGATATTTCATGCAACTAATAGTGAGAAAAAAGCAGGAGTTGCAGTACTTGTATCAGACAAAATAGACTTCAAAACAAAGAAAGGCACAAGAGACAAAGAAGGACATTACATAATGATAAAAAGGTCAGTCTAACAAGAGGATATAACTATTATAAATCTCTATGGTGGATATCTATGGCACCCAACACAGGAGCACCTATATATGTAAAACAAATACTAACAGAATTAAAGGGGGAAATAGATGCAATGCATTCATTTTGGGTGACTTAAACACACCAATCACTCCAAAGGACAGATCAACCAGAAAGAAAATAAATAAAGGGACAGAGGCACTGAACGTGTTGGAACTGATGGACCTAACGGACATCTACAAAACACTCCATCCAAAAGCAAAAGGATACACATTTTTCTCAAGTGAACATGGAACATTTTCAAGAATAGATCATATACAAGGCCACAAAAAGAACCTTAGTAAATTCAAAGACTGAAACTGTACCAACCAGCTTCTCAGATCACAGAGGTATGAAACTAGAAATAAATTATGCAAAGAAAATAAAAATCCCACAAACACATGGAGGCTTCACAACATGCTCCTAAATAACCAATGGATCAATGACCAAATAAAAACAGAGATCAAGAAATATATGGAGACAAATGAAAACAATAATTCAACACCACAAAATCTGTGGGATGCAGTGAAGGCCGTGTTAAGAGGGAAATATATCGCCATACAGGCCTACCTCAGGAAAGAAGAACAATCCCAAATGAATAGTCTAAACTCACAATTAATGAAATTAGAAAAGGAAGAAAAAATGAGGCCCAAAGTCAGTAGAAAGAGGGACATAATAAAGATTAAAGCAGAAATAAATAAAATTGAGAAGAATAAAACAATAGAAAGAATCAAT
>JAVSCE010008948.1:0-213973 GCA_032199065.1 Smutsia gigantea
AGGGTTCAACAGTTATCCACATTATTAAATCCTCACAGCCCCTAGTGTAGTTACTGTCTGTCAGCATAGGAAGATGTTACAGAATCATTGGCTCTGTTCTCCATGCTGCACTGCCATCCGCATGACCAACTTATATTATGATTGAGAATTTTCATGCCCCTTTACCCTCCTTACCTCTTCAACCACCCACCCAAACTGCTCCCCGTGGTAACCACCAGTTACTTCTCAGTGTCTATGAGTCTACCACTATTTTGTTCATTTTGTTTTGTTTTTGTTTTCAGATTCCACAAAAAGTGAAATGATATGGTATTTGTCTTTCTCCATCTGGCTTATTTTACTTCACATAATATCCTCTAGATCCATCCATGTTGCTGCCAATGGCAGTTTTTCTTTTCTTTTTAGGACTGAATAATATTCCACTGTGTATATGTACCACATCTTCTTTAGCCACTCCTCTAGTAACTTCACTTCTAAGAATTTACATGAAGAAAACAGAATTTCTGCTTCAAAAAGATACATGCACCCCTATATTTATTGCTGCATTATTTACAATGCCCAAGATATAGAAGCAACCAGTGTATCCTCACATTTCTTTCTAATTATTTTCTTTTGCTTTTCCATCTTGCTTTCTTCTTCCTCCTCTTTGTTCTTTGGATTTGTGTTTTTTTCCACATCCTTTCATTTGGTCTTTACTTTTCCTGCTGAGTGTCTCTCTTCAGTTATACTCCACTGTCCCTCATTTTCCCCAGTGGTTCTTTCTTTTTCTTTTTCTTCTCTTTTCTCTTTCTTTTTCTTTCTCTTTTTTTTCCTAGATATCAATGCCCACACTTCCCACCACAAATGGACCTTTTTCTTTTTTTGTCTTTAGCCTCCACCTCTCTATTTTAAATATGGAATCAGCATATGTGTATATGCATAAACAACACCATATATCATATGTTATATGTAGTAAATGTTTTTGTATAACTTACAAAGAAACTCATTTGAATATTATATTTCTATCTGAAAAATATAAAACACAAATATGTTCTTGATTTACATGTGGCCATAAGTGTTTTCTTTTTATTAATCTCTGAATCAGCAGAGCCTGAGAGAAAAAAAATGCTTACCTTCTACACTATAGAAAAACAACTCATTGAAAGAAGCCCCAACATACAGAGTAAATAACTTCCTTTTTTATATTTTTCATCAGTGAATTTTCCCCTTATTTAATAAATAGGAAAACTCAACTGAAGCATTTGTGTCTCTATAATAAATGCATTTTTACATTGATTAGAAAATAACGTATTATTATTCTTGCAATTTTTCATTTCATTATAATTATAAAATCAGAAATTCATCATGATCTTCATTTACTAATTTAACAATGTACAAAACTATTATGGGAACTACATATTTTTAGGTGGAGGGAATAGATGTGTAGAAGACTCTAAATTTTTAGTGCACCCTAAATTATATTAAAGTTTTAATAAAATAGCATAAGGAATAAGAAAAATAAACAGTCTTTAAATCTCTTAGATTTCTGAAACTGGCAAGCATAATAAAGGAGAGTATTTGACTGGGAAAAAGGATTAAAAATCATCTGATCACAAACCTGGTTGTCAGGTTCTGTTAAACTGTGTTATTTCTAATTTATGTATAGATATCTCTATAAAAATACAGAATACTATTATCAATAAAATGAGTTGAAAATTGAGTATTCCAGGTCATATAACTATATACTATACACTCTTATATATTTACACATAGTAAACAAGGATTAACCCATGTTCTCATGGAAACTCAAGTCTTCCAATCATTTGTAACAGTTATATAATGGTTAGGAAAGAGGATTTGGGACAAGTCAGACCTGGCTTTAAATTCCAGCTCTCCTGAAATTTAAGTGTGTAAACTGAATCAGATTCAGTTACTTACTCTTTTTTTTTTTAATAATTTATTTTGTTATCATTAATCTACAATTACATGTGCAACGTTATGGTTATTAAACTATCCCCTTCATCAGGTCCCCTCCACCAACCCCATTACACTCACTGTCCATCACTGTAGAGAGATGCTATAGAATCAGTACTTGTCTTCTCTGAGATGTACAGGCCTCCCCATGCCCCCCAACATTACATCAGCTAATCGTAATGTCCCTTCTTCAACCTTATCCCTCCCTTCCCACCCATCTTCCCCAGTCGCTTTCCCTTTGGTAACTATTAGTCCGTACTTGGGTTATGTGAGACTGCTGCTGTTTTGTTCCTTCAGTTTTTTTCTTTGTTCTTATACTCCACATATGAGTGAAATCATTTGATACTTGTCTTTTTCGGCTTGGCTTATTTCACTGAGCATAATACCCTCTAGCTCCATCTCTGTTGTTGCAAATGGTAGGATTTGTTTCCTTCTTAAGGCTGAATAATATTCCATTGTGTATATGTACCACCTCTTCTTTATCCATTCATCTACTGATGGACACTTAGGTTGCTTCCATTTCTTGGCTATTGTAAATAGTGCTGCGATAAACAGAGGGGCGCATATGTCTTTTTCAAACTGGGCTGCTGCATTCTTTGGGTAAATTCCTAGGAGTGGAATTCAGGGTCAAATGGTATTTCTATTTTGAGTTTTTTGAGGAACCTCCATACTGCTTTCCACAATGGTTGAACTAATTTGCAGTCCCACCAGCAGTGTAGGAGGGTTCCCTTTTCTCCACATCCTCGCCAACATTTGTTGTTGTTTGTGTTTTGGATGTTGGCCATCCTCACTGGTGTGAGGTGATATCTCATTGTGGTTTTTATCTGCATTTCTCTGATGATTAGCAAAGTGGAGCATCTTTTCATGTGCCTGTTGGCCATCTGAATTTCTTCTTTAGAGAAGTATCTATTCATGTCCTCTGCCCATTTCTTAACTGGATTATTTGTTTTTGTTTGTGAAGGTGCGTGAGTTCTTTATATATTTTGGATGTCAACCCCTTATCGGATAAGTCATTTATGAATATATTCTCTCATACTGTAGGATCTCTTTTTGTTTTACTGAAGGTGTCCTTTGCTGTACAGAAGCTTTTCAGCTTGATATAGTCCCCCTTGCTCATTTTTGCTTTTGTTTCCCTTGCCCGGGGAGATATGTTCATGAAGAAGTCGCTCATGTTTATGTCCAAGAGATTTTGCCTATGTTTTTTTCTAAGAGTTTTATGGTTTCATGACTTACATTCAGGTCTTTGATCCACCTTGAGTTTACCTTTGGGTATGGGGCCAGGCAGTAGTCTAGTTTCATTCTCTTACATGTAGCTTTCCAGTTTCGCCAACAGCAGCTGCTGAAGAGGCTGTCATCTCCCCATTGCATATCTAAGGCTCCTTTATCAAATATTAATTGACTGCTTATGTTTCGGTTAATGTTTGGATTTTCTAGTCTATTCCACTGGTCTGTGAGACTGTTTTTGTGCCAATACCAAATTATCTTGATTACTGGGGCTTTGTAGTAGAGCTTGAAGTCAGGGAGCGTAATTCCCCCTGTTTTATTCCTCCTTCTCAGGATTGCTTTGCCTATTCAGGGTCTTCTGTGGTTCCATATGAATTTTAGAATTATTTGTTCCAGTTCATTGAAGAAAGCTGTTGGTAGTTTGATAGGGATTGCGTTCAATCTGTAGATTGCTTCAGGTAGTTTAGGCATTTTGACAATAATTATTCTTCCTAGCCAAGAGCATAAGATGAATTTGCATTTGTTAGTGTCCTTTTTAATTTCTCTTAGAAGTGTCTTGTAGTTTTCAGAGTACAGGTCTTTCACTTCCTTAGTTAGGTTGATTCCTAGCTATTTTATTCTTTTTGATGCAATTGAGAATGGAATTGTTTTTATGATTTCTCTTTCTGTTAGTTCATCGTTAGTGCATAGGAAGGCAGAAGATTTCTGTGTGTTAATTTTGTATCCTGCAACTTGCTGAATTCAGATATTAGTTCTAGTAGTTTTGGAGTGGAGTCTTTAGGGTTTTTTAAGTACAGTATCATGTCATCTGCAAATAGTGACAATTTGGTTTTTTCTTACCAATCTGGATGCCTTGTATGTCTTTGTTTTGTCTGATTGCCGTTAATAGGACCTCCAGTACTATGTTGAATAACAGTGGAGAGAGTGGGCATCCTTGTCTTGTTCCCGATCTTAGATGAAAAGCTTTCAGCGTCTCGCCGTTAAATATGATGTTAGCTGTGGGTTTGTCATATATGGCCTTTATGATGATGAGATACTTGCCGTCTATACCCATTTTGTTGAGAGTTTTAATCAGGAATGGATGCTGAATATGTCAAATGCTTTTTCAGCATCTATGGACATGATCATGTCGTTTTTGTTCTTCTTTTTATTGATGTGGTGGATGATGTTGATGGATTTTCTAATGTTGTACCATCTTTGCATCCCTGGGATGAATCCCACTTGATCACAGTGTATGATCCTCTTGATGTATTTTTGAATTGAGTTTGCTAATATTTTGTTGAGTATTTTTGCATCTAGGTTCATCAGGGATATTGGTCTGTAATTTTCTTTTTTGGTGAGGTCTTTGCCCGGTTTTTGGTATTAGAGTGATGCTGGCTTCATAGTATGAGTTTGGAAGTATTCCCTCCTCTTCTATTTTCTGAAAAACTTTAAGGAGAATGGGTGTTATTTCTTCTCTATATGTCTGGTAGAATTCAGAGGTGAATCCATGAGACCGGGGGGTTTTGTTCTTGGGTAGTTTTTTGATTACCAATTCAATTTCGTTGCTGGTGATTGGTCTGTCTAGTTTTTCTGTTTCTTGCTTGGTCAGTCTTGGAAGGTTGTATTTTTCAAAGAAGTTGTCCATTTCTTCTAGGTTTTCCAGCTTGTTGGCATATTGATTCTCATAATATTCTCTTTTAATTCTTTGTATTTCTGTGGGGTCCGTCATGATTTTTCCTTTCTCATTTCTGATTGTGTTTATGTGTGTAGATTCTCTTTTTCTCTTAATGAGTCTGGCTAGGGGTTTATCAATTTTGTTTATTTTTTCAAAGAACCAGTGTCTTTAGACTATTCATTTGGGAATGTTCTTCCTTCTTTAAATAGGCCTGGATTGCAATATACTTTCCTCTTAGAACTGCCTTTGCTGCGTCCCACAGAAGTTGTGGCTTTTTGTTGTTGTTGTTATTAGTCTCCATATATTCTTTGATTTCTGTTTTGATTTGGTCGTTAACCCACTGATTAATTGGGAGAATGTTGTTAAGTCTCCATGTATGTGTGAGCCTTTTTGATTTCTTTCTAAAATTTATTTCTAGTTTTATACCTTGGTGATCTGAGAAGTTGGTTGGTAGGATTTCAATATTTTTGAAATTACTGAGGTTCTTTTTGTGGCCTAGTATGTGGTCTGTTCTGGAAAATGTTACATGTGCACTTGAGAAGAATGTATGCTTTTGGGTGCAGAGTTCTGTAGATGTCTGTTAGGTCCATCTGTTCTAGTGTGTTGTTCAGTGCCCCTGTGTCTTTACTTATTCTCCGTCTGGTTGATCTGTCCTTTGGAGTGAGTGGTGTGTTGAAGTCTCTGAAAATGAATGCATTGCTGTCTATTTGCTCCTTTAATTCTGTTAGTATTTGTTTCACATATGCCGGTGCTCCTGTGTTAGGTACATATATATTTATAATGGTTATATCTTCTTGTTGGACTCACCCCTTTATCTTTATGAAATGTCCTTCTTTATGTCTTGCTACTTTCGTTGTTTTGAAGTCTATTTTGTCTGATACAAGTACTGCAACACCTGCTTTTTTCTCTTTGTTGTTTGCATGAAATATCTTTTTCCATCCCATAACTTTTAGTCTGTGTATAACTTTGGGTTTGAGGTGAGTCTCTTGTAAGCAGCATATAAATGGGTCTTGCTTTTTATCCATTCTGTTACTCTGTGTCTTTTGTTTGGTGCATTCAGTCCATTTACATTTAGGGTGATTATGGATAGATATGTACTTATTGCTATTGCTGGCTTTAGATTCGTGGTTACCAAAGGTTCAAGGGTTGCTTCTTTACTATCTAACAATCTAACTTAACTTTCTTGTTAAGTTATTGTAAACACTGTCTGATGTTTCTTTATTTCTCTCCCTTCTTATTCTTCCTCCTCCATTCTTTATATAGTAGGTGTTTTATTCTTTGCCTTTAGTTAGTATTTGGATGGTCTGCTTCTTTGCTATGATTTTATTTTCTCTGGTGATATCTTTTTAGCCTTAGGAGTGCTTCCCTCTTGTGCAGTTCCTTTAAGATGTCCTGTAGAGGTGCTTTATGGGAGGTAAATTCTCTCAGGTTTTGCTTGTCTGGAAATTGTTTAATCCCTCCATCATATTTAAATGATAATCCTGCTGGATACAATATTCTTGGTTCAAGGCCCTTCTGTTTCATTACATGAAATATATCATGCCATTCTCTTCTGGCCTATAAGGTTTCTGTTGAGCAGTCTGATGATAGTCTGATGGGTTTTCCTTTGTAGGTGATCTTTTTTCTCTCTCTAGCTGCCTTTATACTGTCTTTATCTTTGATCTTTGCCATCTTAATTATTATGTGTCTTGGTGTTGTCTTCCTTGGGTCCCTTGTGTTGGGAGATCTGTGGGCTTCCGTGTACTGCGAGATCATTTCCTTCCCCAGCGTGGAAAAGTTTTCAGCAATTATTTCTTCAAAGACACTTTCTATCCCCTTTTCTCTCTCTTCCTCTGGTAGTCCTATAATGCGAATATTGTTCCGTTTGGATTGTTCACACAGTTCTCTTAATATTCTTTCATTCCTAGAGATCCTTTTATCTCTCTCTGCCTCAGCTTCTCTGTATTCCTGTTCTCTGATTTCTATTCCATTAACAGTCTCTTGCATCTCATCCAGTCTGCTGTTAAGCCCGTCGATCACTTGTCTGATTTCTGCATTGTCTTTCCTCACTTCCCTTACTTCCTCCCTCAGCTCTTGCACACTTCTCTGAAGATCCATCAGTATGGTTATGACTTTTATTCTGAATTCTTTTTCAGGAAGATTGTGCATTTACATCCCTTCAGGCTCCTTCTCTGGGGTTGTCTGGTTTTTCTTAGTCTGGACCATATTCCTCTATCTTTTCATGGCTCTAGAAGTGGTCACTGGTAGGTGCCATGTATGTCAGCTGGGCTCTTTAAGACTTTAAAATTTTTTAACATATGAATGAAAGAAAAGAAAAGAAAAAAGAAAGAGAAAACAAAACAAAACAAAAAAAATGCCCACCGGTAGTAGATTCTGTGCAGATGCTCTAGGTGGCGCTGTTGCTCCACTACTCCGCAGGTACGGCCGCCCCACTCCGCAGGGCCCCTTATAGCTCTGGCCAGGGTGGGAACGAATGGGAGGCTGTTGATCTCTGTGGGAACTCTAAGTATGGCCATCCTTTCCCAGTCGCTAGCTAAGGGGTCCAAAACTCCCTAGGACTCTCAGACTGCTGGGCTGAGTGTGCCAGGGTGATCCGGCTCCTCCGCTAGGCTCCTGTCTCTTAAAGACTGCTGAAAAAAGGGCAAGCTTTTCTTTTTTTTTTTCTTCTTTCCGGGAGCCAGCTGCAAGAACCCGGGTGCGTTCCCCACTCAGATCCTGCACCCACTGTCTCTCCAATCTCCACTACACCGTGCAATGTGTGTCAGCGCTCCCTGCGCAGATCACCGGGGCTGGTTATTTCGCAGGCCTATACTTCCACTCCCTCCCAGCTCTGAATGCTCTCCTCCCGCTGGTACACTGGGGTGGGAGAGTTGTCTGGTCCCGTCGAGTCACGGCTCCGTATCTTACCTGCCTCGCGGTGAGCTGAGTCCTCTCAGGTGTAGTGCAGGCTATGTGCTGTCCTGTATCTTCTGGTCTCTTTTTTAGGAATAGTTGTACTTGTTGTATTTTCATAAATACATATGGTTTGGGGAGGAGATTTCCGCCGCCCTGCTCAGGCCGCCATCTTCCCAGAAATTCCACCCATTTACTTACTCTTTTAAAGCTGTGGTTTCTTTGTCCATAAAATGGAGATGGTAGTGATAATGTTGACAAGGATGATGCCTGTACGAACTCAACACATCTGTTGAGTGTGTTCTGTCAGTCAGGTACTCCAGTGAGTACTTAATATTTTTCATTATTGAATTTTACTTTATGCTAGCTGTTACTAACCTCATTTTTTAGATGAGATTTAGGGAGGTTAAGAGACTTGTTAAGAATATACAGCTAATAAGCAGCAGAATAAGCATTCAAACCCAAGATAGATTGATTCCAGAGAACATGCTTTTAACCACTGAGAAAGCATGATGGGCTGGGTATGGAGGACAATAAAAATTCTAATATGAATAAATGTGATGGCAATATAACCTTGGTGAGATTTACACAATAGGCAGTTGGAAAGAGAAGTTGTTACTTTTGATATAGATGAAATAGGTACCTGTATGCTTATCCACTTAAATTCAATTCAGGAAAAAAGGTCACTTCTAGATGTGATTTCAGATCTTTTAGATCACTGGGACAGAACATGAAAGCACAGACAGAATTATATATCCCCGGTATCCAAAAGGACTTTTTTTCTCACAGAGTAACATTCATTTTTGAAGAATTAGCTCTAGCAAAAAAAAAAAAAAAAAGAGGAGGAAACCACAGTGATCAGCCCAAGAAACTTCTATGTCCTCACAGTTCCTAGGTCTTCCTGCTCACAAGCCCCTGACTGAGAAATCACATGGCAGGAAGTACCAGCAAGAGTATTCTGCCACAGCAAATGCCCATCCAGGAAGTACTCTTTATCCACAGAGGAAAAAAAAAACCCTCTTCTTTTGCATGATGGCACCAGGGTAACAGGTCTTGGGAGCTTGTTCTGCCCCCTCAAGCAGCATTAACAAGGGCCACCAGGAGCCCCAGGGGCAAGAAATTAACCAAACAGATGAAAATAGAATCATATAAGCTCTGAAAATTATACAACACTGCAACTAAAGCTTACAAAAGTAGGCCAGTACTTGTGTGACAAACCTAAACAGAGTGATTGACTATTAAAATGAGATATTTAAATATGATCAAGTGTCTTCTAACATAATAGCCAAACTGTCTAGGATATGGTAGAAAACTGCTATCATAATAAGAAACAGGAAATCACATCTTAAATGAGAAAACACAATGAATTAATGCCAACAATGAAATGAATCAGACATTGGAATTATCTGTCAAGAATTTTGAAGAAATCACCATGAAATGTTTCAACAAGCAATTATAAATTCTTTAGCAAAAAATAAAAGTTTAGAAAAATCTTAGTGTGACAACAGAAAGTATGAAAATAACTAGATGGAAATTATATAACTGAAAACGTAACAAAAATAGAAAATTTGCTGGGTGGGGTCAAAAATAGACCGGACATGACAGAGGACAAAAACAGAGAATTTGGGAATAGTTCAATAGAATTTGCTCAATCTGAACAGAAAGAGAAAAAATAGACTGAAAAAAATAAATAAACAAGCCTCAGGGACCCATAAGACAATAACAAAAAAATTTAAAATTCATATCATGGGAGTCCCAGAAGGGAAGGGAAAGAGTAGCGTTGTTAAAGCATTTGAAGACATAATGGCTGAAAATGTCTCATATCTGATGAAACATACATACCCACAGATATGACATGAATCTCAAAGAGGATCGACTCAAAAAATCTACTCCAAGATACATCATAATAAAATTTCTAAAAATTAAATTTAAGAAAATACCTGGAAAGCAGTCAGAAAGGATTATAGGGAACACTAATTCAAATGGCAGTCATTTTTCATCTGGAACTATGGCAGCCAGGAGAAAGTAGCACATTTTTAAAATACGTAAAGAAAAGAAGTGTCAGCTGTGAATTCTATAACTGTAGAAACTATCCTTCAAGAAAGAAAACCATAGACATTTGTAGATAAAGGAAAACAGTAAGTCTTTGTCCTAACAGACCTACCCTTAAAGAATGGCTAAGGATGGAAAGGATTAAAGATGGCAGCATGAGAGGTAAGACCAAGACCTCCTCCAAAAACCACATATAATATGAAAATATAATTAATACAACTAATCCTGAAAGAGCAACAGGAAAGAAGGCTGCACCAGACTGCATGCACCTGGAGAAAAGAACAGACTTTGCAGAACAGGGCAATATAACAAAGCCATGACCAGGCGGGACCCAAGACCCTCCCCCACCCCAGCTCACAGGTGAGAGGAAGAGAAACGGAGTGGGGAGGGAGTGGAGGCCTGGAACTGCTCTACACCTAGCCTTGGAGATCTGCTCTGGGACCATGAACCTACATGGAATGGTGCTCTGATAGTAGGATGCAAAGACAAGACAGGCAGAATACCAGGAGACACTGAGATTCCAGCTGTGGGTGTAAAAAAAGGATCCATATCTGGCTGATCTGGACAGGGAGTCTGGGAGACTTCCTAAAAGTGAAAGGGTGGCTAAAGGGGCAAGGATTGCACAGAGCTTACTTTTCAGGAGAAAGGACAGGTAGACAAAATTGTCCGAGTGCACTCTGCCCAGCAGGTTGGGAACTTTCATGATCTTCAGGCGCTCCATCCCCCTGACTGGCTATTATGCAGCTCCAAGGCCACCCACCATGATATGCAGCCTGCTCTTCCTTCCTCCCAGCCAACAGGCACCTGGCATGCAAACCTGCAAACCCTGCCCTGGTGTCAGGTCAGCCAGTGGGAAGTGCCACCTACAGCAGTTACAAACAGAAGGCATAGAGCCCCACACCTGTGTGTTTGGCGCACTGGTTCTGGCAATGGAGATAGGCATAGCAGCTGGGAAACAGGAAACAGCTCTTTCCCCCCACTAAGCACCAACACCACCCCCTGCAAACTCTGACATTGCTCCAGGGGCTGAGCAGTTCCAAAGAGTTGAGCTTCTGGGCAATAGAGGGCACGACATACAAATAACGTCAAAGGAAACTGGTTCAAAGCAAAATCATACATACACCAGAGAAAGATTCAAATGAAAGTGACCTCATGAATCTTCCTGAAAGAGATTTCAAAATAAAAATCATAAGCATGCTCCTGGAGGTACAGAAAAATATTCAAGAACTCAGGAAAGAATTTAGGATGCAGATTAGGTTATTAAGGAACACATTGTAGGGCTTTAAAAGCAGAGTAGATATGGTGGAGAAGACAATAAATGAAATAGAAATTAGAGAAGAGGAATACAAAGAAGCTGAGGCACAGAGCAAAGAAAGGAATGAAACAACACTGAGAGAACTATGTGACCAATCCAAAAGGAACAATATTCACATTATAGGGGTACCAGAAGAAGAAGAAGAGAGAAAAAGGGATAGAAAGTGTCTTTGAGGAGGTAATGGCTGAAAACTTCCCCAATCTGGGGAAAGAGATGGTCTCTCAGGCAATGGAGATGCACAGATCTCCCAACACAAGGGACCCAAGGAAGACAACATCAAGACATGTAGTAATTAAAATGGCAAAGATCAAGGATAAGGACAGACTATTAAAAGCAGCCAGAGAGAGAAATAAGATCACATACAAAGGAAAACCCATCAGGCTATCATCAGACTTCTCAGCAGAAACCTTACAGGTCAGAAAGCAGTGGCATCATATATTTAATGGAATGAAGCAGAGGGGCCTCAAATCAAGAATACTCTATCCAGTAAGATTATCATTTAAATTTGAAGGAGGGATTAACAAATTTCCAGATAAGCAAAAGCTGAGAGAATTTACCTCCCACAAACCATCTCTACACTGTATTTTGGAGGGATTGTATAGATGGAAGAGTTCCTAAGCTTAAATAGCTGTCATCAGGGGTACTGAAGCCACAGTAAAGAAAGTAGAGCAGTTAATTACTATGCAAATGCAAAATTAAATCAACTACCACCAAAGTTGGTCAAGGAATAGATAAAGAGTACAGAATATGAAACCTAATATAAAAAGACTGGAGAAGGAAGAAAAAGGAGAAGAAAAAAAAGAACCATTAGATTGTGTTTGTAATAGCATACTGAGTTAAACTAGACTCTTAGATAGTAAGGAAGTTACCCTTGAACCTTTGGTAACCATGATTCCAAAGCCTGCAATAGTAATAAGTACATACCTATTGATAATCACCCTAAATGTAAAAGGTCTGAATGAACCAATCAAAAGACACAGAGTCACTGAATGGATAAAAAAACAAGACACAACTATATGCTGCCTACAACAGTCTCACTTCAAACCCAAAGACATATACAGACTAAAAGTGAAGGGATGGAAAAATATATTTCATGTAACTAATAGGGAGAAAGGAGGAATTGCAATACTTGTATCAGACAAAATAGACTTCAAAAAGAGAAGAGACAAAGAAGGACATTACAGAATAAAAAAGGGGTCATTCCAACAACAGGATATAACCATTATAAATATCTATGCATCCAACACAGGAGCACCTACATATGTGAAACAAATACTAACAGAATTAAAAGGAGAAATAGAATGCAATGCATTTAATCTAGAGGAATTCAACACTCCACTCACCCCAAATGACAGATCAACTAGGCAAAAATTAAGTAAGGAGACAGAGGCACTGAACAACACATTAAAACAGATGGACCTAACAGACATCTACAGAACTCTACACCCAAAAGCAACAGGATACACATTCTTCTCAAGCGCACATGGAACATTTTCAAGAATAGATCATATACTAGGCCACAAAAAGAGCCTCAGTAAATTTAAAAAGATTGAAATTGTCCCAACCAACTTCTAAGACCACAAAGGTATGAAACGAGAAATTAATTACACAAAGAAAACAAAAAAGCCCCCACACACATGGAGGCTTAACAACATGCTCCTAAATAACAAATGGATCAATGACTAAATAAAAACAAAAATCAAGCAGTATATGGAGACAAATGACAATAATTTAACACCACATAAACTGTGAGATGCAGCGATGGCCGTGCTCAGAGGGAAGTATAATGCTATACAGGCCTATCTCAGGAAAGAAAAACAATCCCATATGAACAGTCTAAACTCACAATTAATGAAACTAGAAAAACAAGAACAAATGAGGAGAGGGTTCAATATGGCGGCATGACCAGGGCGGCAGAAATATCCTCCCAAAGCCATATATATTTTTGAAAATACAACAAATACAACGATTCCTAAAAGAGAGACCAAAAGATACAGTACAACAGCCAGGCTACATCTACATCTGCAAGAACTCAGCATCTCACCAAGAGGTTATGATACAAAGCCACGACCCGGTGGGACCCGAGCACTTCCCCCACCCCAGCTCACCAGTGTTAGGAAAAGAGTCAGAGTGGGGAAGGAGTGGAAGCACAGAACTACGAAATAACCAGCCATAGTAATCTGCACTGGGAGCCCAGACACACACTGCATGGTGTACTGGATATTAGAGAAATGGAAGGGTAGGATCCAAGATGGAGACTGTGAGCAGGTCCCCACAGCCTGCTCCCCTGGGACAAAAGAAAAGAGGGTGCTTTTTTTAAATTCTTAAAGGGACAAGGGCCAAACAGCTGAACAAAATCATCCTAGCACATTCAGCTGAGCAGGCTGGGAATCTTGAGGAAATTTGGGCCCCTAACCCCCTACCAAGTAAAGCATCCCTGAATCCCCTCATGGCGATAAGCAACCTGCCATTCATACCCCCCCCCATTAGGTGCTGCAAATGGACCAGCTGACCCACCATAACTGCGGAGCAGCTGGAGAGCAGCCCCGCCAACAGCAACCACACTGAGACTCCTCTCAGCGCGCAGCTAACCGGGACAGGCAGCAGAAGCTGAAGCAAGGTCCAGAAGGCACGAAGAGGGACCATCCTTGCAGCAGAACACACCCAGTGTGGCTGCAAACCCCTGCAGTGGTCTAGGCTAACCTGAGGATGGCCCCGCCCACGTCACCTCAGATGATTATCCCAGGGACTGCCTCCCAGTATGTGGGTAACTGGCACAAGCTGTGGAGATGGGCAAGGTGAGCAACGAGCAGGAAGGGACTTTGTTCTCCCAGCTGACACATGTGCCACCTGCCTGCAACCACTTTTACTGCCATGAAAAGACAGAAGAATCTGGTCCAATAAAAAATCACTCAGACAACTCCAGAGAGAGGGACTGGTGGGATAGATTTAACCACTCTTCCTGAAAAAGAATTCAAAATAAAAGTCACAACCATACTGATGGAACTACAGAGAAATATGCAAGAGCTAAGGGATGAAGTCCAAAGGGAGATAACAGAAATGAAACAATTGATAGATGGACTTAAGAGCAGACTGGATGAGGTGCAAGAGACTGTTAATGGAATAGAAATCAGAGAACAGGAATACAGTGAAGCTGAGGCAGAGAGAGATAAAAGGATCTCTAGGAGTGAAACAATATTTAGAGAACTGTGTGACCAATCCAAATGGAACAATATTCTGAATATAGGAGTACCAGAAAAAGAAGAGAAAAAAAGGGATAGAAAGTGTCTTTGAAAAATAATTGCTGAAAAATTCCCCAAGCAGGGGAAGGAAATAGTCTCTGAGACCATGGAAGCCCCCATAGCTCCAACACAAGGGACCCAAGGAGGACAATACCAAGACATATAATAATTAAAATGGCAAAGATCAGAGACGAGGACAGACTTTAAAGGCACCCAGAGAGAGAAAAAAGATCACCTACAAAGGAAAACCCACCAGGGTATCATCAGACTTCTCAACAGAAACCTTACAGGCCAGAAGAGAATGGCATGATATATTTCATGTAATGAAACAGACGGGCCTTGAACCAAGAATACTGTATCCACCACAGTTATCATTTAAACTTGAGGAAGGGATGAAACAATTTCCATACAAACAGAAGTTGGAATTTGCCTCCCACAAACAACCTCAACAGGATATGTTAAAGGGACTGCTCTAGATGGAAGCACTCCTAAGGCTTAATAGATATCATCAGAGAAAACAAAATCACAGCAAGGAAAGAAGACCATCCAAATACTAATAAAAGACAAAAAATAAAATCAACTATCCACAAAAACAGTCAAAGGAAACACAAAAGAGTACAGAATAAAACACCTAAAACAAAAGAGTACAGAATAAAACACCTAACACATAAAGAATGTAGGAGGAAGAATAAGAAGGTAGAGAAATAAAGAATTATCAGACTGTGCTTATAACAGTTTAATAAGAGAGTTAAGTTAGACTGTTAGATAGTAAAGAAGCTACAATTGAATGCTTGAATCCATAGTCTGCAAGGGAAATAAGTACATATTTACTGATAATCACCCTAAAAGTAACTGGACTGAATGCACCAATCAAAAGACACAGAGTAATAGAATGAATAAAAAAGGAAGACCCATCTATATATTGCTTACAAGAGACCCACCTCAAACCCAAAGACATACACAGACTAAAAGTGAAGGGATGGAAAAAGAAATTTCATGCAAAGAACAGGGAGAAAAAAGAAGGTGTTGCAGTACTTGTATCAGACAAAATAGACTTCAAAACAAAGTAGCAAGAGATAAAGAAGGGCATTACATAATGATAAAGGGGGCAGTCCAACAAGAGGAGGTAACATCATAAATATATATGCACCCAACACAGGAGCACTGACATATGAGAAACAAATACTAACAGAATTAAAGGAGGAAACAGAATGCAATGCATTCATTTTAGGAGACTTCAACACACCACGCACTCCAAAGGACAGATCAACCAGACAGAAAATAAGTAAGGACACAGAGACACTGAACAACACACTAGAACAGATGGACCTAACAGACATCTACAGAACTCTACACCCAAAAGCAGCAGGATACACATTCTTCTCAAGTGCACATGGAATATTTCCAGAATACACTACATACTAGGCCACAAAAAGAACCTCAGTAAATTCAAAACTATTGAAATTCTACCAACCAACTTCTCAGATCACAAACATATAAAACGAGAAACAATTTGTACAAAGAAAACAAAAAGGCTCACAAACACATGGAGGCTTAACAACATGCTCCTAAAAAAATCAATGGATCAAAAACCAAATTAAAACAGAGATTAAGCAATATATAGAGACAAATGACAACAACAGCACAAAGCCCCAACTTCTGTGGGACAAAGCAAAGGCAGTTCTAAGAGGAAAGTATATTGCTATCCAGGCCTATTTAAAGAAGGAAGAACAATCCCAAATGAATAATCTAAAGTCACAATTACTGAAATTGGAAAAAGAAGAACAAATGAGACCCAGAGTCACCAGAAGGAGGGACAAAATAAAGATCAGTGAAGAAATGAATAAAATTGAGAAGAAAAAAACAGTAGAAAAAAATCAATGAAACCAAGAGCTGGTTCTTTGAAAAGATAAACAAAATAGATAAATCCCTAGCCAGACTTAATAAGAGAAAAAGAGAATCTACACACATAAACACAATAAAAAATGAGAGAGGAAAAATCACTATTAACACCACAGAAATACAAAGAATTATTAGAGAATACTATGAAAATCTATATGCTAACAAGCTGGAAAACGTAGAAGAAATTGACAACTTTTTAGAAAAATACAACCTTCCAAGACTGAGCAAGGAAGAAACAGAAAATAAAACAGACCAATTACCAGCAACGAAATTAAATTGGTAATCAAAAACTACCCAAGAACAAAACCCCCCGGGGTAGATGGATTCACCACTGAATTTTAGCAGACATATAGAGAAGACATAATACCCATTCTCCTGAAAGTTTCCAAAAATAGAAGAGGAGGGAATACTTCCAAACTCATTCTATGAAGCCATCATCACTCTAATACCAAAACGAGGCAAAGACGCCCCCAAAAAAGAAAATAGACCAATATCCCCAATGAACATAGATGCAAAAATACTCAACAAGATATTAGCGAACCGAATTCAAAAATACATCAAGAGGATCATACACCATGATCAAGTGGGATTCATATCAGGGATGCAAGAATGGTACAACATTCGAAAATCCATCAACATCATTCACCACATCAACAAAAAGAAGAACAAAAATCACATGATCATCTCCATAGATGCTGAAAAAGCATTTGACAAAATTCAGCATCCATTCATGATTAAAACTCTCAACAAAATGGGTATAGAGGGCAAGTACCTCAACATAATAAAGGCCATATATGATAAAGCCACGGCCAACATCGCACTTAACAGTGAGACGCTGAAAGCTTTTCACCTAATATCAGGGACAAGACAGGGATGCACACTCTCACCACTGTTATTCAACATAGTACTGGAGGTCCTAGCCACAGCAATCAGACAAAACAAAGACATGCAAGGCACCCAGATTGGTAAAGAAGAAGTCAAACTGTCACTATTTGCAGATAACATAATATTGTACATAAAAACCCTAAAGATTCCACTCCAAAACTACCAGAACTAATATCTGAATTAAGCAAAGTTGCAGGATGCAAAAATAGTACACAGAAATCTGTTGCTTTCCTATACATTAACTATGCGCTAACAGAAAGAGAAATCAGGAAAACAATTCCATTCACAATTGAATCAAAAAAATAAAATACCTACGAATAAATGTAACCAATGAACTGAAAGACCTATAGCCTGAAAACTACAAGACATTCTAAGAGAAATTAAAGACAACACTACCAAATGGAAATTCATCCCATGCTCTAGGCTAGGAAGAATAAATATTGCCAAAATGGCTATACCACCTAAAACAATCTACAGATTCAATGCAATCCCTATCAAAATACCAACAGTATTCTTCAACGAACTGCAACAAATAGTTCTAAGATTCATATGGAACCATCGAAGACCCCAAATAGCCACAGAAATCCTAAGAAGGAAGAATAAAGCAGGGGGGATCTCGCTTCCCGACTTCAAGCTCTACTACAAAGCCACAGTAATCAAGACAGTTTGGTACCTGCACAAGAAGAGACCCACAGACCAGTGGAACAGAATACAGAGTCCAGATATTAACCCAAACATATACGGTCAATTAATATACGATAAAGGAGCCATGGATATATAATGCAAACTGACAGCCTCTTCAACAGCTGGTGTTGGAAAAACTGGACAGCTACATGTAAGAGAATGAAACTGGATCATTGTCTAACCCCATACACAAAAGTAAATTCAGAATGGATCAAAGACTTGAATGTAACTCATGTAACTATGAAACTCTTAGAAAAAAATATAGGCAAAAATCTCTTGGATATAAACATGAACCACTTGTTCATGAACATATCTTCATGGGCAAGGGAAACAAAAGCAGAACTGAACACATGGGATTATATCAAGCTGAAAAGCTTCTGTACAGCAAAAGATACCATCAATAGAACAAAAAGGTCCTACAGAATGGGAGAATATATTCATAAATGACATATCCTATAAGGGGTTGACATCCAAAATATATAAAGAGCTCTCACACCTCAACAAACAAATAGCAAATAAGCCAATTAAAAAATGGGCAGAGGAGCTGAACAGACACTTCTCCAAAGAAGAAATTCAGATGGCCAACAGGCACATGAAAAGATGCTCCACATCACTAATTGTCAGAGAAACGAAAATTAAAAACACAGTTAGATATCACCTCACATGAGTTAGGATGGCCAATGTCCAAAAGACAAACAACAACAAATGTTGGCGAGGATGTGGAGAAAGGGGAACCCTACTACACTGCTGGTGGAAATGTAAATTATTTCAACCTTTGTGGAAAGTAGTATGGAGGTTCCTCAAAAAGCTATAAATAGAAATACCATTTGACCCAGGAATTCCACTCCTAGGAATTTACCCTAAGAATGCAGCAGCACAGTTTCAAAAAGACAGATGCACCCCTATGTTTATTGCAGCACTATTTACGATAGCCAAGAAATGGAAGCAACCTAAGTGTCCATCAGTAGATGAATGGATAAAGAAGATGTGGTACATGTACACAAAGGAATATTATTCAGCCATAAGATGAAAACAAATCCTACCATTTGCAACAACATAGACGGAACTAGAGCATATTATGCTTACTGAAATAAACCAGGCGGAAAAAGACAGGTATCAAATGATTTCACTCATATGTGGAGTACAAGTACAAAGAAAAAAACTGAAGGAACAAAGCAGCAGCAGACTCACAGAACCCAAGAATGGACTAACAGTTACCAAAGGGAAAGGGACTGGGGAGGATGAGTGGGAAGGGAGGGACAAGGGGGGAAAAGGGGCATTATGATTAGCAGACATAATGTAGGGGAGGCATGGGAAGGGCTGCACAACACAGAGAAGACAAGTAGTGATTCTATAGCATCTCACTACACTGATGGACAATGACTGTGATGGGGTATTTTGGGGGTACTTGATGATGTGGGGAGTCTAGTAACCATAATGTTGCACATGTAATCGTAGATTAATGATATCAAAATAAAAAAAAAGAACAAATGTGGCCCGAAGTCTTTAGAAGGAGGGACATAATAAAGATTAGAGCAGAAAGAAATAAAATCAAGAAGAATAAAACAATAAAAAGATTCAATGAAACCAGGAGCTTGTTCTTCAAGAAAATAAAAAACATAAACCCCAGCCAGACTTATCAAGAAAAAAGAGTGTCTACACACATAAACAGAATCAGAAATGAGAAAGGAAGAGTCACTACTGACACCACAGAAATACAAAGAATTATGAGAAAATACTATGAAAAATTATATGGTAGCAATCTGGATAACCTAGAAGAAATGGATAACTTTCTAGAAAAATACAACCTTCCAAGGCTGACCCAGAAAGAAACAGAACGTCTAAACAGACCAATTACAAGCAACAAAATTGAATTGGTAATCGAAAAACTATGGAAGAACAAAACTACTTGCCCAGATAGTTTCACTGCTGAATTTTATCAAACATTTAGGAAAGACTTAATACCCATTCTCCTCAAAGTTTTCCAAAAAGTAGAATTAGAGGGAATACTTCCAAACTCATTCTATGAGGCCAGCATCACTCTAATACCAAAAACAGGCAAAGACACAACAGAAAAAGAAAACTACAGACCAACCTCCTTGATGAACATAGATGCAAAAATACTCAACAAAATATTAGCAAACCAAATTCAAAAATTCTTCAAGAGGATCAAGTGGGATTCATCTCAGGGATGCAAGGATGTTACAACATTCAAAAATCCATCAACATCATCCATGACATCAATGAAAACAAGGACAAAAACCACATGATTATCTCCATAGATGCTGTAAAAGCATTTGGCAAAATTCAACATCCATTCATGATAAAAACTCTCAACAAAATGGGCACAGAGGGCAAGTAACGCAACATAATAAAGGCCATATATGACAAACCCATCATACTTAACAGCGAGAAGCTGAAAGCCTTTCCTTTAAGATCAGGAACAAGACAAGGATGCCCACTGTCTCCACTTTTATTCAACATAGTACCAGAGGTCCTCACCACAGCAAGTAGACAACACAAAGAAGTAAAGGACATCCAGATTGGTAAGGAAGGAGTTAAACTGTCACTGTTTGCAGATGACATGATATTGAACATAAAAAATCCTGAAGAATCCACCCCAAAACTACTAGAACTAATAACTAAATTCAGCAAAGTTGCATGATACAAAATACACAGAAATCTGTTGCATTCCTGGACACTAACAATGAACTACCAGAAAGAGACATCAGAAAACAATTCCATTCACAATTGCATCAAAAAGAATAAAATACTTAGGAATAAACTTAACGAAGGAATTGAAAGACCTATACGTTGAAAACTACAAGACACTTATGAGAGAAATTAAAGAGGACACTATCAAATGGAAATTCATCACATGCTCATGGATAGGAAGAATTAATATTGTTAAAATGGCCATCTTGCCTAAAGCAATCTACAGATTGAATGCAATCCCTATCAAAATACCAACAGCGTTCTTCAACAAACTAAAGCAAATAGTTCTAATATTCATATGGAACCACAAAAGACCCTGAATAGCCAAAGCAATCCTGAGAAGGACGAATAAAGCTGGGGTGATTCTGCTCCCCAACGTCAAGCTCTACTAGAAAGCCACTGTAATCAAGACAATTTGGTACTGGCACAAGAACGGACCCATAGACCAATGGAATAGATTAGAGAGCCTAGATATAAATGCAAGCATATATGGTCAATTAATATATGATAAAGGAGCCATGGATATATAATGGGGAAATAACAACCTCTTCAACAACTGGTGTTGGCAAAACTGAACAGCTACATGCAAGAGAATGAAACTGGATGATTGTCTATCCCCATAAACAAAAGTAAACTCAAAATGGATCAAAGACCTGAATGTAAGTTATGAAACCATAAAACTCTTAGAAGACAGCATAGGCAAAAATCTCCTGAATATAAACATGAGCAAGTTTTTCCTGAATGCGTCTTCATGAGCAAGGGAAGCAAAAGTAAATATGAAGACATGGGACTACATCAAGCTAAAAATCTTCCGTACAGCAAAGTACACCATCAGCAGAACAAAAAAGCATCCTGAAGTACGGGAGAATATATTTAATATATTTGTAAATGACATATCCGACAAGGGGTTAACATCCAAAATATATAAAGAACTCACACTCATCAACAACCAAAAATCAAATATCCCGATTAAAAAATGGGCTGAAGATATGAACAGGCAATTCTCCCAAGAAGAAATTCAGATGGTCAACAGGCACATGAAAAGATGTTCCACATCACTATCGCAGAAATTCAAATAAAAAACACAATGAGATATCACCTCACACCAGTTAGGATGGCCAGTATTGAAAAGACTAAGAACAAATGCTGGTGAGGATGCGGAGTAGGGGAACCCTCCTACACTGCTGGTGGAATGTAAGCTAGTTCAACCATTGTGGAAAGCAATATGGAGGCTCCTCAAACCACTGAAAATAGAAATTCCATTTGACCTGGGAATTCCACTCCTAGGAATTTACCCAAAGAATATAATTGCTCAGATTCAAAAAGATGTATGTACCCCTATGTTCACTGCAGCACTATTTACAATAGCCAAGATATGGAAGCAACCTAAGTGTCCATCAGTAGATGAATGCATAAAGAAGATGTGGTACATATACACAATGGAATACTATTCAGCCATAAGAAAGAAACAAATCCTACCATTTGCAATGACATGTATGGAACTGGAGGATATTATGCTCAGTGAAATAAGCCAGGCAGAGAAAGACAAGTGCCAAATGATTTCCCTCATTTGTGTAGTATAACAACAAAGCAAAACTGAAGGAACAAAATAGCAGCAGACCCACAGACTCCAAGAAGGGACTAGTGGCTACTAAAGGGAGGAGTGTGGGTGGGCAGGTCAGCAGGGAGGGAGATGGGGATTGAGGGGTATTATGTTTAGTACCCATGGTGGGCGGGGTCATGGGGAAAACAGTGTAGCACAGAGAAGGCAAACAGTGAATCTGTGGCATCTTACTACACTGATGGACAGTGACTGCAATGGGGTATGGGGGGACACTATAATATGGGTGAATGTAGTAACCACACTGTTTTTTCGTGTGAAATCTTCATAAGAGTGTATATCAATAATACCGTAGTAATCATAAAAAAAAAGATTGGCTAAAGAAAAATCTTCACACAGAGGAAGTAAGAGAAGCAATATCAGAGCCAGAGGTATTTCAATGGGAATGGCTAAACCAGATGTGGAAAACTATACAGCAATATAAAGAAATACTCTAGTGTTATAGGCAAAATTTTGGATGAATATTTAGGGAATTAAGCTGAGTAAAAAACTGCTCAGCTAGTAAAATAGAAGAGTTTTTGTTTTATTCATTTATTTTTATCATTCACTTTGTTGTTTGTGTTCTAATTCTTAGAATATTATTATCCAAAATAGGTGTTCTGAGATGAAACTAATTTTGCTCCAGAGGGATATTGATTTTTTTAAAATTCAACCTAATATCTGCATATACAATTGCTACAGTTTTAAAAAATTTGTAAAAAATGTTTTGATTTTCTCTGACAAAATTCCTTATTAAATATTATTACTTATAGAGGTAATTTTAAAATCCTTAAGTACACTAAATATACTTTAAAAGAAATTAAAAGCATCCATTCAATTACTTATTCATGTTTTACAAATATTTAATTAATATCTACAGCCTGCCAGTATTATGCTAAGCACTTTAAATATGCAAGAATTTAAGCAGAGTGTCTTTGCTTTTTTACTGTATTAAAGCAGTATTCAATAATAAAGTATATATGTATCTAGGAGAATATTAACATCTGAGGCAAACTGTATAATTTTTTCTATAGATTGAAATGTTGCCTTTATTGATGTGATGCAATAAAATTTATTTAGTTTACTAATGGAATCAGAAAAAAAAATACCTCTTTAGACATTGTATCCTTCTATGCTTGCTTTACTTGACCAGGTGTTTGTATTTAGCTTCACTGGTATTTTTAAATCTCAAAAATTCATTCTAAAAGTGGATCTTAATTCCATTTTGAGAGATAAACCAGTAAACTACATAACAAAGTTAATTTAATGTTCCATGATTAGATGCCACTTTCTTTTATTTAAATCACAGGCTTCACATATTTAAAGGAAATAGGTTTATGCTTTATAGTTGAAAGAAGTACATCAGCAAACGTTTTGGTATTCTGTTGTGCAAATTTTCCAAATATGAAATGCTTATGTTTTACTTTTAGATTCTTTATTCATTTTTTATGAATAAAACACTATTTAGTGCTTTATTAACAATCACTAATTTCACACTATGTGGGGAATATTAAATTGATATGCAGTTTTTAATACCTTGCATACACAAACTGCCTTTTTCCCCAAAGGGTGCAAATGATTTTATTTTTCATCACATCCATACAATCAGTAAATCAAACACATTAAAGGAATGTGGCACTGAAAGTCTTCCTAGCTTTAACACCTGCAGTTAGCCTGCACCTGTAGGGTGCCTATGTCAGCATGCTGTCACTCACATACCCCATGGCGATTTGGGTTATATTTCTACATAACGAGTTTATAAAACTACACTTCAAAAGCCGTAATATATTTTGGGAACCTCCACTAAAATATTCTGCAAAGACAGGGAATTCTATACTCTCTTCAAGAAAATGTTATAAGAATGATTCTGCACAAAGCCTGAGCACATTGTTACATAATGATGAATGAAGACTCCTCACAGTAATAGAGAGCCATTTGGATGCATAAAAACTATTGGCCTTTCTGATCCAGCCAATTTAACATGAGAATATTCTCGGGCCTTTGAAAACAAACACTAACTTATTTGTTATAAGTTATCCTGTTACATATTATTTATGTATGTGCATTTATGTTTACTTTTTCTCTCATCCTTCATTTCACCCCTGTGAATCAGGGGAAGTTATATTGCTTAGTGAAAAAAATAGTGTTTTTCTGCATTTTGACTCAATTGCATTAAATACTAAAAAAAACGAATTAGAGTTTGTGCTTAGACCCTTGTTGGCAAAACCTGGTGCACATATTGAGAATCCTGGCTTTCAGATAAACAGAATTAAGGATATTAGTGTACAGAAGGAATTCTCTAAGGAATAATAGGGTAGTTGCCTAGTCTAGGGCATATTCCATGGCTAAAGAAATATCGAGAGCTGAGGAATCTAATTTTTACATAGAGGATCAAAATTTTTATAGAGAGAATTGTTATCTAATAGATCTTCCCCTAATGATGAAAATATGATTAGTGTGACTGAAGAACAACTAAACTTAAATTATTTGATTTTTATTAAATTAACACATATAGCCACATACGGCTACTGGCTAATGAATTGGACAGCATAGCTCTGAAGCAAAATTTGTGGCTCCAGTATTAAATTCATGATTCAATGTAGGTATTATTTTTCATTTGTCTATAGGTAATAAAAGAGTTAATATTTGGGTCACAAAGGTCTTTTTTCCTTCTAACACCACATAGAAGGCTTCTGAAAATATTATGTGTAGGAACTTTACTCAGCACTAAAGATAGAGCTGAGTTTAAGATAGTCATGGTCTCTGCCCTCATGGAGTTTAGAATATAACAGAGAAGGTACATATTAAAATAAAAATGAATGAATACATTATGGAGAACTGAGGGACCTCCTCCTGTAGAACAAACAGATCCTGACAACACATACGTTTGAGGCATTGGTGATCTCTTTAGAGGTAGGAGACGTAGGTGCCCAATGACACCCCCACATACATACACCAGATGGAGAAGCAACCACATCAAAGCAAACAAACAAAGAGTGAAGCCTTGATGGAGAGCTTTGATGGGCAGCAGGAAGCCAGGCTGCTCTGAGAGCCCCGTGGAGAGAACTGCTGTCAGGATTCTGAGACCTGGGATGTGTGTAAGGTTAAGGATCCTGATCAGAAATTCTTGAGCTGAAGCTCCACCCTTGAAGAAGGCTTAGGTACTTCCATCACTGGCATCTAAAACTTCCCAAACTTGGGCTCTCGGGACTCTTAATATGAATAAGCCCAAGCAATGGATGAAGCAAAGAAATAATGAACATAAGATTCAGATCTCCAAAACTGTAGACATTGGGATGGTCAGGTTCAGAATACACAGCTGCTACTTATTTATTTATAAGGATACAATCATAAAGACAAACAAGCGTCATGAGATTAGAAAGAGTGACAGGGAATGATCACAGTATTTATCTCACAGCTGTGATGATATAAATAGAAACAAACCTGTATATCAAGTTGAGCACAATGTCTGGCACAAAGTAGACTTCACTAACGTGTAGCCGACTTCATTGGGGATTCTGAATCTACCTCAGTTCTCCTGAATCAGAACCCCCTATTGTTGGACTCCGAAATGGACTTTTTTTAAGACCTACATGTGATTGTGAAGATTGGCTAGATGTGGGAACTATTGTCTCAAACCTCTTGTCCAACTCACCCATCTCATAAGTGTAAACGAGGACAGTGAGGCATGGGGAGGAGACATATGCATGGGGAAACAAGGCAAATTGATAAAATGACAAGGACTTGAGCCACATCTTTTGACATACACCTCACAATACATGGTTGATTGTCAGAAAATATGTTTTGAATAAAGGTTGGAATGTGAAGTTCAGTGATGGCTTAGTGGTAGGACATGAACAAGCGCACCAGAGCCTATAAACATGTTAATCAAAGGTGAATCACAAAACTGTTTCAACAAAAGCTTTAGATGGTATTTGTTTTAACGATTTTAAGAATAATTTTCCTTCATATTTGTGGAAACATTGTAGATATGAAGGAACCCCTTACATTTTTTTATTGACACACCACTGCATTTTATGAACAGAATTATATTTATTTTGTTATCCGATCTAGAGATTTGAGTTTTCTGAGTGTATCCTTGATGTTTGTCAAAGGTTTGCTTGACAAATAAAGCCAAATAATATTTAACAAATTTTTAATAAAATTTATTAAATTATTTAATAAATTTTATTAAAATTTAATATATAAACCAACCCAATAATATTTCTTAATTATCCCTTGGATTTGTACAGCATGTAGAGTTTTCAAAGTGTTTCCACAGACATTGCTGCATTTTCATTTTCCTGACATTTTAATGGAGCATACAATAAAGGCTACTGAACTGAAGAAGCTAAAACCATGGAGTGTTGAGTGAGTTCGCAAAAAGCACATAGTTGATAAGTTAGGGAGCCCTGACTGGAGCCTGGACTGCCTGACACAGTGTTCCTTCCACACATAGTGTGGAAGGATGAAAGGAGTGAGAGCTTTGAAACTAAAAGTGATCTGAGTTTAAAACCTCATCCTACCACTTGGCTGGCTGACTAACCACAGGCAGATCACTTGTTCTTGGGACCTGGGCAACAACTGGGATAAAAACAATTCTAATAGAATAGCATTAGAATAAAGTTTAAATGAGAAAATATGTACAAAAGGCCTAGCTTAGTATACACATATGCATAAATGCACTCAATAATTAGTATCAATTATTATTTTTATTGTTATTCAGCATTATGACAATGGTAATGACTTGGCAAGTTCTAGAGAGATATTACTAATAGGAAATGATAATATAATTATGTCAAAGAAATTATGATACATCTTATGAAGCTATTTATTAATTATAGCATTTTTTAATAACAGTGAAAAACTGGAAATGTCTATAAATGTGTATAAATAGATTTTTATTTATAAGTTATGTTCCATCAATTAAAAAATGAAGTTTCAAAAACCATACAAAATGCTACAGTAATTAAAATATCACAATGAATGTTGATTCTGCACTGGCAAGATGTCTTGGATGCACACCATCGGAATTTGTCTTGGCAAAAATTCCCACGAACGTGAACCATGTGTAAGAATTCCTTTTCAAGCTAATAGCACTTAACTGAAAGAACACACCTTGAAGGCTGTTTTTACAATGGTGAGAAGCACAGGAGTTATTGCGATATGGCAAGGGAAGTGTTCCAAGCTGGGTAGAGGAAAGTTCAAAGGCCCAGAGAGAAAGGGGAGCATAGTGCATTTATGGCACTGATGAAAGTCCGGTCTGATTACAGCAGAGAGCAAAAGAACAGCCAGTGTCTACTCAGGCCAAGGCCACACAACTGAGTTATGACCACTGGAATGTGAGCTTAGCTTATGCGATTCTCCAGTCCTCTCCACTCTCCCTCTGCAACCATGGAGGTCACATGTCAGAGATGGTGAAATCAAAAGAGGGAGCATGGGTTCCAAAGTGTGTCTTATAACAAGGTTGTTAGATAAGACTTCTAACCTGTCCAAGACCTGTGACGGTAGCAAGAAATAAATCTTTACTGTGTTAAGGGACTGGGACTTGAAGATTGTTAAGAGCAACTAGCATTATTTACCTTGACTAATACACCTGGTCTTTGTAAAAGATCACTATCCCTATCTCCAACATATACTTGAGAAGTGGTCCGGTTACACCTTCTCCATGGCAACACCTTGGTGAAAAGAATGCCTCATGATTCTTTCCCATTCAGCCTGGTTATTTTCACTATCATTCTAATTAATATCATTCCCATTTTAAGGTGCTATGCCGCCAGTGAATTAAAGGAAGAGTCGTGAGATTGATACACAGTTCAATCGATGTCTGAATCTAAAGCTTTGCTTAAAAGACTAATACATGGTTGATTTTTACACTTACCCAATGTGAATCATCATAAATTATAAGTTGATATAAATTTTTTCTTTTTGAAGTTAGATTACATATGTATCTTGCAGTCCTAGGATGGTGCAAAAGCCTTTCAAATAAAAACTGCAACTAATTTAAATGTTTTCTTACATCTAAATATTCACAAACAGTGCATAAACTAATACACTGTTTTATGATATTGAGGGCATATTTCCTCTAAAACTGAAAATCTCCAAGGCAAACTACAGGTTAGAGGCTGTACTCCTCTTTGATGTTTATTTTTAAATTTAAATTTATCTTCTGATTTCATTTTACAAAACCCAGATACTAAGAGCAGTGCAAGAACAGAGACTGAAAAAAGTTAAGTGATGTGTACAAGGTCTATGGCTAAGGAAACAGAGGTGGGACCAGAACACGGGTGTTTTAACCTCGAGTATGTCCTTCTTCTGCATGTTTCACTACCACCAAGACAGGGGACTTTCAAAATCACATATGTGTACATGTGTATGGGAAACCACCAGTAAAATCTCCTATATGAAGCTTAAGAATCTCTGCATTGTCATGAAATGTTTGCTTGAATATTCTCCTTCTCTTGGGAAGTAGATGGCATGACCAAAGTGTGACTCCCATCTATAAATGGGAATAATAAGTGAACCTACATAATAAGTTTGTTATTTGGATACATATTGGTTAATATTTATAAAATACTTAGAATAATCACAAGCATATAATAAACATTATATATTTGCTAAATAAAAACTGCCTGACTTGTAATAGGCTACCTGTAGTTTTAGAACCCTTTAGATCATCATCTATGATGAGTCCTACATACTGTTCACTTTAGTTATGATGAATTACTGATTGTTTTAGTTTGTTGGAGCTACTGTAACCAAGTACCACAAACTGAGAGACATGAACAACAGAAATTTATTGTCTCAGTTTGGGAAGCTAGAAGTCCAAGATCATGGTGCTGGCAGGGCCATGCTCCCTTCGAACGCCTGTCTCCTAGCTCCTGGCAGCTCTTCAGCTTGTAGCAGCGCAACTCCAATATTCACATGACATTCTTCTCCCTGTGTACGTGTCTGTCTCTGTGTCTAAATTTTTCCCCTTTTAATAAGGACACAAGTCATACTGGATTAAGGCCCACCCTAATAACCTCATTTTAACTTAATTACTTCCGTAAAAACCCTATCTCCAAATATGGTCATATTCTGTGGTGCTGGGGCCTAGAACTCCAACATGTCTTTTGGGGGACATATATTAGTCAACCCGTAGCACCAAATTTCCTAAACAATTAGTTCATCTGATTATGGGACTGCCCCAATTTTCATTAGAAAAGTGCTCAGAAGCAGTAAATCCATCTGCACATCTAATATTTCAACACCACCATACTTTATTCCTCTTCCATGGTTTATTTTTCTCCCTAGCACTTACCACCAACTATACTATTTTACTACTTTTCCTTGTTTATGTCTGTCTTGCTAATAGGATGTATGATCCATTAGCGTAGAGATTCTGTTTTAACTTGTGTTTTCTATCATGTGGAATAATACATGTCAGATAGTGGGAACTCTACAAATATTGATGAAATGATTAACTAAATCAATATGAAATTAATCATGCACAAATGGGTAAGGATTATTAACTAATGGAGGAGTGGGCACAGACATTATTTGTCTTCCTTCAGTTCTTTGATTTCTTAATGGACAAGTTCTCCCTTTTCCTTTCCTTTGAACAGTTAAAACATTATTACAATAAAGAAATAGAAAATTTAAGAAGAGCTATACAGTAGTAGTCTCCTAGTGGCCCAGTTACTTCTTCTCTAAAACAGGAATAATTTAAATATCTTCTTAATACAATATTTTGAGTTACATCTAAAGAGTATAAAATATTAAGAATCAGTATAGACAACTAAACTGGATATATCAGATGCCAGATCACTTTTGTTTGTTTGTTCTGAAGTATTACAGTTTGTCTCATCCATAATGTTCAAACTATTTTGATAATTTCCATATTGCTATTATGTTACTGACAAAATTATTTTACACCTTCTAGCTGTAGGCCAATTTAAAGACTCTAAAAGCATCATGAAAAGCAAAAAATAAGTAGATCATGCATAAAACATAGTATGTATAGCATTGCTGGGCTTGAAATAAATTAAGAAAATCTTTAAGGGGCCTAGTAAAAAACAGAAGCAAAAATCTTGAGCTAAAATCTTAATTTTGAGCTGTAAATCCAAATTTAAAGATATTGTAGTTTGAGGGTCAATGCCAATGTTGTAACATTATGCTTTGGAGACTTAGTTTTACATTAACAGCATGGAGGGGTTGTTGAACCTGAGACACTTGGATTATACCTGAGACTCTGGAATGGGTTGAAGTGGTATGAGTTCTGCAATGCCCCCAGGATCCCTGTGAAAACACAAGAACCTTCTCTCATACACACTTAATCTAGAAAACACACTCAATTTAGACTCCAAGATTTTCCTCAGAATGAAATAATGTCAAATATAAGATAATAATCAACAGTCACAAACTATACAGGGAACAATTTCACCAGGAATCAGAGTCTGAAGATACCAAAAAAAAACACAAAAAACAAAACAAACAAACAAAAAATAGATTGAAGGACATGAGATATTGGAGCCTCAGATTTAGTACACAGTGTATGAGCTGTTTAAAGAAAGGAGAATGGCATCACAAAAATGCAAACAATGAGAGATGATCAAAACTGACTATAGAGATTTTAAAAAAGGAGATAGCTTTAAAAGTGAAAAATACAACTGTTGAAATATAAACATAATTAAAAAGCAGACAGGTTAAACAGAGTATTAGAGGCCACCAAAGAAAACTGGTGAAGTGAAACTGGAAGATAGATGTGAAAACAGTTTTCATGTAAATGTAACATGTTGTAAAATGTTGCACAGAGATAACAAGGTGGAAAATATGAATCAGAGGTCAAGTGATACAGAAGAAAGAATGTTGAAAACCTAACCTAAGTCTAACCAGAGTACCTGAGAGAAAGAATAAAAAAATCAGTGAAAGGTAATATTTGAAGCACTAATGATTGTGAATCTTCCTGAACTAATGGAAAATATGAACCCACAATATTAAGCATAACATCCACCAAGAAATATAAATAAAAGGAAATCCTGAACTAGACATTTGTCATGAATCTATAAAATACCCAACTTTGACAAACATCATAAGAGTAGACAGGAAAGGCAACCTACAAATAACAAACTGACAAAAGATGGCTTAATAGAAGGCAGAGATAATCAAATAACATTTTCAATACTGAAAAATAGTAATTGTCATCATAGAATGGTGCACTCAGAAAAGCTGTATTTTAAAAATGCTAATATGATAAACACAAACCAAGGGAGTTTACTGCCACTAAACTAACACACACAAAAAACTGTATTAGTGAAAGAAAAGGAAAATGAACCCAGAAGGACAATTTAGGATGGGAAAAAAATGGTGAACAGAAAAATTGCAGATAAATCTAAATAAATATTGTCTAAGAAATGTAACATAAAATATCAATAGCAATAGTAATATGCTACTTTTTTACAAGCATCCCAGGTTATTTTCTTTTTATTGGATAAGTTTAAAAAACAATGCTGTAATCGAAAGTTTTGTAAACCATATAAAAATAAATTATTATGAATGAGAAAAGGACAATGAAAAGTTAGTACATGTAAATTTATAGTCACTGCTGTATTGTAATTCTTCCCTTGAGGTAAATAAGTAGTAAATAAGTAAGCCCCAGAGCAGCATTAGCTTCTTCCTGAGAAGAATACCTCTGTTATTTCTGTTGAATAATAGTTTTTAGTCATTTGGCTGTTGCAGAACATACAGTCTAGTTACTATTCCAAGCCTTCTCAAGATCCAATCTTATTCCATGCTTTGCATCCTCACCTATCCCATACTCCTGCCAAAACTGAACTAATCCATCCTGAGCACATATTTTATGCTAATACTTTATTCCCAGACTGAATGTGCTTTTCTCCAGTCTCACATGATTCAATCCTATCCATTCTGAGAGATGCTTTCCAAATGTCACTTCCTTTACGAACCTGTCCCTGACCTCCAACCCTATCTTCTCAAGTAGAAATAACCTCTTTCACCTGAGAAGCAGCACGGCTTTGCTCAAGCCTCTCTTCTGGGACTTAGCACAGTCTGTCTTGTAGTATCTCTTCATGTCTTACCACCTTACTAGACTCTAAGCTTACTGAAAACAGGATCTGTGTAAGAGTCAACATTAAAAATAGAGCCTTCCATAGGACCTTAACTACAGTAGCATTTCAATAAATGTTTGTAGAATAAATGCATAAATGAATGAACAAAATGGAAAACATCTTTGAAACAAGTAAAATTTCAGAAATAATTTGAGATGGATCAATTGCTTGCAAACTATATAGATTATGTATATACAATCAAAATTATTTTTCATATCTATATTTAATGAAAAACCAATGAACCAACAAGATTCCATTTTTATAAGCAACTGGAGACCATGAATGACTGGTCTAACCTATTATAAACTATGTGTTAGAGAAATCCCACATTTGGCAGGATAAGAGCCTATTACACACAAATTTTCCTGTCTTTTTCATTATTTAAAAAACATGTTTTAAAATCATTTAAAATGAGCCATTGAATGCCTAAATCTTGAAAATAGGACATAATAAGCTAGTTAAGAAATCATTCCTTCAATCATCTCTATCCATGTATAGATTCACAAGTCTAAAAAATAATTTTTTTACCTCCCATTTGCACCAACAATAACAGTGTTGGCATTGGAATAAATAAGGCTGGGGGCTATACTATTCATCTTTCTGTGTTGGTATCCATCAGGACTACTGTAGTTGTGAAAGAAGACACTCGGAAAAATAATAATGTAGAGAAACATGATTGGTAGGTTCTCCAACACTGTTGACAATGTTCTTATGATGGATTTTTTTACAATAAATGTTTATATGAAATGATAGTGTCTGCTAGATGTTTGTAGCTCAAGAGAGACTCTGTATGTCCTTTTCAGTTGGCCAGCATTCATAGAAATACATAACGGTCAGTTACCTTCTCCAAAAGGCAAAGTGATTATATAGTTATTATAGAAGAATCTATTGGCCAAGGAAGAAGAAGGAACAGAAGGTAAGTGCTATCACTGAGACTTAAGAATTTCTACCAATAAGCATAAAACACTCACACACACACACACACACACACACAGGCACATGCCTACATATAGACATGAAATTTACTTTCTAATAGTCAACATGATTTTATGATACTTTTTTCATCCTACTTTTGGCAACAATTAATTTAAAATGGTGTTATCTTTAGGGAATGGGGTGTAAGATCACCATCTTGTAACCTGTCAGAGGGCACTCTTCAAGAAACTATCTTCTTATAAAGATAGACGTTATCCTAGGTAATGTTTTCAAATGCTAAGAAAAAAGTAGCATTTATGTTTCAAATTTGGCCATCATTACTTTTCCTCTCTATTCCGGAATCTGTGGGTATAAATATTTTTAGCCTGAGAACCCCATTACTATTCTATTTATCTGATTCTCTAAAACTTGTACTTTCCTGAAAATATAATACACAAACAGAAAATATCTCAAAAGGATTTTTGAAACATCTCAAAAGGGTTTCAAAAGGGTTTTTTAACACATCTTTTTAAATAGTATATGTATTTTTATATTAGGAGTATGTGCAAAACCCAAGAAACATTTATTACCAGACAAATTTGAACGTTTGGATTGCCAATATTTACTCACATTTATCTTCAATTTGGCTATCCTCAGTGGTTCTCAAAATTGATACCTTATTCTGATCTAAGGCCCTGATAGAGCTGTTTTTCTGATTTTCATCTGGTAACTATCTGGACTCACCATTCTTGATTACTGTTCCTCCATAATATTTACATTATGTTTCTTGTGTCTCAAAACCAGTATTTAAAAGCTTTAAATTCACTTTTTAAATCTGGTTTAAAAAAGCAACATAAAAACCAAGCCTGGAATATTTTGCTGTTTTCCAGTATCATCGTTATATTATAACATGTTTTCAATAAACCATCTTTGGCTTCATATCTTGTCACCCAATAAAGGGTGTAGCAGGATTGGCCTGTCTAATAGGATTGGAGTGAAATGGCTTGCTGTTCTGCAGATGATAAGATGCAGGGCATTATCAAGAACACTATCTTACTCTTCTCTCGTAACAAAATCACAGAAATACTTGTAAGTCTTCCAAATGAGTGAGTTGTATTAAGTCATCTTTCAAGTAACTTTTCAGTTAAACATGACAGAAAAAAAAGTCTTCATAAGGGGAAAAGAATAACAAATTTTTTCCATCAATAGGTTAATCTTTGTTAACCTTGGAGTTATATCCCTCAATCTCTACATGGCCAAATTGCACTCATCTTTCAAGCTGGAGTTACTTATACTCTAAAAATTCTAATCCCTGGCTGCATATTGAAATTATCTGGAGAAACTTTAAAACGTCAATGTCCAGGGACTACCTCAGACCAAGTAAATTGGAAAGCAGCTAGCTCATGTTTCATAAAAGGAATGTTATTTTTTTATTTAAAAAAGCAAAATAAAACAATATAAACAAAAACAAAACAAACTTTAAGCAGATATTTTCTAAAATACTCTCCATTTTCCTTTATTTAATAAATATCTAAGACCTTAGGGTATTGCTCCTCCTTATCTTTTGGAATGGCTTTAATATTTGAAATATGCTATTTCTTTATTTTTCAGTTGAAGCAAGAGAAACATATTTAAGGCTTAGTCAGAGAAAAACACATCATGTGGATTGTCTTAGTTTTCCTTAAAGATTATTCACATGCTGTTTGAATTCTCCCAAAATAAAAGAAGTTACAGTGCATGTTAGTGTAAGTACAATTTTTATGTGTTCCTGGTGTATCTCAGACATCTGTCAATATTTATTTCTTTTCTATCAAAGAGATCTCATTCTAATACACAAGACAGAAAAAAAAGGCCAGAATACTGGGGGCAGAAAGATCCTTCTTAACAAGGACAGAGTTGTCTTAAAAGGAAAATGTACAGAATTAGAAAATTGCCTTTGTGCCACGGTCAATGTCATAATTGATTCAAGCAGGCATAATTAATGAATACTTAATCCATTGAGTGAAAGGTTGTTGGAGAACAGGATATGTACACATGGTCCAAAATGTAACCACATAGATAATTTATTAATTACCAAATGAAAGTTCCTTTACAATGGAGAGATCTAACAGCCAGCACTTTAACCAAGTGATCTAAATTAACCTTACAAAGAATGGAATAACTGATATTATGTACCTCTTGATGTATAGGATATGACAATATCACCTAGCCTGTATACTTGCCAAAAACCTTTCACCAATTTATGAGAAAACAATAAGAAAACTGCAGATCACAGAACTCCTAAAATTACGTTGTAGTCATAAAAACAATAATGAGAGTTTGTTTAGAATAAAGGTAACTCAAGAAATATGAGAGGATTGGAATAAAGATGGTGGCATGAGAGGTGAGACAGAGACCTCCTCTTAAAATGAATATAGTATATGTATTTTTATATTAGGAGTATGTGCAAAACCCAAAACGAACATTTAATATGAAAACATAATTTAATACAACTAATTCTGAAAGAGCAACAGGAAAGAAGGCTACACCAGACTGCATACACCTGGAGAAAAGAGCAGACCTCATGAAACAGGGTAACATACCAAAGCTGTGACTCAGCAGAGCCCACCAGCGGGAGGATGAGAAACAGAGCAGGGAGGGAGTGGAGGCCTTGGACTGCTAAACATCTAGCCCTGAAGATCTGCTCTGGAAGCATGAACCTATACTGCATGGTGCTCTGGTGATTTAGTGTGCTTGGAAAGCTAAGACATGAGGAATACCTGCAGAGATGGCGATTCCAGCTGCTTGTGGAAAACAGGGATTCATATCCGGCAGAACTGGTGGGCAGTCTGAGAGACTTCCGAAAAGCAAGAGGATGCTAAAGGGGCAAGGACTGCATAGAGCTTAATGCTCCAGAGAAAGGACAGGTAGACAAAATTGTCCAGGAGCACTCTGCCCAGCAGGTTGGGAGTTTAAATGATCTTCAGGCATTCTATCCCAAGACTGGCTATGCAACTCCAAGGCCTCCCACCATGATACACAGCCTGCTGTGCCTTCCTCCCGGCTGGCCTGCAACTGGCTCAGGCTCGCAAAGTGGAACCCTTGCCCTGGCATCAGGAGAGCAAGAGGGAAGCCCCACCTAGGGCAGCTACAAACACAAAGCATACAAGCTTACAAGTGTGTTCGGCACATTGGTTCTGGCAGTGAAGACAGGCATAGGAGCCTGGAAGCAGGTAACAGGTCTTTCCTCCCCCCAAGGACCAACACCGCTCCACTACAACCCCAAACATTGCTCCAGGGACTGAGCAGCTCCAGAGAGTAGAGCTTCTGAGCACTAGGGGGCACCACACACAAATTATTAAACAACAAAAGAACCTGGTTAAAAGCAAAATTATGAATACATCTGAGAAATATTCAAATGAAATCGATCTCATGAATATTCCTAAAAGAGATGTGAAAATAAAAATCATTACTTGCTCACAGAGGTACAGAAAAATATTCAAGAACTCAGGAACAAATTTTGGATGGTGATCCAATCGTTGACGAACACAATGGAGGGTATTAAAAGCAGATTAGATACGGTGGAGGAGACAGTAAATGAAATATAAATTAGAGAAGAGGAATACAAAGAAGCTGAGGCACAGAGAGAAAAAAGGTTCTCTAGGAATGAAAGAATACTGAGAGAACTGTGTGACCAATCCAACCAGAACAATATTTGTATTATAGGGGTACCAGAAGAACAAGAGAGAGAAAAAGGGATAGAAAGTGTTTTTAAGGAGGTAATTGGGGAAACTTCCCCAGTCTGGGGAAGGAGACAGACTCTCAGGCTATGGAGGTGCACAGATCTCCCAACACAAGGGACCCAAGGAGGACAACACCAAGACATATAATAATTAAAATGGCAAAGATCAAGGATAAGGACAGACTATTAAAAGCAACCAGAGAGAGAAATAAGTTCATATACAAAGGGAAGCCCATCAGGCTATCAACAGACTTCTCAGCAGAAACCTTACAGGCCAGAAGGGAGTGGCATGATGTATTTAATGCAATGATGCAGAAGGGCCCTGGATCAAAATACTTTATCAGGCAAGATTATCATTTAAATTTGAAGGAGGGATTAAACAATTTCCAGATAAGCAAAAGCTGAGAGAACTTAGCTCCAACAAACCATCTCTACAGGGTATTTTGGAGAGACTGATATAAATGAATGTGTTCCTAAGGTTAAATAGCTGTCACCAGAGGTAATAAAAAAGGATAGACAAAGAGTACAGAATATGATGCCTAATATATAAAGAATGGAGGAGGAAGAAAATGAGGGGAAACAAAAGAAACTTTAGACTGTGTTTGTAATAGCATACTAAGTGAGTTAAGTTGTACTCTTAGATAGTAAGGAAGTTACCCTTGAACCTTTGGTAACCATGAATCTAAAGCCCGCAGTGGCAATAAGTACATACCTATCGATAATCACCCTAAATGGAAATGGTCTGAGTGCACCAATCAAAAGACATAGAAACACTGAATGAATAAAAAAGGAAGACCCAACTATATGCTACCTACAAGAGACTCACTTCATACCCAAAGACGTATACAGACTAAAAGTGAAGGGATGGAAAAAGATATTTCATGCAACTAATAGGAAGAAAAGCAGGAGTTGCAGTACTTCTATCAGACAAAATAGACTTCAAAACAAAGAAAGTCACAAGAGACAAAGAAGGACATTACATAGTGATAAAGGGGTCAATCCAACAAGAAGATATAACCATTATAAATATCTATGCACCCAATACAGGAGCACCTACATATGTGAAACAAATACTAGCAGAGTCAAAAGGGAAAATAAAATGCAATGCATTCATTCCAGGAGACTTCAACACCCCACTCACTCCAAAGAACAGATAAACTAGACAAAAAATAAGTAAGGCCACAGAGGCATTGAACAACATATTAGAACAGATGGACCCAACAGACATCTACAGAACTCTACACCGAAAAGCAGCAGGATACACATTCTTTTCAATTGCACATGGAACATTTTCCCTAATACACCACATACTAGTCCACAAAAAGACCCTCAGTAAGTTTTAAATGATTGAAATTGTACCAACTAACTTCTCAGATCACAAGGGTATAAAACCAGAAAATAAATTGTACACAGAAAAAAAAAGGCACACAAAGACATGGAGGCTTAACAACATGCTACTAAATAATCAATGGATCAATGACCAAATTAAAACAGAGATCAAGAAATATATGGAGACAAATGAAAACAACAGCACAATGCCCCAACTTCTGTGGGACACAGCGAAGGCAGTTCTAAGAGGGAAGTAGATAGCAATCCAGGCCTATTTAAAGAAATAAGAACATTCTCAAATGAATAGTCTACATTCACAATTATTGAAACTGGAAAAAGAAGAAAAAATGAAGCCCAAAGTCAGCAGAAGGAGGGACATAATAAAGATCAGAGAAGAAATAAATAAAATTAAGAAGAATAAAATAATAGAAAAAATTAATGAAACCAAGAGCTGGTGCTTTGAGAAAATAAACAAATAGATAAACCCCTAGGCAGACTTATTAAGAAAAAAAGAGAACCTACACAAGTAAACAAAATCAGAAATGAGAAAGGAAAAATCACAACGGACACCACAGAAATACAAAGAGTTATTAGAGAATACTATGAAAATTTATATGCTAACAAGCTGGATAACCCATAAGAAATGGACAACGTTCTAGAAAAATACAACCTTCAAAGACTGACCAAGGAAGAAACAGAAAATCTAAACAGACCAATTACCAGCAGTGAAATTGAATCAGTAATCAAAAAACAACCCAAGAACAAAACCTCTGGACTAGATGGATTCACTGCTGAATTTCATCAGATATTCAGAGAAGACATAGTACCCATTCTCCTTAGAGTTTTCCAAAAAATAGAAGAGGAGGAAATACTTCCAAACTCATTCTATGAAGCCAGCATCACTCTAATACCAAAACCAGGCAAAGACACCACAAAAAAAGAAACTACAGACTAATATCCCTGATGAGCATAGATGCACAAATACTCAACAAAATATTAGCAAACTGAATTCAAAAATACATCAAGAGGATCATACACCATGATCAAGTGGGATTCATCCCAGGGATGCAAGGATGATACAACATTTGAAAATCCATCAACTTCATACACCACATCAACATAAAGAAGGACAAAAACCACATGATCATTTCCATAGATGCTGAAAAAGCATTCCACAAAATTCAACATCCATTCATGATATAAACTCTCAACAAAATGGGTATAGAGGGCAAGTGCCTCAACATAATAAAGGCCATATATGACAAACCCACAGCCAACATCATACTTAACAGTGAGAGGCTGAAAGCTTTTCCTCTAAGATTGGGAACAAAACAAGCATGCCCACTATCCCCACTTTTATTCAACATAGTTCTGGAGGTCCTAGCCACGGCAATCATACAACACAAAGAAATAAAAGGCATCCAGATTGGTAAGGAAGAAAAACTGTCACTGCAGATGACATGATATTGCACAAAAAAAACCCCAAAGAATCCACTCCAAAGCTACTAAATCTAATATCTAAATTCAGAAAAGTTGCAGGATACAAAATTAATAAACAAAAATCTGCTCTTTCTTTAATAGCAAACTATCAGAAAGAGAAATTCAGAAAATAATCTGACTTAAAATTGCACCAAAAAGAATAAAATACCTAGGAATACATTTAACCAAGATCTGTTTATGGAAAACTACAAGACATTAATGAAGGAAATTGAAGAAGACACAAATAAATGGTAAGATATTCCATGTTCATGAATTGCAAGAATTAATATTGTTAAAATGCCCATACTACCCCAGGCAATCTACAGATTCAATGCATTCCCTATCAAAATTCCAATGATATTTTCACATAATAATTCAAAGAATCCCAAAATTTGTATGGAACCACAAACTCCTGAGAGCAATGTTGAAAAAGAAGAGCAACGCTAGAGGCACCAACTTCCTGGTTTCAAATTATATTACAAAGCTCAGTTATTAAAACATATGGTATTGACATAAAAATAGACACATATATCAGTGGAACAGAATGGAGACTCAGAAATAATATTAGTTAATAATAAAGGTTAGGACTTCAAAAATGTGAATTTGTGGAAGGACACAATTCCGCCCATACCAGACACATAGACAAAATATAAAATATGGTCTACTATACATGTAGAAAACAAAAAACAAAAAAAAAACCCCAACAAATTAATTATGACATTGAATTAATTTGAAAGTACTATTCTCAAGGGTATAGCAAGCCACAATATTAATTAGAAAACACATTTTACTCCTAGTGTCACAGTACATTTAATATACCCATTATCTATGATTCCAAAGGAACTAGAAGCAAAATAAAAATCACGTTTAAAAATAGAGAATTAACAGTTTCAAGAAGAAAATAATTATTTTGATATATATGTTAAAAAGTTGTAATCCAGAGATTGGAAAAAATGACCCTAATTATATAATAAATCCTTAACAACATGTAAATTATGAATTTCATTAAAATGATACTGCTTCTCTGACAGCATTTATTGGTTTGTGAAATCAGTACTCATAATGAGCCATTTAAAAAATAGTAAAATATTAACAATAGGAACCCTAGATATTAAAAATCCATTTTACTAATTTCCAACTTTTCTGGAGTCTTAAAACTTTTAAAACAAAAAGTTTTAGATTTTAAATTAATGTCTTTACAAAATTTAGCACATAGTAAATTCACACTAAAAGATGGTTAAATACTAATTTAAGAAACAGTTAAAAGGAGCAAAGCTCTCTGTTCTTATTATAAGGATTCTATGATTGCTACACATTGAGATGTTTAGGGAAAGCATTCTGGGTGGGCTTTCTGGACATTCTGATCTCAACAGTAATTATTTTGAATTCTATACAAAACACTTTTCCTTACTCTTTGTTCCTTGTACTGTCCAATACCTATTAAGCATCTAATCATTTTGTATATTCCTGTAATGGAGAACTAAACAAATAAAATATAAAACTACTCAAAGATATAACACAGAAAACTCTAAGATAAGGAAAGAATTCAATCTTAGTACAGAAAAGGTTATGAAACATGATGATTATATAAAAATTTCTTGAGATACACAAATAGTAAAAGTAAGTCCGCTCAAGGAATCAAAACCAGGCTGGTTTCAAGCATTCCTATAAGAGCTTTAGGTGCTAGAAAGAAAAAGTTCTTAAAAGAAAAATACATAAGCCAAGGTTATTTTGCCCAGAATAGTTAGCTATACTTTTCATTATGGACAAAAGTAATGTGTGTGTGTGTGTGTAATCACATACATACATAATCATATATACATGAATGAGACAAAATATAAAATGAAGATAATCCTATTATCTTCACCACAAAGTATTTATAAGAAATGAAAAGGATTTTACATATAAATTGTCTAGAACAAAGGAAATGCTTGATCAATAATAGTCATTACTAATATTTTTATTATTGAGAACAAATAAGACCTACACACACATAGCTGCAATACAAGCCAAAATTTTTAAAAAGTCAACAGTCCTAGGGACCAAAAGGAAGTGGAGATCATTTTAGGTGAGCCCTATCAGTGGAGCTTCATAAATAGGTGATATTTCAATCCAGGTGCCATTTGCAAATTTCAGTAGCACAAAGAAAGATGAACTGTTAATTAAAATTTGAGTCTGTGGAGGACGAGCCCTAGAAAATTTTGAAAGAAATATAAATCCATTGTATTTTCTTCTTTTTAAGCAAGTGTCCTTATTTTTCATGGAAAAGGGGGCTAAAGGAAGAATAGTCAAAACAATAAATAACAAGTTTCTAAGATACTAAAATAAATAAACACTTTTTGAAAATGAGAAATGCCATAGATTTATTAAATGGGGAGGAAAAGAGTATGATAAATGCCTCTAGGGAATTACAGACTTTCCACAGTATCTTTTAACTCTGTCTCTATGAAGGTCAACTCTAACCAAATTATCAGAACAGCAGACACTGCAGTAAGAGTGCAGGAAACCATGACAAAATAGGGAAGGCTATGGATGCTGACTATTTAAACTAATTAAATGCATTCAGATCTGTAGGCTCAATGGTATTAATTTATGCAGACATTTAGAAATAGGTGGAAAGCATCACAGAGCTCTACAAGCCATAACAGGAAGGCATGAAAGGCTGGTGAGAAATCTGGAACAAGTTTCCTTTTAGTCATTGCATAGATTTTGTTTTCATGATTAGGCATAAGTAGACAAAAGAATGTAATATATGTCAATATAAATAGGTCAAAGTCATTTCACAAGCAGGAAAAAATGAGAATTCAAACAGCAAGCATAGAATCAGTATATTCGTGCTATGAATAAAAAATTGTTGATTTTTCAGAAACATATAGAGATATTGTCAAATGAGCATTAGTCTCTTCAAAGCAGTACAAAATAACACAAACATGATATTCATTCATTTTTGCAACTCATTCAAACAACATTTAATTGAATGCTCAACATGTGCCTGGCAGGGAGCCAAGATGTACATTTGTTAAATTGCAAAGCTCAAAACCAATTTTTAAAAACTTAATGGGAGCATGTCTTCCTGTTTTGAGACTGGATATTTGCAAGCTTAGAATAACTATCTAATATTCCAAAGGAAAGGGTGGCCACCATTTTAAACTCTCTTCTGAGAAACACTTGATGTTAACAAAATTTATATAATAATTTCAGTAAAAGCAGAGTTAGAAATCAACCTCAACTAGGCATAATATTGAAGAAACTTTAGGAAAAATGTCATAGGCAGTAGGACATGACATATAGGTCAGGAATTCCATAGTCTTTATTTTTTTTCAGTTTATTGTGATATTATTCACGTCATAAAATGTACCCATACCAAGTATACAGTTTGGTGGATTGTACAGTGGACTTCACAGAGTAGTGCAATCATTACCACAAACTAATTTTACAACATTTCATCACATCCCCAAAACACATTATACTCGTAAGCAGTCAATCTCTATACCGCTGCTCCTCCTCCCTCTCAGCCTTAAGCAACTACTAATCTAACTTCCTGTCTCCACAGATTTGCCTTTTCTGGATATTTCATATAAATGGAATCATATACCATGTTTCCTTCAAAAGTTTTACCATTTTTAGTTCTTACATTTAGATACAAGATCTATTTTGAGTTAATTTGTTCATATGGTGTGAGATGGGGGTCCAAATTATTCCATTGCATCTAGCTGTTCCAATATTATTTGCTGAAAAAGATGATTATTGCCCTATAGATATCTTGGCACCTTTGCCAAAATCAATTGGCCACAAATGTAAGAGTTATTTCTGGACTCTGAATTTTACTCCCTTGGTCTAAATTTCTATCTGTATGCCATGAGCATAACATCTTGTTTATTGTAGCTTTGTATAAGTTTTTAAATCAGGAAGTGTGAGTTCTTCACATTTCAAGAGCATTTTGGCTCTATGGGTCCCTTCCATTTCCATATGAATTTTAGAATCAGCTTGTCAACTTCTTCATAAAAAGCAGCTGGAATTTTGATAGTAATTATATTAAATTTGTAGATCAATTTGGGTAGTATTGCTATTTCAAAAACATTAAGTTTTGCAATCTGTGAACATGTACATCCTTCCATTATTTAGATCTTTAATTTCTTTCAGCAATATTTTATAGTTTTCTGTGTGCAAGTCACACACTTGGCTTGTTATATTTTTTAAGAAGTATATTATTTATTTTGATGTTATTGAAAATATTGTAAATTATTAATGTTATCTTGGATTTTTATTGATGCTATATAGAAATGCAATTGATTTTTGTATGATAATCTTACATCTTTCAACTTGATGAAGTTGTTTCTTAGTTGTAACATTTTTTGTGAATTCCTTAGGGTTTTTCTATAGAGAATATCATACCATCTGAAAATAGAGATAGTTATGTTTTCTTTTCCAATCTGAATGCCTTTTTCATCTTTTTCTGGATAACTGTCCTGGTTAGAAACTCCAGTAAATGTTGAATAAAAGTGAGAGCAGACATGCTTGTATTATTCATGAAACGAGGGGAAAAGCATGCACTTTTTTACTATTAGTTATGATGTTAGCTGTGTGTTTTTGCAAGAATCTCTTTAGAAGGCTGAAGAAGTTGTCTTATTATTGCTAGCTTACCGAATGTTTTTACGATGGAAAGAAGTTGTTTGTCAAATGCTTTTTCTGCACTTACAAAGATGATTGGGAGGTTTTGTCTTTTTTCCATTAATAGGGTATATTACATTGGTTGATTTTCAGATGTTAAACAAACGTTGCACTACTGGGATGAATTGTACTTTAAGTATCTAAGAAGCAAGGCTGGCACCTTAATTTATGTTCCTGGGGTCATTTCCATTAAGTTTCTTAGAAGCAAGCCTGGCACCTTAATTTATGTTCCTGGGGCAAGTATCACGGCAACCTCAGGGTACACTACACTGAAAGGAGTACCAGTGCCAATGTGTTGCCCAAATTCTTTTCTTTCCACTCCTCTTTCTTCTCAACCCTGTAAGTCCCAAACTGGAAGTCAGAGCTGTCCCAGTTTCCCTATTTGATTATTAAAATGTCTGTCTTTAGAGGAAATCACCATCACCTGGACATTATTTCCACTTAGACAGAACAGAGAGGACAAATAACCATAAGGCTTTTTCACTATTAAGAAAACAAAGCCACATAGAGATTAAAGAAGTCTTCATGAGAGGTGAGACAAAGACCTCCTGCCAAAAGAACATATAATACGAAAATATAATTAATACAACTAATCCTGACAGAACAACAGGAAAGAAGGTTGTGCAATAATCCACACACCTGGAGAAAAGAACAGACCTCATGGAACAGGGTAACACACCAAAGCCATGATCTGGTGGGAACCAAGCCCTTCCCCAAGCCAGCTCACTGGTGGGAGAAAGAGAAATGTAGCCAGAATGGATGGAAGCCTAGGACTGCTGAACATGCAGACCTGGAGATCTGCTCTGGGAGATAAGATTGCGGCTAGCACCAGTTTGCAAACCAGCAACCCTTCCCTGGTGTCAGGCCAGCAAGAGGGAGGCCCAGCCTACAGCAACTACAAACACAAAACACAGAGGCTTAAACTTGCGCACTCAGCCCACTAGTTCTGGAAGTGGAGAGAGGCACAGCAGCCAGGAAGCAGGAAACAGCTTTCCTCCCCCCAAGCATCAGCACTACTCCCCTGCAACCCCGACATCACTCCAGTGACTGAGCAGCTCTAGAAGCTAGAGTACCACATACAAATATGAAGCATCAAAAAAAAAAACCTGATTCAAACCAAAATCCCACAAACACCACAAAAAGGAAAAGTGAAACTGAACTCATCAATTTTCCTGAAAGAGATTTCAAAATAAAAATCAAAAACATGCTCATGGAGGTGCAGAAAAATTTTCAAGAACTCAGGAATGAATTTAGGATGGAGATTCAATCATTGAGGAATGAAATATCTGAAATGAAACATAAAATGGAGGGATTTAAAAGCAGATTAGATGTACTAGAGGACACAGTAAATGTAATACAATTAGAGAAGAGGAATATAAAGAAGCTGAGGCTGAGTGAGAAAAAAGGACCTCTGGGAATTAAAGAATATTGAAAGAACTGTGTGACCAATCCAAACAGAACAGTATTTGCATTATAGGGGTACAAGAAGAAAAAGAGAGAGAAAAAGGGATTAAAGTGTATTTCAGGAGATAATTGCTGAAAATTTCCCAAGTCTGGGGAAGGAGATAGTATCTCAGGCCATGTCAGCGCACAAATATCACAACACAAGGGACCTAAGGAAGACAACACCAAGACATATAGTAATTAAAATGGCAAAAATCAATGATAAGGACAGACTATTAAAAGCAGCTAGAGAGAGAAAAAAAAACATACAAAGGAAAACCCATCAGGCTACTGTCAGACTTCTCAACAAAAACCTTACAGTCCAGAAGGGAGTGGCATGATACATTTAATGCAATGAAACAGAAGGGCCTTGAACGAAGAATACTGTACCCAGCATGATTATCATTTAAATTTGAAGGAGAGATTAAACAATTTGCAGATAAGCAAAAGCTGAGAGAATTTACCTCCCAAAAATTGTATCTACAGTGCATTTTGGAGGGACTGCTATAGAAGGAAGTGTTCCTAAGGCTAAATAACTGTCACAAGGAAAAATAGAACCACAGTAAAGAAAGTAGAACAAATAATTACTAAGCAGACACAAAATCAAATCAACTACCTACAAAGTAGGTCAAGAGATAGACAAAGAGTACAGAATATGATACCTAATGTAAAAAGAATAGAGGAGGAAGACAAAGGAGAAGTAAAAAATACCTTTAGATTGTGTTTGCAATAGCATACTGAGTTAACCTAGACTCTTTGACAGTAAGGAAGTTACCCTTGAACATTTGGTAACCACGAATCTAAAGACTGCAATGGCATTAAGTACATATCTATTGATAATCATGCTAAATGTAAATGGTCGAATGCACCAATCAAAAGATACAGAGTCATTGAATGGATAAAAAAGCAATACCCATCTCTATGCTGCCTACAAGAGACTCACTTCATACCGGAGACATACACAGACTAAAAGTGAAGGGATAGAAAAAGGTATTTCATGCAACTAAAAGGGAGAAAATAGCAGGAGTTGCTGTACTTGTATCAGACAAAAGAGACTTCAAAACAAAGAAAGTCACAAGAGACAAAGAAGGATACTACATAATGATAAAGGGGTCAGTCCAACAAGAGGATATAACCATTATAAATATCTATGCAACCAACTCAGGATCACCTACATATGTGAAACAAATACTAAAAGAATTAAAGGAGGTAATACAATGCAATGCACTCATTTTAGGAGACTTCAACACCCCACTCACTCCAAAGAACAGATCAACCAGACAGAAAATAAGTAAGGACACAGAGACACTGAACAACATATTAGAACAGACGGACCTAACAGACATCTACAGAGCTCTACACCTAAGAGCAGAAGAATACACATTCTTCTCAAGAGCACATGGAATATTTTTCCAGAATAGACCATATATTAGACCACAAAAAGAGCCTCACTAAATTCAAAAAGATGGAAATTGCACCAACCAGCTTCTCAGACCACAAAGGTATGAAACTAGAAATAAATTACACAAAGAAAATATAAAGCCCACCAACAAATGGAGGCTTCACAACATGCTCCTAAATAACCAACGGATCAATGACCAAATAAAAACAGAGATCAAGCAATATATGGAGACAAATGACAATAATTTATCACCACAAAATCTGTGGGACACAGAGAAGGCTGTGCCAAAAGGGAATTATATAGCAATACAGACCTACCTCAGGAAAGAAGAACAATCCCATATGAACAGTCTAAACTCACAATTAACAAAACTAGGAAAAGAAGAACAAATGAGGCCCAAAGTCAGTAGAAGGAGGGACATAATAAAGATTAGAGCAGAAATAAATAAAATTGAGAAGAATAAAACAATAGAAAGAATCAATGAAAGCAAGAGCTGGTTCTTTGAGAAAATAAACAAAATAGATAAACCCTTAGCCAGACTTAAGAAAAAAACAGAGTCTACACACATAAACAGAATCAGAATGAGATAGGAAAAATCACTATGGACACCACAGAACACAAAGAATCATTAGAGAATACTATGAAAAATTATATGCTAACAAACTGGATAGAAGAAATGATGGAAAACTTTCTAGAAAATTACAAACTTCCAAGACTGACCCACGAAGAAACAGAAAATCTGAACTGACCAATTACCAGCAATGAAATTGAATTGGTAATCAAAACACTACCTAACAACAAACCCATGGACCAGATGGCTTCAGTGCTGAATTTTATCAACCATTTGATAAAGACCTAATACCCATCCTCCTTTAAGTTTTCCAAAAAATAGAAGAGGAGGGAATACTTCCAAGTTCATCCTATGAGGCCAGCATCATTCTAATACCAAAGCCAGGCAAAGACAACACAAAAAAAGAAAATTAAATACCAATATCCCTGGTGAACACAGATTAAAAAATATTCAACAAAATAGTAGTAATCTGAATTGAAAAATACATCAAAAAGATTATCCATCATGATCAAATAGGATTTATTCCAGGGATGAAAGGATGGTACAACATTTGAAAATCCATCAACATCATCCAAAAAGAATGACAAAAATCACATGATCATCTCCATAGATGCTGAAAAAGCATTCAACAAAACTTAACATCCATTCACGATAAAACTCTCACCAAAATGGGTATAGAGGGCAAGTACCTCAACATAATAAAGGCCATATATAACAAACCCACTGCCAACATCACAGTTAACAGCAAGAAGCTGAAAGCTTTTCCTTTAAAATTGAGAACAAGACAAAGATGGCCACTCTTCCCGCTTTTAATCAACATAGTTCTGGAGGTCCTAGCCACAGCACTCAGAGAACAGAAAGAAACAAAAGGCATCCAGATTGGCAAGTAAGAAGTTAAACTGTCCCTGTTTGCAGATGACATGATATTGAACATAAAAAACCCTAAAGAATCTACTCCAAACCTACTAGATCTAATATTGAATTAAGCAAAGTTGCAGGATGCAAAATTAATACACAGAAATCTGTTGCATTCCTATACACTAACAATGAACTAGCAGAAAGAGAAATCAGGAAAACAATTCCATTCACAGTTTCATCAAAAAGAATAAAATACCTAGGAATAAACCTAACCAAGCAAGTGAAAGACCAGTACCCTGAAAACTACAAGACACTCATGAGAGAAATTAAAGAAGATACCAGTAAATGGAAATACATTCCATGCTCATGGATAGGAAGAATGAATATTGTCAAAATGGCCATCCTGCCTAAAGCAATCTACAGATTAAATGCAATCCCTATCAAATTACCAAAGCATTCTTCAACGAACTAGAGAAAATCATTCTAAAATTCACATGGAACTGCTAAAGACCCCAAATAGCCAAAGCAATCTTGAGAAGGAAGAATAAAGCAGGGGGGATTATGCTCCCCGACTTCAAGCTCTACTACAAAGCCACAGTAATCAAGACAATTTGGTACTGGAACAAGAACAGACCCCTAGACCAATGTAATATATATAATAGAGAGCCCAGATATAAACCCAAGCACATAAGGTCAATTAATATATGATAAGGGAGCTATGGACATACAGTGGGGAAATGACAGCCTCTTCAACAACTCTTGGCAAAACTGGACAGCTACATGCAAGAGAATGAAACTGGATTATTGTCTAACCCCATAAATGAAAGTAAACTCAAAATGGATCAAAGACCTGAACATAACTCATTAAACCATAAAACTCTTTGAAGAAAAGATAAGCAAAAATTTATTGAATATAAACATGAGCAACTTTTTCCTGAACGTATCTCCTTGGGCAAGGCAAACAGTATAAAAATGAACAAATGGGACTACATCAAGCTAAAAAGTTTCTGTACAGCAAAGGACACCATCAGAAGAACAAAAAGGCCTCCTGAAGTATGCAAGAATATATTTGTAAATGACATATCTGACAAGGGGTTACCCAAAAAGCAAATAATCCGATTAAAAATGGGCAGAGGATATGAACAGACAATTCTCCAAAGAAGAAATTCAGATGGCCAACAGGCCCATGAAAAGATGCTGCACATTGCTAATTACAGGGAAACACAAATTAAAACCACAGTGAGGTATCACCTCACACCAGTTAGGATGGCCAACATCAAAAAGACAACAAATGCTGGTGAGGATGTGGAGAAAGGGGAACCCTCCTACACTACTGGTGGGAATGTAAGCTAGTTTAACCTTTGTGGAAAGCAATAGGGAGGTTCCTCAAAACACTAAAAATAGAAATACCATTTGACCTGGGAATCCCACTCCTTGGAATTTGCCCAAAGAATACAACTTCTCAGATTCTAAAAGACATATGCACCCCATGTTTATTGCAGCACTTTTTACAATAGCCAATATACGGAAGCAACCTAACTGTCCATCAGTAGATGAATGGATAAAGAAGAGGTGGTACATATACACAATGGAATACTATTCAGCCATAAGAAAGAAACAAATCCTACCATTTGCAACAACATGGATGGAGCTAGAGGGTATTATGGTCAGTTAAATAAGTCAGGGAGAGAAGGACAAATACCGAATTATTTCCCTCATTTGTGGATATAATGGAGCAAAACTGAAGGAACAAAACAGGAGCCAACTCACAGACTCTAAGAAGGGACTAGTGGTTAACAAAGGGGAGGGGAGGGGAGTTTGGGTGGGGATGGAGGGAGAAGGGGATTCAAGGGTATTATGATTAGTACACATGGTGGGGGGGAGGTCACAGGGAAGACAGCGTAGCACTGAGAAGACAAGTAGTGACTGTGTGGCATCTTACTACACTGATGGACTGTGAGTACAATGGGGTATGGGGGGGGTGGCTCGTTATGGGTGAATGTAGTAACCACATTGTTTTTCTTGTGTAACCTTCATAAGAATGTATATCAATGATTCCTTAATAAAAAAAGAAAACAAAGCAGATCTCCAAATAATTGGTGTTTTTCTCCTACAATGGACTGTTCCATACCTAGAAAATGACCTAAGGGAGCTGTCACATATCTACCTATGTGTCCAAACCTAACATTAAGTATAGTAATTTTTCTATTTCTCTAATCTTGAGAATCAAGTTAGTCTCCGATTTACACACAACCACATAAAATCAGCCACCACTCCTTCTTATATTCTATTTTCCCAACCTCCAAACCACGGCATCGTTTCCTTAACCATTCCCTTTATTGTAGGTCTCATTTCTTGTGCCAAGAGTTTGTAGTTTTTGAAGAATGTGTTCTTCAAGAATAAAGAAAGGAAAATGCTATGACAGAAAGATTAAACTTCTGTTTGCTGAAACAGATAAGCTTCTGAGCTATGCCAACCTGCATGGCAATGTGCCACAAAAGTATCTCTTCCCTGTATTGTCTATAGACTCTACTTCAATTTATTTCCTTTCCTACATCTCCAACAATTAGGGATTAAACTGAAAAAAATAAGAAATCAGTTCTTAGAACACAAATAATTCTTGAAAGGTCATAGCTACCAGTGACTCATATTTAGCAAAAATTAATGTAACTGAATTGCTTTCCCTCGAAAATCTACCTGAATTCTATTTGTACAAGGAATGAACAATTTTATCTGGCAGGAAACAAAAAGCAGATTAAGATCACTTTGAGTGAGAATCGATTTGTCAAGTTGAAAAGACTTGGCAGACACTATAATAAAGGATTTAGGGCACAATAATGGTAACAATTATCACATACTTAGTATGTTCTGGGACACAATTCCAAATGAGTTATTTCATTTAATCTGCTTCATAGCCTTATGAAATAGGTATCATTATTATGTTTGTTTTATACATGAGAAAATTGAGACTAAGGGACATTAAGAAACTTAGGTCTAAAGACACATCATCAAGAGGTTGAACTAGTATTTAAACCTAGGTGTATCAGAACTCAGAATCAAAGGTCTAAATCTCTTTAATGGCTGGCCTCCCAAAGTCTAAGATTTAGAAGACAGACAAAGATGAAGTGCAGACAGGTAGGACTATTCCTCAGACAAACTCCATTGGTATGAAATGTTGATCCAGTCCTAGTTCTAGGAAACAGCTGGCAAAATCATTACACTGCCCTACCCTATTACTTAAGGTCAAAGTTTTAAATGAATACAATTCCAAGCCATCTTATTTAGTAGAAAGCTTTCATAAAGCAGCCTGTCATACTAATTATGATATTATAGACAATTGCTATTTAAATTGCAAATAGCTGATTTAAAAATGATCTATTGGAACACCAGCCACTCAGTGGTTGAGGATTACTTGATCACATATAAGCATAAGTAGGTTATGAAATTTTAAAAGTCTAAATTAAAATTAGCTCTTTCCTCTTTTGCTATAGATTTTAGGGATTGCAGTTTATTGTTTTTATTGAAGTATAGTAGATATACAATCTTATATAGTTTCAAGTGTGCAACACATTGGTCAACCCATATTATTAAATCCTCACCCCACTAGTACAGCAACTACCTGCCAACATAGGAACATGTTACAGAATCATTGACTATATTCTCCATGCTTTATTACCATCCCCATGATCAACGTACATTATGATTGAGTAATTTTGTTCCCTTTTGTCCCCTCATGCTCTCCACCCACCTGCCCCAACCCCTCCCCCATGTAACCAACAGTTACTTCTCAGTGTCTATGAGTCTACTGCTGCTTTGTTCATTCTGTTTCGCTTTGTATTTATATTCCACAAATAAGTGAAATCATATTGTATTTGTCTTTCTCTACCTGGCTTTATTTCACTCAGCATAATACCCTCTAGATCCAATCATGTTGTTGCAAATAGCAGGATTTCTTCTTTTATGGCTGAATAATATTCCATTGTGTATATGTACCACCTCTTCTTTATCCATTCATCTATTGATGGAAACTTTGGTTGCATCCAATCTTGGCTATTATAAATAATGCAGCAATAAGCATAGAGGTGAAAATATCTTTTCAAATCAGGGATTTTTGTCTTCTTCTGGTATAATTCCTAGAAGTAGAATTACTGGATTGAATGGCATTTCTATTTTTAGTTTTTTGAGGAATCTCCATACTGCTTTCCACAGTGGCTGCACCAGTTTACATTCCCACCAATAGTGTAGGAACATTCACAGTTCTCCACATCCTTGCCAACACTTGTTATTTCTCCTTTTGGATAGTGGCCATTCTGACTGGTGTGAGGTGATATCTCATTGTACTTTTGATTTGCATTTCCCTGATGATTAGTGATATAGAGCATCTTTACATGTGCCTGTCAGCCATCTGTATTTCTTCTTTGAAGAAATATCTGTTCAGGTTGTCCACCCATAACTTAATTGGGTTATTTGTTTCTTTGGTGTTGAGACATTTTGAGCTATATGTATATTTTGGATGTTAATCCCTTATTGGGATGGTAGTTTATTGATTTAATAATTTGACCTACTACTGACTGTATGTAAAATTTATTAACATATTCAGATCAAAATGAAAGGCAAGATTGCAGTAATTAGAAATGTGCTCACATCTAAAATTAGATTCTCAAATACCTGATAGTGAGCACGGTTGTTGTGACTTGAAAGCTTAAAACTGAATTAAGTCTTGTTTTAAAGCTTGCTTTTTTTGTGCATGAATATTTAAACTTCCCTAAACAATAGCAATTTATTGGATAACATATTGTCTCATACTTAACATGACTCTACCATTCATGGTTAATTTACATATTTGTCCTGCTGAATCCCATACATATATATTATTCCTTACCTGATAAAATATAAACCCAAGAAAGTACACTAAAATTTCAATGTAACTATTATGGCTATTCAATATGTCTGAATCTTCCAAATACTTAAACTCATATCTTAAAATACCAAAATATGCCTCAATTTTAATATTTTGCATTAAAATGAACCTATTGTATACACAGACACTGCTCTGCTATTTTATATAGAGCATCCTGACCATAAAACTTCCCTCAAAACTCAAGGCTATATATCAACACTGATTTTTGTGCTACAGTTTAATGCAATAATATTTTCAAAGAAAAGAAAGAGAACGTGATTTGCTTACCCAGTATTTACCCAACACTTTTTATATCTATATAAATACATATTATAATGTCCATACATTAGAGTTATTGTCTTCCAAATAGATCTTTTCTTTTATAGCTCAATTGACATCACACTTCCCACTGTTACACTAGCTGTTATTAGAAACAAGTCTTTTCCACACCATAGTATATTTTACCATATTCTATCTAATCTGCTGTGGACTGAGAAACCAGACAACCAAACATGCTAAATTAGGGATGAAGAGACGGAGGGAGGGATTAATGGACTGTATGAAAAGTGCATGGCAAGACACTGATTTTTGTGGCCTACATTAAGCTTTTTGCTCTTTCTCTTAATTAGCTAAGTTCATAAAAGTTGAGGTTGTCACCTATTTCAACTCCATATAAAGAATGTATTAATGTCTATAGTTTCACTAATTGTTACAATGGCTGGATTAACCCACAAAAAGTAAAATGGTGCATCATCTGTTGCTGCCACTGAATGTATAATGCTGTCACAAACAGCCTAAAATACTCAGGCCAACCCTCATTTAAGCTTGACTCCTGTAGAAGGGATGAGTCACCCATCAAAAAATGAGATTTCCACCGAAAGGAAAAGAAGGAAAGAAAAGAAGAAAATGAAGACAAAGTTTTTGCTTATAAAGGGAAGAGAAGGCAGCTGCCTTCTCTTCCCCTTTCGAAAGGATCTCTCTGAAAACAGACTTGAGTCCTTGCTATAACCTATTGGAATATAGGTTCATTTTTTCCTAAAACATTAAAAAGAGGAAAATACATCCATTCCTTCTTTTCTCCCTTGATGTTCTTTGCTCCTCTACAGATTTTTCAAATAGGAAAAGCCTACTGGAATGAAAATGGGTCTCCCCAGGGATGAGATAAGCCTAGTCCTGGTTTTACACTGCAAAGACGTCTCCATGGCCGTAGACCTCATCACTCCTTGAAACATAAGCATATGCCTCCAGAGCTCATCTAGGAGCCTATCTTGAGATGTGACAGAGGAAAGAAGTGAAGTTTTATTGCATTTTCTTCTATTTTGCTGTATAACTGATGTGAAATGTCATCCTGACCCTAGTTTTTGTGGGTCCCCTACATACGTGTACTCTGTTGTGTTTGCTCAATAATAAATTAGTATTCTTTTTTTTCCATATTGATGTAATAGGTTTCTCTGTGTTGGTAGAGCTTTTATGCTTACTAATACTCTTGGCATTTGTCATCCACATCCCCATCAGTTTCCAATCCTGAAATAACTCCCCACCCCAAAGCACCCAATGTCATATGCTAGTTTGGGTTACATCATCCAAGAGCTGGCATAGCTATTTAGTAGAAGGCATGTTTTTAGTATAATACACCCCTAATTCTGAAGGCAGTGATGGATGTGAAAGAATAGCATTTAAAACTGGGATTTCCTCTTATATACTATATATTCAAGCTGAAAATACTGTAATCGAAAATTTTTCTTGAACAAACTATTTAAAAATGAAATGTTCAAAATCAAAAATGGGGAAATCACTCAAGTTTAAAAAAAATGTTTTCTTTGCTCTCTCTCATTTCCCTGTTTATTCTCTTAACAACAACTTATCATTATCTAAAATTAGCTTTTATTCCACATTTTAAAACTGTAGTACAATTTGCATATAGTAAAAATCACCATTTGTAGTGCACAGAAAGCATTTATTTATACCAAATTCTCTGTAAAATAAAACTCTAACAAATTAAAAATGAAAAGAGGAAAATTTCTAAAAGCAGGTGCTAAGTATGTTTTTTGGGTTTCCTATTCATTAAGCTTTATAGAAAAATTTATGCTTAAAAAACTGAAATTGAGAAATTATGAACTTGGCCCCTTTCTTCCTCCTAAAAGAAAGCAAGCGGTTGTAATAATGTACACAGATGTCCTTAAGTGCACTAAAAAAGCAAAGCAGAGAGAGCAGAAGTTCCCCATCAATAGATTTGGAATGCTGCCTTTCTCAGGACAGGCATTGTTAACAGTGGGAAAAGTATGTATGCATGGGCTTGGAGGTCCGAGATGTGTGTTTGAATCAAAGACCTATTACTCACTGACCTCAAACAAATTACTTAGCATCTCCTTTGTAACATGGAGATACTACTACTGCTTTCATGTACTTGTTATGAGGATTAAATAAGATACAGAAAGTAAAGACACAACGGATTTAGTTTCTGGTACTAGCAAGGGGATCAAATAATAGCTGATATCATTGTTATTGTTGTTGTTTCATTTTTATTATCATTATTTAGCCATCCTCTTCATCCCAGCCAGAAGCATCTGACTCTCCTCCAGATCGCTCTGGAATTTCATTAACTATGGAAAAAATGGCCTTTCCTGTTATGAAACTGGAGGAAGCACGACTTCACTGAAGGAATGAAGAAATACCTAAGAATTATGTTTTCATCCTAGGGAATACCCAGAACACAGAATCCCCAATACTCCATTAGAAAGTTAATACTATATTATACCATTTTTCTAGAATGACTGGAATTTCTTTTCCAGTCCTTTCCTTGACCACAAATTGGGATAAGGAGGAAGCTGGGGAAGGAAGTTCTCTGGTTCCTTTCTGAGGGTTAGGATTTAAAAGAATCGAGGCACCAAACGGGCTTTGTAAACTGATTGAATGGATCTCTGTTCTAGATCCATTGGGTAAGAAACTTGGTCAGTAAAAACTATTCTTTGTTTCTATGTTTTATATTTCCTCTTTTATTTAGATTCCTGGAGAAGATTTTTTTTTTTTTAAATGCTATACTTTGTGATCTAAAGGGAAGAGGATTTTTTTTCTAACTTTGGGGCATTTGTTAATCACCTGAGAACAGGGTCTGAGGTGGAAGTGGCTGACACTGACTGCCTGCCCACTTTGCCTTTGCCTGGGCCGCAAATATAAACTTGTAATTAAAGACATAATGTAATAAGATGAGAAGAGAGGGAAGTGAAAAATGACCCTAGACATAAATCCTCTCTGCACAGGATTTTTTTAAAACTCTTCAACATTTATCATTTATATATGACTTATTTCCTCTGGTAGAATGCAAACTACTTGAGAAAATAACCTTTGTCTCACCTCGGTTTCCTTACAAAGTGGATTATATAGCCCCTTACGCACAGCTCAGATACATGTGTTAAGGCTTACAGCATTTGTCTGTCCTCTTATTATAATAAGTATATTATTAGGAGGCAGTATGTGTGCTGCCAAAAAGACCTGGATCAGGAAAATCTAGTATCTCATCTGGCTCTGCCACTGTTGAACCCTTCAGGCCTTAGGTGCCTCAAATTAAAAAGTTGAATTGGATTACGTCTAATTCAGTTTCAATCTCTAAAAGAGAGAAAGGAAGGAAGGAGGGAGGGAAGGAAGGATTGAAAAAAGGATGGAAGCAAGTAGAGAAAGAATGCTTTTCCTCAAGGAAAATTTAATCACAAAAAATTCCGTAGGGAAGCATACTTGTCATTGAATGACTTCAATATAGGGCTTGAAAGAATGTGGAAGTTACTGTTTACTGCTTAACTGAAAACAAATTTTGCTATATTGAAAAGGATTTGGAGAAAGAATGACACGGCGAGATAGATGCAAGAAAGAGAATGTGGATGTGATGAGTTGCTGAAAATTCCCAATTCCCAATGTCATTCTGCAAGTTGGTCCTGTACGTTGAGTTAGCACAAGTGTAGCTCTTCTTTTATTTGGCCGGTGGTAATAATAAAATTTCTCTCTTTATTTGCTAAAGTCTGAGCATCTATCCAGCTCCTAGTCTTTGTATTATAGGTGAAGAGCCAAATCAATCCATTAAAATGCACAGTATCAGCAGTGGCATGTACTTCAGTGGTGTAGAATTGCTATCTACTGTTTCACTGAATAACATAGGAGAGTCTTTCCTGAAATACAGATAACAATAATCTTATCTTGCAGTAACAACCTCCAGCAATCAATTAGGTTGCTACTAGTTGATAGTAGTAAAACCTTTTTCAATACATGAAATTCATTTTAAATGACAGCCAAGATTGTATCTGTCCACTAAATTTCCACAAGCTCTAAACACCACTTTCCCTTAAGTTTAAATGTTAACCAATCTTTCTTTAAATCTACTTCCTATGCACTTCTACACATTGCTAATACTGAGTTTCCCCCATGTTAATTGGTTAATTAATTAATTAAAAATAAATTGCTACTGGGCTCACTCCTTTTGGATGCTAACATATCAAATGGATCTCCGAAGAAGGCAATTAACCTAAGTTGGTTTTCTATAATAACATATTATTTATTTTTGAAACATTATCCAAAGGATACTATGTGCAAAACACTATACAGGGAAATGAAAGAAACATAAAGATATTTATTAGCCTGTCACAATCTCAATCTTATTTTCTACCATCCTGCAGTGTGAAGACACTATAGGATCTGGGAAATAGACACATTTATCATATATGAACATAAACTATGAGCAATAGAGCCTCCCCAATTAGGAGAGAAAGTTTAGCACACACTAAAACATAATCACTCTCTAGTTCAGATTAGTTGAGAAGTTATTTTACCCTCTCAGAATGTATGGAATCCCCTACAATGAAAGTTTATTCACATTGGTTAATTTTTAGTACTGTCTCATCTAAGACCCAAAATACCTAACTATCATCTTATAACTTATTTAGCATAGATGGAACAAATTAAATCCCAGTTCAAGTTCCCAATATGACTGATAGGCCATTATAATACTTTACAAGCAAAATTCAAGTTTTATAGATTACTCAGAACAAGTAAAAAATTCCAAAACAAACAGACCAAATGAATTTTAATGTAAACCATTATAAAGTTGATTTCACATCAAAGACTAGGATATGAATATATTGGTTTCATTACCTTATCTAAATATCTGTTATAAATTTTGAAGTATTTAGGATACAAAAGGAGAAGAATGGGAGAGAACTTCCTATTTTATGGTAGCTTAGTGCTGGTAAACACAGGAGTGTTTATAAACTAGTCTGCATATAGAATAACATGAATTCCGAATGTATTCTTGAATCTATTTGAGAATTGCCTTCCCCCCATATCATGCCACCTCCCAACCTTCCCCATCCTGGAAAAAAATTATTTTGTCTGGCTACAGACACCCAGAGCAAATTAAAAGGAAATTCTGGAAGTTCTATCCCTCAGGTAAGCCACAAATGTAGACTTTGATTTCATGAGGTCCATGATAAAATACCGAATAAAATCCAAGTCAGTGGACATAATTGGAAATCTGGTAGCTACAAAGCCATGGTTGTACTTGGAAAAGTCAAAAGTGAGTAGGTAAAGTGATTCATAGTGATCACACTGAATGACAATTTATAATTAAGGAAAATTATACCTCACATATGTAACCAAATGCAGGTTTGATCATAAATTCTGTGAGTAAATAGAGGTCCCATAGGAATATGATGATGTTGAAAGACAAATGCGATGACTATAAACACAGTCCTTAAAATTCTGTGTGAACATAGCATAATGTTGACAGACGGCTTTTAGAACATCTTTACATTATTGTAAATATCTAATTAGAACATATAAAGCTCATTGAGAAGTATCTAACTCTTGCAGATCAAGGGAGTTAAAGCAAAAGTTCCTTTTTACCTTTTATTTCTTTTTAATTTTTAAAATTTCTTACTGAAGTATAGTTGACATAACAGTATATTAGTTTCAGGTGTACAACATGTGATTTGACACTTACATACATTACAAAATGCTCATCATGATAAGTGTAGCGACCATCTGTCACCATACAGAGTCACCAGAGTGTCATGCTGTACTTTTCATCCCTAGTTCACCTATCCCCCCACCCGCCTCCCCTAGGGCAACCACCAGTTTGTTCTCTGTATTTATGAGTTTGTTTCTGGGTTTTTTTGTTTAGTTGTTGTTTTTATTTGTTCATTTTGGTTTTTAGATTCCATGTAAGCGAAATCATGTAGTATTTGTCTTTCTCTGATTGACTTACTGCACTTAGGATAATACCCTTTAGGCAAATCAAAGCCACGGTGAGATAACACCTCACACCAGTAAGACTAGTTAGTATCAAAAAGACAAAAAATAACAAGTGTCGGTGAAGATGTTTTGAAAGGGAACCTTTTTGCATTGTTGGTGGGAATATAAACTGGTGCAGCCCCTATGGAAAATAGTATGGGTGTTCCTTTTTACATTTTATAAATAATTTTTTTTAATTCAACAATTCTAGTATTTTCTCAGTTCCATCCTGTTGCTTAAAGAATGTAGGTCACTGATTTGCTATGGAAGAATTTTAGAGCAGTATTGATTAAGCAACCAACTTCTAAACAAGAGTTCTCTACTACAGCTCCTATATTATATTGTAATGATTTTATTACACTGATGTTCAAGAAAGATTGTATTAAGGTAAGTGCTTTTATATATGAATCCCTTCTGATTTGGTATCTGGATGCCCACTAATACTTACAAAGACTGTATTTTTGAAATGGTTCTCTTCAAAAAAAATCTAAAATCCAATTTATGTTATCAAAAGTATAAGATTTTTCAGTCTCAAAAACAAAGTAAATAAGAGTCATCATTAACCAAAACATTCAATATAAAAGCACAATTTAGAATCACATTAGTACATGGCATAGTTTAATTTCAAATGGAATCTTCTTTAAAGTAAATTAAAATAAATTGTAAGAGTTAAACTGTTCAACAATAAGTGTTTTATCTAGTTACCACTTCACAATATCTTCTGAAGTCTACAATATCAATGGCATCCAGTAGCTACATGTGGCTATGGAGCACTTGAAATGTGACTTATATAACTGAGAATCAGGATTTTAAATTTTATTTAATTTTAATTAATAGCCCATGTGGCTACTTGTTACTGTTTAGGACAGTGCAGTTCAGTACATTAAAAACATATATAACTTCTTATGTGTTAATTCTGTTCTCCAAATATAATAGTCAATCTCAGTACTAAATGTGATTGATTCATTACCTTTTTAAAGACTTAAATTCTAGGAAGCAAAGAATGTGCTATTTTTAACCCACCACTATATCTTCAGTAATTGTCAGAATGCCTGAATAATTATTACATAAGTGAACAAGTAATGCTAAAAGATAAAAGCAAAAAGCAAAATATTCCTATTTTACTGCTGTTTTACTAAGTCTTTGTTATTCACTTGGATCATCTTCAAACTGTAAAGAAGAGAATAAACCTGGCAGCAAACAAGATTAACTTAAAGTGCCACTTTAAAATGTTGTATTACACCTCTTATTCAAATGTGATTGATCCATAAATGAATATTTTTAACAAAATTTTAACGTTCTAGAATACACCTAGTATGAGCATATTTTGAGTTATAACCAAGAATTATTACACAATTTAAGGGATTTTTTATTTGAATTTGTTATCTTTAGCTCTAAATAGCACAATTTTTATTGTCATATGTTAATGAGAAAAACAGGATGCATTGTGCTAAGTGCAAGTGAAAGAATATCAGGAAAGGATGCGATGGTGAAGGTTTTATAGTGGTTCAAATAGAAAAAAGATGGCACCAGAACTGAGCTGTTGTCTGGTACATGGTAGTAAAACCTGTAGTATAGTTAATAAGGCTAGTCTATTAAGTTGGCTACAGTTTTTAAATCATTTAATTGTAAAAAAAAAGCTGTGACTTTTGTTGAATTGTTAGATTTTCTAAATCATCTTGTTAAATAGCCAAGCTTTGCCTTTGACAGTGTTACTTTTTTATTCCTTCCTCTCTGGTTACAAACATTTTAATGCCAAAGAAATGTATTTCTGTTATAGATTTTCATGAAATTTTATTAAATTTCTAAGTATGTTAATGGCTTTTGGAGGATTGGAAACTCATGGAGAGTAACATATTTCCATACAAAGGTTCAGAAGAGTATGATATTTTTACCAGTTGCACAGATAAGATAAAATATATTACTAAAATAAAGCACTAATTCAAAAAAATTTTTAAATATAAAACTAACGTACAGCAGGTACAATTTAGTTTCAGAGTAACATTTATTTTCACATAATTTAAAAATTTTTAATTGACTTTGATTACTTTGTGGTTTTTTGGTATTTAACTTAAAAATATTATTATATCATCATGTGAATTATATGAAAAAGAATTCTAGACATTTTTATGTTTGCACATTAACTAATTAAGGTTAACATAAAAATAATTTAAGTCATCATTGGGGATCAACAGAAAGTTGTTTTGGTTTTTTTGTTGTTATTTGTTTCCTTCCCTTTGAAAGAGTTTGGCTTATTACTCAAGTTTGAGGGGTTGATAGTCATTTTAGTGGTTGTCTACCACCTTCAGGAAGAAGTCTAAGTTCTCTCATGAACTACTGTGCCCAGTTTATCCAGTTCTCTCTTTCCTGACACTGACCCTGCGTTCTAAACATACCTACTTATCTAACTTACCAAAAAGCTTCAAGTTCTTTCACATCTCTGTGCTATATAATGCTTTTTCATCCTTCTGGTTTCTTTTTAATTAAAACATTGACTGGGTTTTTCTCTTTTTTTTTTTTTTGGCTTAGGCTACAGCCACACAGTATGCTGTATTCAGACAAATTCAATGCTACAGTGAGCTTTCCCAGAAAGGCTTATTCTTGCTCCCTCCTTGAACTGCAGATGGTCCTCTTTCAATAGTCTATGTTGTATTGATATTATGCCTTGCCATCACCTTATTCATCCTCAAGCTCTTTGATTCCAAGGATGATATTCTAAGTACATAGTTAGCAATCAATAAACAGTTTTAAGTCAGTTAATGTGAGGTAATGAGCATCTAACTACTTGAAATATATGTAATCCTAGGACATTAAAATATCTTGAAAATGTCATTATGAATCCACTTTTAATAATCTCTGAAGAATCATAGAGGACCAAAACATTGCCAGGAGACTTGCCAAGTATATATTGGCCTAACTTCAAAAATAGGGACTAGAGAGTTCTGGACACTTACATGCATGCCTGGATATATTAATTTTCTAGGCTCCTTCAACAAAGCACCACAAATTGGGTGACTTAAACAACAGAAATGTATTCTCTTACAGCTCTAGAAGCTAGAAACCCTAAGTCAAGGTGATGACAGGTCCATGCTCTTTAAAGGTTTAGGGGAGAATCTGTTCCATGACTTCCTCTTAGCTTCTGGTGTTGCTGGTAATCCCTCAATTCCTGTACTTGTAGACATATCACAAAATCTCTGCCTGCATCATCATATGGTATTCTTCCTGTGTGTGTGTCCCTGTGTCTCTTGTCCTCTTGTAAAGACACAAGTCACACTGGTTAGGGCTCACTCTCAACAACCTCATGTTAACTTAATTACATCTGCAAAGACCCTCTTTCCAAATAATGTCACATTCACATAGAAATTTCTGAGACTCCACAAATGTTCATTGAGAAAGAAAGGGATGGAAAAATAACAGTATTTCCACTGCTTGATCTAGATAATGTCTAAGATACAGTGTACTTTGATTTTAATGGGCATTTAATGTAGTCATTATGAATTTGGTATTAGGGAGGGAAATATTAGCTGGTTTAAGTGAATTCAGAACTGAATAGTCAAATTCCCCAAATATTGTATATTGCATATTTTGCATATTATAAACCTTCATGGATGGTCTATAGTCTCTGCTGCAGGATGCTGTAGTACATCCTTTGAAGTTTTATATTTTTATAAAAAATATATAATTCAAAGTATGTTCATCTAACTTGCACATGATTCGAAAACATAAGAGTTGATGACATAGAAAGACAGAATGAAGATTTAAGCAAAACTAGAAAGGTGAATCCTTCTAATCCAATGAACTGTTGACCCTTTGCAGATAAAAGCAATAAAAGCTTCCCTTAGGATGCATTTAAATATTCATTCTGATACCAGTTCCTCCACCTATGAAGAATTCATTAATATCACAAAGATAATAATTAATGAAGAAAATTTAGAATGTCAACAAAAGAAGTAATTTGTCACTCCTTTCATAAAGTTACTTTCACAGGAGTAAGGAAGATGTCTCCAATTGAGAAAAAAAGCAAGAGCCCCTTCAGAATAGCCATCAAAATACAGATGTTGTGGCACAACAAAAGATGATGAGGATGCAAGGAAACAACTGACTAGCCTCAGTCATTACAGCCTTGCTTGAGGGCCTACCATGGTCACGAAAGACAGCCTTGATTGGTCCAAATATAAATAAGAACAAAATTACTGATTTGCAAAAATGTAATAATTGTCACTCTAATTCAAGCCTTTAATCAACAAATAATCTATAGAAGTGTATTAAGTGTCCACATATGTAAAGAACTATGCAAGGTAACACATCCAGTTAAACATTTCCCAGTGTCACTGCTTCCAAATCTTCTCTCCATCAGACTCTCCCACAAGTCCTATCCTTCAGAAAGAATGCAGCCCTGCCCATATCTTATTTTTTGCCCCATAGGACTCATTTCAGACTTCTGATCTCCAGTATTGCAAGGTAATGATTTTGTGTTATTTTAAGACACTAATTTGTGATAATTTGTTACAATATACACACCAATATTGTGTTTAGTAAATAATAATATTCAACACTATATTCCTATGAAGACTTCTCTGACCTTTCCATTTTATGGGCATGTCTTATCTCAAGGGTTTAATGTAAAAATATTCTTTCTCTTTTAACATGTTCTCTTGAGTAAACTCTAAACCTCTTGAGAGAAGGGATCATCGGAGCTAATGCTTCACATACTCAACTGCAGTTATGCTCTATGTGTACAATGCTTGCTTGTTGGTTTTGTCAGATTTGTATTCATTCAGCAAACACTCACTCAAGGGTATGGTTCCTACAAAATACTCTGCCAGCACCTGTGGAGCTTAGTAATATCTTGGGAGTGATAAAACATATACTCAACTAACTAAAGGAAAATCCAGAACAGGCCAAGTAAAATTGTAGACTTAAGAAGGAAAAGTTTTTGAAGTTTAGACATGGACAAATTCATTTCACTGGGAGACTCAAAAGTAATCTCTTGGAGGAGGTGGTATATCACCCCATTTCCTGTTAACATCTATTCCTTTCCTGGTGTCCTTCCTTCCTTTCTTCTCTTCTCACACTGACCATCTTCCCTATGACACTTCCTGAAATTTTATTTCGTGGGAGGAATGCCCCAGAGAGAAAAGAATGGGGCTAAAGCAACCTATCACTCTAAATTGGCTCTCATTCCCCATCTCCTTCTCTTCCTATTTATTTTGTTTCCTTTGCCACACCTAACACCTATACTTTCATTATAGTTACTACCACTTTCATTAGCATGTCCCCCTGTCAGTATTCATCATTAAGAACCTTATTCTTCCTTTCTGCCCCTTCACTGAGCCATGAATAAAAAGTTTTAAAACCACTTGTAGAATGCTGACTTCTTTATTGAGAAATTGTCTGTGTACATTAAGGCGGATCTACAGGCTGCCATATTAGTTAATCTAATTTTTTAATTGACCTAATATTCCATTAGACTGCAGGAAAAAAGTGATGACTAATTTTATAGCAATCCTCAAACTTTCTTCCTCAAAATGTACTGTTTCATACAATAGGGGTTCCGCTGTCAAAAAAAAAAATTGAAATGAGTGGATTAAACAGTTACAGGCTGTTTTACTGTCGGGCTTCTCAGAGCCTTTACTACACTAAAATGTATGGGAATTCATTCACAAGTGGGGATGATGCAAAATGTCAAATCTACTTTAACACAAAAATCCTAGCCTTGCTGTTGGTGTTTGTTTGTTTTGTATGTTTGCTTTGGTTACACTTGTATGAATAATATGGACATGACAGTTTGGCAAATACCAATCCTGTGGAAAGGAAACAGTGAGCAAAGCTCTGAAATCTTAGTTTTGGTACTGGTCTTTCATTAACTCGCTGTGTGACTAAAGCTCCCGTGGACTGTAGTCATTTGCCCATTTACAATTGACGGGGAAAATTAAATCATCTCTGAGGTTCCTTCCAGCCCTAAACTTCTATGATTCTATTTTCCTTGAATTAATCTAATTGTCTGATGGTTTGGATTGTATTCAGACAATGAACAAATAATACTTTCACTTTTCATTACACTTGATTCTAGAAAAGGCACCTCCCTTTTAAATGCTGTAAGTCTTATAACTTCATTTTATATAAATACAAGCAGAGTTATACATTGGGTCAACTGCATATAAACAGTCCCTCCATAAAAGTTCAAAGGACGAATGAATTACACATGATCTAATTATTGATCATAAAACTGGAGTAGTTTTCAAAAGGTAGCCTTTTGATGCCTTTACCTCAATTTCTGACTTCCCAAATTACCATGTTTATTATTTTTTTTACATAAAGTCCATCAAGATCCAGAATGATTATATAACTTACTTGCTCAAATTTATAAAAGTGGGAAATATTGTGTTCCTTATAATATAGTGTTCTTATTAAAAATGTATTAATATAAAAAGAAAGAAGACTTGAAAATACCCATTTACCCATAATCCATCTAAAGAAATAAAATGTCATCAATAAGTTTGAAGCCCTTTAGGTCTCCTCTTCCAGATTACATTCTTCCTTTCCTCTGAGGTAATCCACAGGGCTTTCAATAGTAAATAAAACATAGAAATAAATGAAGAAAACTCTAAAGTAAACACAATTGCCACCAATTCTATAGAATTGTCCAGAATAGTTTCTGACATATCAACTTTATTGATTTAAATATTCTCTGCATGAACACATGCTTTGTTTTATAGGATTTTTTACATATTAATCACTAACAGGGGGCTGTAACATATTGCTGTATAAATTACATAAAAATGAGTAAGGAATAATACAAATGTACTACAACATAGGAGAAGGGTATCCATCATAATCTTTGTAACATCCAGTCTTCGCCCTGATCTGTCTGTGGTCTAGTCTGAGGAGTCACTTTCCCCACACTAGAAATTTTTGCCAAGCACCCTTCTCTCTCCCTTCCTTTCTTCCTTTCTTTTTGCTTCATTTCTCTTTTTTTTCTTTTCCAAAAGAAAATGAAAATTGACTCAGCTTACCACACTCCATTTCACTACATAATACCCAGAAATGGGAGTTTTATAGATGGATCACCACCATCTAAGTGGCCAAAGCATTTACTCAAAGTTATTACATAATTTGTGGAGAAGATAAAAGGAAGTCCCAGTGAGTGGGATAAGACTTATATTGTTCAAAATGGAATTTTACATGAATCAAATTATTCAGATCATTTCCCAACTATGCACTTTACCTTTCTCTAACAGCTCTAGCTTTTAAAATGTTCTTGTTAGAATTTTATAAAGTCATGATTTATAAAAAGCAGCTTAAAATGGGGTGGGTTTGAGGGGGAGAAAAAGAAACGCTTTTCTGAACAATCACTAAATTACTATTTCCCAATGGCTAAATTAAGATAAGTTAAAACATCTAGTGAAAACAGACACAAAGTATTCCCCTAGGATATTATAAATCTAATCCACAGAAGAAACTATCTGGACCTAGGGTTGAGCATGGATGTTTATTCTCATTTGACAGTATCTGCAATTTTCTCACTATCATTTCACAGAAAACTACAAGTCAAAAATCACATTTTTTGCCATGGAAATTCATCCCAAAAGAATGAAATGCATTATGTAGGGGACACATCACCAGGTGCTTGGTAATGAGAGAATGGAAGAATGTAATCAGCTTATGTTGACTAAAGATACAATTTTACGATTTTATTAGTTCTGACTCCCAAACTACAAAACTGACCCATACTAGAAATCCCACAATTCCTCATTCAGTCATTCAGATTCTCTTCAGAGAAACACTTGAAAACTGAGTATTGAGGGCCATCATTTAGCTAACTGGCAGTATTGTCAATATCTCTGTCAACTTATCTGTGTATATAAGCCTGTGTTTGGATAAAGAAAAATGATATTTACCTTTGATACTACATATTGAAGATAACTAGAGAAAGTGAATTATTATTGAAGGGGATTAAAGTGACATTATCAAACCATTTCTATTCATTCTTTTCTGTGACTGCAATAGTATCTTTTAAGTCCCACAACTCTTAGAACATAGCCCATGTCTCATCCTAGAAACCTAATGATTTGACAATCACCTTCCATTTTTTTTATTCCTCTACTTCAACTCAGTCAATAGGTAAAAAAGACTTCTGCTCCAACTTGAGAGAAGAGTATTTCAGAAAAAGATAATAGCATGTGCAGCTGGTCTGAGATGAGAAAGAAAAGAGAGGTGGTAAGGGAGTTAGAGGGAGGGGAGGGGAGGAATGTCCAGGCACAAGCCGCATCCAGCAGCTGGTGAACAAGGATAAGCCCACGAAGTAAATCAAGATCGAGCAGGCAAGTCTTTGGAAACAGAAAAAAAGGGAGTAAAGTTACAGAAACCAAAGGAGAGAGTACTTAATATTTAACGTTACTGAAATAGAGAAGTCTGATGAGGACTGGAAAATATTATTAATGTTAGCAAAAACTTCTATTACTAATTTCTACAACTTTTATGAACAAATGAAACTTCATACCAGATTATTTTGTTTTAGCCCTTGATTAGCAATCAGTTTAGCTCTTACCAAACAAAAGATTAAAATTTAAACATCACTTGGCTTTTTAACTAAAAATTCAGTCTTTCCAAAAGAGGTGGCCCAAATCCTGGCCCAGTAAGTGACTCACTGGCTTTCTATCTCCTTTGCTATTTTTAAGACAAAGGTATCTTCAGAAAGTTTACTCCCACAATTAACAGGCTAAATACACTTTATGTTAATTGAAAGAACTACTGAAGAAAAAAATGGAAACTATATCCTCCTGAGCAAATATGACTCCAACTCAAAATACCTTGATTTGAGTCAGTTGTTGAAAGCCATTGCTTCATTTTGCATTTATGGTGATAATTCTTACCAGAGTATGACTTTAATGTTGTGGAAAAATGAAAATAGTTGAATTCTCTGATTATTTTATATAGTGACTGTGTCAAAAAGTAATTAATACATAGACAAGTTTTGTGTGTTGCGTGAAACAAATGAAGTGTAAAGTTGTCTATCATACCTATGTTAACTGAGCAACAGCAAACAATTTATGTGTCCCATTGGGAGAAGGAAACAGTCACACCTATGGGAAAATGGGATGCCCAAACCTTGGCCAAGATAGTACTGTTCAGAAAAATGCAAAGAAAAAGTGGATTCTTGAATGCTAACTTTTTAAATGACAAGAATATCATGTCTATTAGCATATATTCATTCAAATTAAAATACAAATTATTTTCTAATTTTTCTCTGTTCTAAAAAATACATGCCATTATTCTCCTCTATTGATAGTTTCAGGGTATGGGGTCAATGAACACATTCCAGTTTCAACTTCAAACCACATAATTTCATTTCTCCACTAATAAAATTGGAATAGTACTGTCATCTGATTTACTTTAGAAATACTATACAACTTATATGAGGAGGACAAATGAATGTACTTAGTAAAAATTTCTAAATCTCTATATAAATGCAATTTATTACAATCATTGCATGTGCCTGTACTAAGCCAACTACATAAACGCAAGCATTTTGAAAAATGTTAGTTCTTATAAAATGTCATTGCCCAGAAAAGGTGTGCTGACTGTATGTTTCTTCAAACAGAAGAACTTCTAAGACCATGTCAACTTCATACACACATATTCACATATTCTTTAGGTTGAATTACTTGGGGAGGGAGAAACTAACTACTTGTGTTTGGCAGGGATTGTTAGTTCTCATGCTGTATTCTTTCTTCCCCTTCTTCCTCAAAAGAGAGCCATCATTAACTGGATGTACTGCGATCCTATACAGATAATATTTTATAGCCTTCCTTGCTGCCAGGTGAGGCTCTTAGGCTAAATTCTGGTTGATGGGATGTAAGATGAAACACTTATTGAATTTGTCCTTAAAGTCAAAGGGTTTGTAAAGAAAAGGGTGTCTCTTCCATCCCTTCCTCCTTCCTGCTGTTTGTAATGTGTACTATATGGTGTTTGAACTCAAGGAGACATCCAGGGCTTTGAGGGTGAACTTAGATGATGAGGGAGAGGTAGGAAAATGATAAAAGATGTGTGGGTTACTAACACAAAAATACAAACTCTAGACTGTCTACACATTTCTTTCGCATAAAAGAGAAATAAACTAGTTTTTTGTAGACAAAATTCATCCTGGCTGCATATTATATATATTTATGCATGTGCTTATGTTATCTATATTTATATGTACAACTAGCTATAGACACAAGCATAAATATATACATATATGCACATGTATATTTGTACTCACATAACTTGCTAATGTAAAACAAAAAGACTGTACTATTCAAGTGTCTAATAGAACAGACACTTTAACCGTGGAATACCCCAAGAGGCCAACAGTATTATCCTCTCCAATGAATCTCTGTATTGCCAATTAACTAGTCATTAGAAATTCTATTTCTAAATCTAGTCTTAAACCATTCCATCTTAAAATCCTCCAATTCAGGTAATATCCAAATAATAAAGAAAGGCAAATTATAAAGAAAAGCCAAATTATAAAGAAAGTCCCTCCTAAGGAAGCCACTTAGTCCTATCCTCAGGCATCCTATACTCCAGCCCACCTTGCCTCTATGTATTTGCACAGAGAGGCATCTTTCTCTTCTGTTTGGAATGCCTCACCTCAGCCCCTTAAACTTTACCTTGCTGATGGCTAACTGTCCTTCAAAATTCAGCTCAAATCACACCTCTTCTGAGTGCCTTTCCATGACACACTTGCATGCTCATTCCCTGTTGCCCTTCCTAGGCTGGTTCCTTCACACTCCCTCATGACTTCATGAATGTATTCATTCTTTTGAAAAATATTTAAGTATCTAAGTTGCAGGGTCTGTCTCTCTCTATTGTAACCATCAAGTATATTGTAATTGATTTTTTAAAATCTGTTACCACAGTCCTAGAGAATGTAGTATGTTTTCCAGTTTCTTTCATCCTTAATGCCTTGTACAAATGTTCAATAATTGATTAATTAGTTATTGAGAGTCTGCTTTACTCACAGTTCAACCAGATGACCCATCCAGCACCAGGTTGTCATGGTTCCTTGACTTCACTTAATTGATCTCACCCACTTACATGGTCTCAGTTTAGACAGTACCATCCAGAGACAAAGATATCTCAAAATCTGAAAGCTGTTTTACTTGTCCACAAAACTTCTCCTATGTCTTTCACTCAGTAAGCCTACATTCAAGCATCCAGTCCCTTAACTTCATGCTTTTCTCCAGCCACCAAATCCTCACCTTCCTTTCCTACCCAGCTCAGACCTCATGCCAACCATTTCAATTACTCCTACTTGCACTATTAATTCCCATTCATCTTATCCTTAGGTTGTATCACACCTACCCAATCATTACACCTGGTTCAGATTAATTATTTGTTTATAATGCTTGGTGCTGGTGAGAGAAGAAAAGGTGGCCTATAACAGAGATGAGGACTTTTAGGTTAAATGGCAGGCATCAAAAGTAAAGCAGATTATTTCTCCTCACTAAGGTATTCTAAGATATTTACTTGAGTGAAAGCCATAGAATTAGGTCTCTCAAGTCAAAACTCCAGCCTTATATTCCCATGATTCCACTAGAGATTGCTAAATGCTGGAATTTATAATGCCATCTTCATTAATGGCCAATAGGGGGGAGTCCTGCCTAGTTCTTTGTCAGTCTCTGAAGGTTAGTACCGCAGTGATTCTAAGTAAGTCACTTAAAAACTTGTCTAAGAAGATCTCTTTGAAGGGTTAAAAAAAAGAAACAAACAAAGAACCACCTGTGCTTAGCTACTATATTCTGAGGGTAAATTGTCTGAAAAAGTTTTTTACAGATAAAGAAGAACAATCCCATATGAACACTCTAAACTCACAACTAATGAAACTAGAAAAAGAAGAACAAATGAGGCCCAAAGTCAGTAGGAGGAGGGACATAATAAATATTAGAGCAGAAAGAAATGAAATCGAGAAGAATAAAACAATAGAAAGAATCAATGACAGCAAGAACTAGTTCTTCGAGAAAATAAACAAAATAGATAACCCCCTAGCCAGATTGATCAAGATAAAAAGAGTCAACACACATAAACACAATCAGAAACAAGAAAGGAAAAATCACTATGGAAACCACAGAAATACAAAGAATTATTAGAGAGTACTATGAAAAATTATATGCCAATAAACTGGAAAACCTAGAAGAAATAGACAACTTTCTAGAAAAACACAACCTTCCAAGGCTGACACAGAAAGAAACAAAAAATCTGAACAATTACCAGCAAGGAAATTGAATTGGTAATCAAAAAGCTACCTAAGAATAAAACGTCTGGACCAGATGGCTTCACTGCTGAATTTTATCAAGCATTTAGTGAAGACCTAATACCCATCCTCCTCAAAGTTTTCCAAAGAGTAGAAGAAGAGGGAAGACTTCCGAACTCATTCTATGAGGCCACCATCATTCTAATACCAAAACCAAGTAAAGACACCACAAAAAAAGAAAATTACAGACCATTATCCTGGATGAACATAGATGCAAAAATACTCAACAAAATATTAGCAAACTGAATTCAAAATTACATTAAAAAGATCATCCAACATGATCAAGTGGGATCCATCTCAGGGATGCAAGGATGGTACAACATTCGAAAATCCATCAACATCATCCACCACATCAACAAAAAGAAGGACAAAAACCACATGATCATCTCCATAGATGCTGAAAAAGCATTTGACAATATTCAACATCCATTCATGATAAAAACTCTCAACAAAATGGGTATATAGGGCAAGTACCTCAACATAATAAAGGTCATATATGACAAAACCACAGCCAACATTATACATAACACTGAGAGCTGAAAGCTTTTCCTTTAAGATTGGAAATAAGACAAAGATGCCCACTCTTCCCACTTCTATTCACAATAGTACTGGAGGTCCTAGCCATGGTAATCAGACAACACAAAGAAAAAAAAGGCCTTATATTCCCATGATTCCACTAGAGATTGCCAAATGCTGCAATTTATAATGCCATCTTCATTAATTGCCAATACGTGGCCTTCCTTCCAGATTGGCAAGGAAGAAGTTAAACTGTCCCTGTTTGCAGATGACATGATATTGTACATAAAAAACCCTAAAGAATCCACTCCAAAACTACTAGATCTAATATCTGAATTCAGCAAAGTTGTAGGATACAAAATTAATACACAGAAATCTGTTGCATTTCCTATACACTAATGATGAACTAAGCAGAAAGAGAAATCAGGAAAACAATTCCATTCACAATTGCATCAAAAAGAATAAAATACCTAGGAATAAACCTAACGAAGGAAGTGAAAGACCTACACTCTGAAAACTACAAGACACTCCTAAGAGAAATTAAAGAGGACACTAACAAATGGAAATGCATCCCATGCTCTTGGCTAGGAAGAATTAATATTGTCAAAATGGCCATCCTGCCTAAAGCAATCTACAGAGTCAATGCAATTCCTATCAAAATACCAACAGCATTCTTCAATGAACTAGAGAAAATCATTCTAAAATTCATATGGAAGCACAAAAGACCCCAAATACCCAAAGCAATCCTGAGAAGGAAGAATAAAGCTGGGGGGATTATGCTCCCCAACTTCAAGCTCTACTACAAAGCCACAGTAATCAAGACAATTTGGTACTGGCACAAGAACAGACCCATGGACCTATGGAACCAACTAGAGAGTCCTGATATAAACCCAACCACATATGGTCAATTAATGTATGATAAAGGAGCCATGAACATACAATGGGGAAATGACAGCCTCTTGAACAGCTGGTGTTGGCAAAACTGGACAGCTACATGCAAGAGAATGAAACTGGATTATTGTTTAACCCCATACACAAAAGTAAACTTGAAATGGATCAAAGACCTGAGTGTTAAGTCGTGAAACCATAAAACTCTTAGAAGACAAACACAGGCCAAAATCTCTTGAATATAAGCTTGAGCAAGTTCTTCCTGAACACATCTCTTCAAGCAAGGGAAACAAAAGCAAATATGAACTCATCGGACTACATCAAACAAAAAAGCTTCTGTACGGCAAAGGACACCATCAACAGAACAAAAAGGCATCCTACAGTATGGGAGAATATATTAGTAAATGACATATCTGACAAGGGGTTAATATCCAAAATACATAAAGAACTTACATGCCTCAACACCCAAAAAACAAATAACCCGATTAAAAAATGGGCAGAGGATATGAAGAGACAGTTCTCCAAAGAAGAAATTCAGATGGCCAATAGACACATGAAAAGATGCTCCACATCACTAATCATCAGAGAAATGCAAATTAAAACCACAATGAGATATCACCTCACACCAGTAAGGATGGCCAGCATCCATAAGACTAAGAACAACAAACGCTGGCGAGGATGCAGAGATAACGAACCCTCCTACACTGCTGATTGGAATGTAAGCTACTTCAACCACTGTGGAAAGCAATATGGAGGTTCCTCAAAAAACTAAAAATAGAAATACCATTTGACCCTGGAATCCCACTCCTTGGAATTTACCCAAAGAATACTTCTCAGATTCAAAAAGACATATGCACCCCTATGTTTATCACAGCACTTTTTACAATAGCCAAGATATGGAAGAAACCTGTGTCCGTCAGTAGATGAATGGATAAAGAAGATATGGTGCATATACACAATGGAATACTACTCAGCCTTAAGAAAGAAAGAAAGAAATCCTACCATTTGCAGCAACATGGATGGAGCTGGAGGATATTAGGCTCAGTGAAATAAGGTAGGCGGAGAAAGACAAGTGCCATATGATTTCCCTCATTTGTGGAGTATAACAATGAAGCAAAACTGAAGGAACGAAATAGCAGCAGACTCTGAGACTCCAAGAAGGAACTAGTGGTTACCAAAGGGGATGGGTGGGGGAGGGCGGGTGGGCAGGGAGGGAGAAGGGTTTTGAAACTGTGGCATCTTACAACAGTGAAGGACAGTGACTGTATTGGGGTATGGGTGGTGACTTGATAATATGGGTAAATGTAGTAACCACATTGTTTTTTCACGTGAAACCTTCATAAGAGTATATATCAATAATATCTTAATAAAAAAAATTTTTAATAAATAAAAAAGGTACAAGCAAGGTTATATTTTAATCCAATACTACTTATTTTTTTAATTCACATATTACCCATCAGATTAAAAAAATTATTTGTGATGAACTGTATCTCTTCTTCACATAATATGTACAAATTAAATGAAAACTGGGTCCCCTGAATGTCATTTCTTTGCCATACCTGTGGGTATGCATTTTCTATCCCATATTCTTATTGATAATTTAAAGTCATTTAACAACAGTCTCTGGATAAATTGTACTTTAACCTTCTGTCTCTCAGAAGATAATTATTTTATATATTACAGGGAAGGTTAGACTAGTATTTTTAGCATCTTTATTTTTTTGTTTTCTCTAGGATGAGCTCACATGTGTTTTAAAAGGCCCAAAAAGAAGCTTAATGGTGGAGAAATCATTTACAAAGCCAAATTACAGGAAATTAATGACTTGGACATGTAACAGGGTCTCATAAACTTCTGAAGAGGTGTAGAATCTTGGCTTCCTCATCTTGGATCTGCTTATACCCAGCCCATATGGCAAGATCTAATCTCTCAAGTCTTCAGCATTTCAAAATCTATTTCTACTCTCTCACAGCTCATTTTCGCTATAAGGAAAAAATCCACTATGAATACATTTATTATAGGATCTTAGAAACCTGAAGAAATTTTAGAGCAAAGATTAAATGTATAGTTTATTTTCCTCAAGTGTTCTTTTTTTTTTAATTTTGAAATCTCTTGAGAAGCCTATACCACTACTGTGTGTCTTAGCTTCTTCACCTCCTGCTGCCCAATAAAATTTCAGTCATTTCACAGCATCAGTCAATGACATCTGGTTATATGTTGTTTTATATACTTACTGAAAAGTATCAAAAGAAACAGAAGCCTGTATTACAACCAAAGCTTCTTCAGTGTGACAAAGCATATTAATGCTCAGCCTTATGCAATTCATTGTCTTCAGAGGGTTCTTTAATGAGGATTTTTTAATTTGTAATAGAAAATCAGAAATAAAAGAAATACAGAGTTGCAGAAACTTTCAAACTAGAAGCACAACTTATATAAATAAAAATCTCTTAACCTCTCAGACCCTCATTTTGCCATAATGATGCAGCTCCAATTATATGCTCATAATGTTCCTATTATACAGTATACTCTATCATCACCTGATTTATCAACCTCACCTGCACATGCTGCCTTTTCTCCTAATTTTAATCATTCCAATTAAGTAATGATAAATCGTCACCAGATTTTTACTGCTATTAAATCTTCCTCTGTATCTTTCCTGTCCATAAGGTCAAAATCGATTAATTCATTATCTATGCCCAATAAGTCTACTCCATTAAAACCAGCCCTCTTCTCCCTTAAATGTTTCACAAGTCTTACATGTATTTGCTACTGCATAATCAGCAACCTATCTTAGCTAAATCCAGTAACTTCATTTGCTTCTCAATCTTAACTGTCTAATAATTACACCAAGGGGATACCAGTAAAACAAACTTTTCTTGTTGCTGATACTTTTATATATTAATGTTCTGGCTCTTCAGTTAACTCTCTTCACTCCTTCCACGTAAACCCTGAGTTCTGTAAAAGCCTGAGTGTATGGCCCTGTAGGGAAAGCCTCATGGGAAAGGAGCTAGGTAAGGGACGTGAAGGCCATGAAGGCCACATGCATGCGCATGTTAAAACACTTATGTAACCATGAATTAGCAGTGCAGCAGTATAAGAAGTACAGCAGTGTGCAGAATAAAGTGGCCTCTTTGAGCACCCTCCATGATGAGTTCCACTGCCTTCTTTGCTCTTCATGTTGCCCCAAAACCTCAGTCAACCCCCAGACTCTGACATTTGGTACTGTGAGCACAATGAGTTAGGTGGTCATGAGAGCAACAGTCCTTCGGCTCTCCTGGACACGGAGGGGCAGGTGGAGGAGATGTGGCCCCCAGCCTCCATTTGGTACCCGGTGGCAGCATACTTGACTGCATGTGTGGTGCCAGAGGATTGGGAGTCCATACAGCCAACCCAGAGGCTATATGGATGGTGTTGGAAATACTAGAGCCCCTAGTCCCTCAGGCCCACCGGGAGTCTGCTGAGCGAGAGGCGTGGATGTTCCTGACAGTCATCCGCCATGCTGTTCACAAAACTGCAGACTTGAAGCAGCAAGTGCAGAGTCTCCAAAGACAGGAGGAGGATTTAGAGCAGTGGCTGGCAGCCGCCCAACGTACGTGAGTACTGCCCCGTCATCGCGGGCGGAAAGCCCCGAGAGCAGCACAGCGCTGATGGTTTTGCATGCTCGCCCACCGTACATCAACTTGTAGAGGTACAACAACCCATAGGTGCAGGGGGGCAGCGGCGCAGCCCCCAGATTGCTACTGGCAAACAACATAAATGACATATATGGCCATGGAATTGCAGGATTTGTCCAAGCAGTGTAAGCAACATTTGGGGGAATCTGTGCCTGCCTGGCTATTGCAGCTATGGGATGAGGGCGCTAAGAATACTAAACTCTCACCCTCTTGAGGTGTCAGAACTCGACAGCATAACAGCTATTCCCTCTATGCGGCGTGTATTGCAGGGCGCTAGGTGCACAAACCCACACGCTGGCAATGAGACCCTGATTAATTGGTTAATGGCTGCAGCAAAGGTGGTGTGGGATACCACAGTGGACATGCTGGAGCATGTAACAAAGCACGTATCTGGAGTTGGTGCACGTGAAATGGGTATGAGGCAAATGATTTTTGCTCCCCATCACCACATCCAGCAGTCCAAATGAAGAACTGTTAATGTCTCTTATGAAAGATCTTGTTCTAGCCAATGGTCCTACAAGTACCTTTGGAACTGTCGCTGTGTTGCTAGCACCATACACTGACCGCCCAATATATGAAGCCGTGTCAGCATTAGCTCGCTTGGGAGACATAGTAGTAAAGCGACCTCAAGCGACCAAAGTGAGAACTACCGCTGTGAAGCAGCACAAAGGGGAAAAATAGAACAGCTATGGCAAAAACAGCACCAGGGGCGGCCATGGTAGGGCCGCTGGAAGTGAGCCACAAACAGGTATGGACTGACCTTTGGCTACTGGTTTGGCTCGTGAAAAGCTTGATGGACAGCCTTTAGCGGTATTGATGGTACTATGGGAGCAGTTGTGTCCACACCAACCCTATCGCCCACTGCCCTCGAAGCAAGTGTGGGCGAGCGCTGTGGCGGGCCAGGAATCCGCGCCCTACACGCTGACTGACTTCGTCCCCAGCTAGGGGTGAGGCTGAGGTACCTGGTATACTGGGACACCAGAGGACCAGAGGCCATTTGTTGAACTTGCCATTCACTGGTCCCCACAGAATGTACAGTGGGTGTTGGCACTGGTGGATATGGGTGCTGACTCCACCCTCCTTCATGGCAACCTGCATAGATGCAGGGGCCCCTCTGCAGTCATACAGGGGTATGGTGGGCAGACAGTGCGGATGCAGCAACTGACTCTGACTCTGAGAATTGGGTGCTTGCTCCCACATCAGTATGTGGTTTATGTATCTCCGATAGTGGAATACATTCTAGGGGTGGATGTGCTACACTGTCTAACAATGCAAACAACTCTGGGAGAGTTTCATTTGCATGTGCCTGTTGTGAAAACAGTGCAGCAAGGTCATCCACACCACATACCTTTAGTGTTGCCACAAGCCACCTGCATAGTGAACATTAAACAATACCGGCTGCCTGGTGGACAGGAGGAAATCAGCCAAATCATTCTGCAGCTGGAGGAAGTAAACATCATCTGCCCAGCACACAGCCCTTTTAATTCACCCGTGTGGCCTGTGAGGAAGCCTGACAGCACTTGGAGGATGACAATGGACTACTGGGAACTAAATAAAGTGACTCCTCTGCTGAATGCTGCAGTACCGAACATTACTGATCTGATGGATAAACTGTAAGTGACTTTGGGGACTTATCACTTTGTGTTGGATCTGGCTAATGCCTTCTTTTCCATTGACATTGCACCGGAAAGCCAGGATCAGTTTGCCTTCATGTGGGAGGGCCAGCAGTGGACATTCACTGTCCTCCCACAAGTATACCTGCACAGTCCTACTTTGTGTCACGGCTTCGTGACTAGTGACCAGCCACCTGGTTCCATCCACCCTCAGTTCATGTGTTCCATTATATAAATGATATAATGTTGACTTCTGATTCGCTCCCAGATCTAGAAGCTGTGGCTTGCAGTTTGCACCAGGCCCTCCGGGGGTTGGGATGAGCCGTCAACAAAGACAAGGTGCAGGGACCTGGTTATTCTGTCAAGTTCTTGGGTATGTCTGGTTGAGTAAGACAGAACTGTTACCTGAAGCAGTGATTGATAATATACAACAGTACCCCCACCCAGAAACTGTTAGGCAACTACAAACATATGTAGGACTGCTAGGGTATTGGAGAACATTTATTCCTCACTTATCCATGCTGTTGAAGCCACTGCATGGCCTTATAAAAGTGAGGGGAAATGTGGGACTGGATGCCAGAGATAGAAAAGGCTTTTGCTGAGAAAAAAAGAGCAGTGGCTCAGGTCCAGGTGCTGAGAGTCATGGACCCCTCCATACCGTTCCTGCTGATGGTATCTGCCAGCATGGATGGGTACAGGTGGGGATTATGACAGAAGCATGGGGCTTGCCAATAGGATTTTGTTCTCAGTTGTGGAAAGGAGCTGAGACTCGCTATTTGCTGTTGGAAAAACAGCTGGCAGCAGTGTATGCTGCCTTATTGGCTACTGAAGGAATCACGGGAATACAAGCAGTACAGGCAGTTACTGCCCTCCCTGTTGAGGGGTGGGTGCGAGCCTGGGCTACAGCTTCCCAAACTGGAGTTGCCCAGACACCCACCCTGACCAAGGGGAGCCTATTTAGAACAACGGGCTAGATTCTCCAAAAGCCCTCTCCCACAGGAATTGCAGCAAGCCCTGAGACCATTTACTTTTGTGGTTGAACCCACACCCACCTTACCGAGCATGGAAGCACCAACGTTAAGCCCCTATGAGGAGGGGACAGGGACACCACCAGCGGAGGCCTGGTATACAGATGGATCCGCAAAGGGCCAACCACCGACATGGGTGGCCATTGCCATTCAGCCCTTACAGGAAGGGCTCTGGTATGAGTCCAGAGTAGGGCAATCCAGTCAATGGGCTGAATTACGGGCGATGTGGCTTGTTTTGACTAGAGAATCAGGTCATATAACCGTTTGCACTGACAGTTGGGCTGTGTTTTGGGGCCTCAGTCTGGTTGCCTCAGTGGGCAGCACAAGACTGGGAAATTGGCCATTGCCTTGTGGGGACAAACAATGTGGAAAGACCTGTGGAGCCATGGGCTAAAGGGAGGTGCCCTGATACATCATGTGTCAGGACACCACCCAGCACTAAGCCCTGGGAATGATGTGGCTGACACATTGGCCAGGGCTCATATGCTCCAGGAACTGTCCCCTATGGACATGGGGCCACAGTTGCATAAGAAACTAGGGCATGTAGGCCCTAGAACCATGTGCAAAGTTGCCCAGAGGTGGCACATTCCACTGGCGTTTGCTGGTGCAAAACAAGCAGTGCAAGCATGCACTCAATGCGCTTCCTTTTACCCGCATCCTCGTCAGGTACCCATGCAAGAGGGACAGCTCCCTCACCCACCAGAACCCTTACAAGTGTGGCAAGTAGATTACATAGGGCCCTTGCCCAGTAATCAGGGATGTAAATATATGTTCACAGCAGTGGACATGGCTACAGGATTGGGTTTTGCCCATCCTGTGGCCCAGGCTACCCAACACACTACTAAACAGTCTTTGAGCACTTATGTGCTACTTATGGGCATCCATTAATGGTCAACAGTGACCAAGGGAGCCAATTTACAGGACAGGAGATAAAAGAATGGGTTCGACAACAGGACATTGTATGGCAATTACATGTGCCCTATTGACCCCAAGCCACTGGAGTGATAGAAAGGTATAATAGGCTATTAAAGGACAAGTTGAAACATTTAGGATGGACATGGTGGGTGAAGTACTTGCCCATAGCAGTAAGCTTGCTGAATGAGGAACCAAGGAAAATGGGGGAAAGTCCCATAGAGAGGTTGTTGGTAGCTCACCCATATGTCTTGAAATATTTGAAACAAGGCCCCAAAGAGTTGCAGCCACAGTTGCTGGAAGAGACATTGCTCCTTCATGCCCCACATACACTGTCTCCTGGCTGTACAGAGGAGTGGACGTGGCCATGGACCTTGGTGTTTGAAGGATATCTGTGGGTTGCATTATATGAGGTATGGGGGGAGGCACTGACCCATGGGTTACAAGTTACCCCATGGATAGGAAAGTGGCATTTTAAACTGACTGCCTCCTTGCCGGAGAGAGCAACAGCTATACTGGCAGGGACTTTGGTCGTGCGAGTGTGGCCAATACCACAATTTCTGTTGATGGCTGAACCTGATGCTCTGCCAGTGTCTTCGGGCGCTCTGGTCTGGTATCACAGACCAGGGAAACCACCCTTGGCAGCCACTGTTTTGTCACAAGATGACAAGGTTGCTTGTATCCTCCTGGAGAACTGGGACTGGCCACTGATGGTGTCTTTGTCTGCCCTGTCTTTCCGCCCAGGTTGACAGCAATAGTATGGTGGCATGGGCCCATACTTTTGCCCAGGTACATAATGTCTCCCACTGCTGGATGTGTATGGAACTGCCCATGGGAATCACTGCTGGACCGCTGTGGAAAATCACTCCCACCAACCTATCTGCATGGTAACGCCTTTGAGCATGGAATCGCAGTGACACCATAGGTGAAGCAAAACGGCACGCAACTGAGCAGTTGATCCAGCAATCAGCACACACTCTGCCTGGGGAGGGTACTGTGTATAACAGGTGGGGATGGATGCCTAGTATATGTGTAACCTTGCAAACTATAGCTCTGCTGTGCATTGAACAGCAGGTTTCCATACCCAGTCGCATGGTTGGCTGGTTACCCAGAGAACTGTGTGCCAATGTCAGTGTTAATCGCACCCCTAAGTGCTGGTGGGACAGTCACACTCATGTGGGCATTGTGCTGACCAACCCCCTGCCAGGAGAAAACATTTGGATATGTGGGGAATATGGCTGGTCCTATCTCCCTGCAAATTGGACAGGCTGTTGTACATGGGGCCACCCCTACATATAAGGACAGATATTGCAAACCTTTCTGTGGCCCACATATAATTGGGATGCTGTATATTCCCGTTAGCATCGCCCAAAATGGATGGCATGGTGGTTTTACCCCTGGCTATTTTAATTCCAGAAGCCAGCACTATAGATATAGAATTACAAATAGAAGCCCTGGCACAGCATGTTGCTCATGCCTTGAATGTAACAAGGTCCTCGCTAGCCCTATTGCTAACCCAAATATGGAAGGTGACTACAAAACAGAATGGCTTTGGATATACTCACTGCTGCACAAGGGGGCACCTGTGCTTTACTGAACATTGACTGCTGTGTTTATATCACAGACCACCAGCAGCAAATACAAGCTGCGTTCCAGGAAGTGGATAATGAAGTGTTTCAGATAGAAGTTTTATCCCAAGACCCCCTGCCTACTTGGTAGTCATAGCTTGGTCCCGCTTAGCGGTGGTTCCTAACCATAGTGGCCGCCGGGGCATGCGGCCTTCTTGTCTGTTGCTGTTCTTTATATTGTTTCTGTGGGCTCTGGGCACAGTGCTCTGCTTTGTGTGCAAGAAAGAAGCAAGCAGCTGCTGTCCTATAGAAAGGGGTGGGATGTAGAAAAGGCCCCCCTGCCATCCCTACTGTTCTACGAGGACAGCTGCCTGCTGCTTCACCCCAGATATGTCTGGCCTTGAGAAACCTTTTGCACCCATGGGAAAGGAGCTAGATAAGGGCCTTGAAGGCCAGATGCCTGGCTATGAAGGCCACAGGCATGTGCATCTTAAAACACTTATGTAACCATGAATTAGCAGTATAGCAGTGTAAGTACAGCTGTGTGTAGAATAAAGTGGCTTGTTTGAGCACCCTCCATGATGACTCCCACTGCCTTCTTTGCTCTTCGTGTTGCCTCAAAAGCTCAAAGGCAACCCCCAGACCTGGACAGGCCCTCGTTAAATTGCTTCTCTGTTTAACCTTTAGGAATTTCAAGATTCTAATTTCCTCTATGGTGATGGTTCATGACCTTAATCTCTCACACTTCAGCATTGTAATTCTTACTGGCCACAGAATAGCACCGCTTGGATATTATGCTACTCAATCATTTTTAACACAAAATTTCATCTAGTAAGTCACTTGCAACACCACCTAACATGTAACTGCAGCCTTCACAGCTCTATGTACTATGCAAACATTGTCTAAAACACCATTTGAAGAACATTAGACTTCTGATCAGATGGCTCTTTAAGCATAGAGAAACCACAGAAATTCTACCATATAGCAGTGTTAAACTACATACAGAAAAGTGAATATTATAATGTTGTAACTTACTAAGGAACATTTAAGAGGTTTCCAGATTTGGACAGTTATTAATAAAGCTTCTAGAAATATTCCTGAGCAAATATTTTTATGAACATTTTACTTATTTTCCTGGGGTACATTTGTAGTAATGAAACTGTTAGGTCATACAGTAGTAGCATGTTTAACATTATTAGCAATTGCCAGTTTTGCAAAGTGATTGTTCCAAGTACATCTCTCATTGTAAAGAGTTATATTTGCTCCTCATCCTTGCTGACATTTAGTATTGCTGGTCTTTCTAATATGACTCAGTCTATAGTGGCATGTCATTGTGGTTTTAATTTACATTTCCCTGATGACAGCAATGTTAGGGATCTTTTCCTACACTTTTGTCCACTTACAAAAATACTTTGAGTTGTCTTTTATGGAGAAGTAGGACTTCTTTAAATATTCTATATACAAGTCCTTTGGAAGATGTATTTATTCCCAGTCTATGGATGACCTTTTTACTTTCTGCCTTTTGCTGAGAAAAGTTTTTAATTTTGATGAAATCCAATTTAAATTGTTTTTTTATTACTGTTAGTGCTCACTATGCCCTGTTTAAGAAATCTTTGCCCTCTAAGATCATGAAGATATTTTGTGGTTTGTTCTACAAGTTTTAGTTTTAGCTTTTACATTTAAATTCATAATCTATATTGAGTTAACTTTTGTTATTTTATGTGAAATAGATGTCAAGGTTCATTTTTTCCATATAAATATCCAGTTACTGAAACATCATTTTATTTAAAGTTACATCATTTTATTTAAAGTTCTACTTATTATTGAATTGCTTTGCTGCCTTTGTCAAAAATAATATACACATTTCGGCCTATTTCTGAACTCTCAGTTCTGTTCCACTGATCTATTTATCTATTATAATGCCAATACCATACTGTGTTAATTACTGCTACTTTATAAGTCTTGAGTCTGGCGTGTTATACAACTTTGTTCTTTTCTTCAAGATTATCTTGGCTATTCCAGGCATTCTGCATTTACATATAAATTTTACAACCATCACTTCTACAAAAATAGTAGCTGGATCTTGATTGGGATGTGCTGAACCTATAGATTTTGCTTTTCCCAGGATACTCACTTATCAAATACTCCTTTACAGAAAATATCAAGAAGTATATTTAAGGAGCACTTTAGAGTGATTTTTTTCTTTCTTACATTTCAAGTACACAAACCAAAACCAGATAAATAATCTTTAAAGATCATTTCTGAAGTTCTCTATAGCCCCAAGGAAGTAGCATCTCCTCTATGACATAATTTTGGACAAAGTCAGGAAGGGATTTGACAGTAGCAAGCACCACATATTTATTTGTAATCATTGAATCAAAAGTATGTTAGCTAAAATCATTTGGCTGAACTGAAAATGTACAAACTCACAATATAAAGACAAAATCCTTAATGTCTGAAAAACAACCCTTCTTCTATATTTGAGGGAAGAAATGTCCCAATAAATTTTGTTTTATTATTTGTGTCTCATAATAAACTTAGTTCTAATCCAAATATATGTAGCATCTATGTTGAAATATAAAACTAAAACATGAGATATATACTCTAAAAATCTATGGTGATGACTTCTGCTCTCCAGTCCAATATAAAATATGTGTTAAAATTTGCCACTCCTCCCTGACAATAAGTAAAATGCTGTACAAACTGAAAAATGAACAACATCTCAGATCCATAAGAGAAGTGAAATCATAGGGCAAACTGCTGCTCCCAAAATTTGAGAGACAGGCAGGAGAATAAAGAGAATCACAACAAACCAGAGCAGAAACCTGCACAAGAACCAGTGCCAGTGTAGGAAAATCTAAACTATAACTGATGAATTACTGGAGGCTTAGTGTGTACAAGTCTGAGAGATTAAAAACTACAGGGGTATCCAGTCATGGGGGTGAGGGAGCAGCACACACTTTTGTAAGTTTTACTTCCTAAATCTCCATCAGGTTCTCATGAATGAGAACTGGAGTAAAATCCCCTGGCACTTCTAATGGGGAAGAGGAAAAGGAACCATTTTGAAAGATGCTAGAACATTCTGTTCTAAACAAGGCCTGCCATCAGAGGAAACTATTTTCCCTGAGCTTAATTAGCTGCAGTTTCATCAGACACTAACTGACCCGGGGGAAGAGAAATATGAGAAATACTCAGCTCTGGACAGCTCTAGTCTTCCATGTGGAGGAAGGGAAATACCCAACATCAGGCCACTTGAGTAATCCTGCCCAACCTAAGGGGGAGGGGGCAGACAGAAACTGAGACTTATGAAGTTCACAGCCCAGAGGCACAGGCTTACTAAAAGGCTTACTCATAGAAAGAGTATCAATAAAATAGTTAAGTCCTTTTCCAGGCTAACCAAGAAAAAGAGAAAGAGGATACAAATCACTAATACCAGAAATTAAAAAAAGGGAATATCACTATAGATTCCATGGACATTAGAAGGATAATATAGGAATACTATGAAAAGTTCTGTGCCCACAAACTTGATAATCTAATGAATTGAACCAATTTTCCTTGAAAGATACAACTCATGCAAAAAGAAATACATGATGTGAATGGGCTCATATCTACTAAAGAAATTTAATCATTTAAAAACCCTCCAAAAACTAAAACATGAGGCCCAGATGGGTTCACTAGTAAATCTACCAGACATTTAAGTTAGAAAATATACCAAATATCTACAATCTCTTTCAAAAGATAGAAGCAGAAGGAATAGTTCCTAATTCATTCTACAAAGCTCCATTACACTAATACCTAATACTAAACCATACAAAGATATTACAAAAGAAGAAAACTATAAACCAATATATTTCAATGAACATGGATGCAAAAACCTTCAACAAAATACAACAATGCATAATGAGAATTATATACCACAACCAAGTGGGATTTTCCCAGGTATGCAAGGCTGGTTCAACATGCAAAAATCAAATAAAATCAATTAATATAATTACATCAACAGGCTGAAAAGGAAAAAAAATCATATGATCATATCATTAGATGCAGAAAAAGTATTTGACAAAATTCAAAACCTATTCATGACAAAACTCTCAATTAACTAGGAATAGAAAGGAATTTTCTCAATTTGACAAATACTTTTGTTATTCTTAACATCATATTTAATGGTGAGAAACTAAAAGATTTCCTACTAAGACCAGGACCAAGAAAAGGATGTCTCTTCACCATTCCTTTTCAACACTGTATTAAAATCTTAGCTGATGACATAAGAAAGTAAAAGGAAATAAAAAGTATATTGATTGGAAAGAAAGAAATAAAACTATGTTTGTTCACAGATGACATTATAATCTACACAGAAATCTGAAAGAATTGAAAAACTCCTGGAGCTAATAAGCAATTATAAAAAATGACAGGATATAATGTTACTACATAAAAGTCAATCACTTTGCTATATACCAGAAATGAATAAGTAGAATTTGAAATTAAAATTATAATACCATTTGCATTAGCACCCCAAAAAATGAAATACTTAGGTATAAATCTAAAAATATATATATATGCAAGAGCTATACAAAGAAAATTAAAGAACTCTGAAGAAATAAAGAAGAACTAAATAAGTGGAGGGATAGTCCATGCTTATGGATAGAAAACTCAATATTGTCAAGATGTCAGTTCTTCTCAACTTAACCTATAGGTTAAATACATTCCCAATCAAAATCCCAGCAAGTTACTTTGTGGATATTGAAAAATTGATTCTAAAGTTTATAAGGAGAAGCAAAAGACCCAGAATAAACAATACAATATTGAAGGAGATAATAAAAGTTAGAGACCTGACAATATCCAACTTCAAGACTTATTATGAAGCTACAATAATCAAGACAGTGTGATATTATCAAAAAAACAGACAGATCAATGGAACAGAACAGAGAGCTCAAAAACAGGCCTTGATAAATATAGTCAACTTATCTTTGACAAAAGAAATGAAGGAAATACAATGAAGGAAAAATAGTCTTTTCAACAAAGTGTTGGAACTGGACAGTCACATTAAAAAAACACAAAAAAAACACAGATATTACACCTTTCACAAAAATTCACTCAAAATGGAATCACAGACCTAAATGTAAAATGTAAAACTATAAAATTCTTAGAAGATAAATTAGGAAAAAAATCTACATGGCAATGGGTTTGGCAGTGACTTTTTAGATACAAAACTAAAGGTGCAGTCCATGAAAGAAAGAATTGATAAGCTAGACTTCATTAAAATTAAAAAGTTATGCTACACAAAGGACACTGTCAAGCCTGGGAGAAGATACCTATAAAACATACAGCTAATAAAAGACTATTATTCAAAGTGTAAAAAGAACTCTTGAAACTCAAAAATAAAAAAAGCAACTCAATTGAAAATTGAGAGAAGAGGGCTGGAAAAAAGATGGCAGTGTGAGAAGTGAGGCAGAAACCTCCTCCCCAAATCTCGTAAAACATGAAAATACAGCAAAAAAGACTAATCCTGAAAAAGCTACCTGAAGACTACAGAACAGACTACCTACATCTGGGGAAGAAGAGAAGACTTCACATAAAAGGGTAAAGTGGCATAACTGCGATCTGGCAGGACCCAAGCCCTCCTCCCTCCCCAGCCCATAGACAGAAGGAAGAGGAATGGAGTGGGGTGGGAGTCGAAGCCCAGGACTGCTGAACACCGAGTGCTGGAGACATGCTCCAGGAGCACAAATCCACATTACATGGTGCTCTGGAGCTTAGTGGAGTTGGAAAGCGAAGACAGCAGATTACTGGGAGAGACCAAGATTTCAGCCACTTGTGGAGAACAGGTACGCACTACTGACTCCCAGGGACAAAAGAAAGGTAGGCAGTTTGAAGGACTTCCCAGCAGTGAGTGGGGCACTAAAGGGGCAAAGATTACACAGAGCTCGCTGCTCAGGAGAAAGGCCAGGTGGATGAACCTTCCCGGCTCACTCAGCCCAGCAGGTTGGGAACTCTCAGGAGCTTCAGACCCTTCAACCCTGGCTGTCAATGCGGGCCCAAGGCCCCTCACTACAGTTTGCAGCCTGCCACTGCTTCCTCCCAGCAGGTGCTGGTCCCACACACCTGCCACCAGAGAGTGGCCCCACCCACAGCAGCTACAGGGCCAAAGCACAGAGACTCCTCCCTACACACTCAGCCCACTGGACCTGGCAACAGAGGGAGGTGTTATAGCTGGGAACACAGGAAATCCTCCCAGCTGAGCTCTTTCCACCTAGCAGGTGCCAGTTCCACTCATCTGTGACTCCACCATTGCTGCAGGCACACGGCAGCTCAGAGAGTTTTCTCCCTGCTTGTGTAATCAGCTGATGCCCCTACAGCCCATTAAAAGCCAGACAAAAAGTCACAACACACAGTGCTTGCCAACAGCTGTAGTTCCCACACAGGAAATTGAACCTCTGAGCACTAGAAGGTGCCAATGCATGAAATTATTATTCCATAGGAAACACTACAAAAATGAAGCAGCAAAGGAATTTGGTTCAAAACAAAATTACAAGAAAAAAACTACAGAAAGAGGGCTTAGTGAAACTGAAATCACCAATCTTCTTCATAAACATTTCAAAATAAAAGTCATAAACATGTTCATGGAGCTACAGAAAAATATTCAAGATCTCAGGAAGAACTTCAACAAAGAGATAGCAATATTGAAAAATACAGTATATGAAAAGAAACATACAATGGAGGGATTTCAAAGTAGATTAGAAGAGGAAAAGGAGATGGTAAATGAAATAGAAATTAGAGAACAGGAAAACAAAGGCTGAAGAACAGAGAGAAAAAAAGATGTCTAGCAATGAAAGAATAAGAAGAGAGCTGTGTGACCAATCCAAACAGAACAATATTTACATCATAGGGGTGCCAAAACAAGAGAAAGACAAAGGGATAGAAAGTCTCATTAAGGAAATAATTGTTGAAAACTTTCCCAATCTGCGGAAAGAAATAGTCACTCAGGTCATGGAAGTGCAGAAGATCCCCCAACACAAGGGACCCTAGGAAGACAACAACAAGACATATAATAATTAAAATGGCAAAGATCAAGGACAAAGAGAAAGTATTAAAAGCAGCCAGAGAGAGAAAAATAATCATATACAAAAGAAAGCTTATCAGGCTGTCATCAGAATTCTCAGCAGAAACCTTACAAGCTAGAAGGGAGTGGCATGATACATTTAATACAATGAAACAGAAGGGTCTCCAATGAAGAATACTCTACACAGCAAGATTATCATTTAACTTTGAAGCAGGGATTAAATTATTTCCAGATAAGCAAAATTTGAGGGAATTCACCACCATCAAACCATATCTACCAGGTATCTTAAAGGGACTGCTCTAGATGGAAATGCTTCTAAGGCTAAATAGCTGTCACCAGAAAAAATAAACCCACAGTAAAGGAAATAGACCAATTAATTACTAAGCAAATACAAAATGAAATCAACTACTCACAAAGGTAGAGAAAGGATACACAGAGTACTGAAAATGACACCTAATATATAAAGAGTTGAGGAGGAGGAAGAAGAAGAAAGGGAGGGGAAAAAGAAGGACCTTTATATTGTGTTAGAAATACAGTAATAAGAGAGTTAAGATAGACTATTAGATAGTAAGGAAGCTATCTTTGAACCTTTGGTAATCACTAATGTAAAGCATACAGTGGCAATCAGTACATATCTATTGATAATCACCCTAAATATAAATGGGCTAAATGCACCAATCAAAAGACACAGAGTTACAGAATAGATGAAAAAAACAAGACCCATCTATAAGCTGCCTAAAAGAGAATCATTTCAGACCCAAAGATATATACAGACTAAAAGGGAAGGGATGATATTTCATGCAACTAATAGGGAGAAAAAAGTATGAGTAGCAGTAGTTATAGCAGACAAAATAGATTTCAAAACAAAGAAAGTAACAAGAGAAAGAAGGACATTATATACTGATAAAGGGGTCAGTCCAATAAGAGTATATACAATTATAAGTATCTATGCACCCAACATAGGAGCACCTAAATATGTAAAACAAATACTAACAGAAGTAAAGGAGAAAATAGAATGCAACATGTTCATTTTAGGGGACTTCAACACACCACTCACACAAAAAAATACAGATCAATAAGACAAAAAATAAGTAAGGAGACAAAGGCACTGAACAATACATTAGAACAGGTGAACCTAACAGACACCTACAGGAAACTCTACCCAAAAGCAGCAGGATGAACGTTCTTCTAAGGTATACACGGAATGTTTTCCAGAATAAATCACATACTAGGCCACAAAAAGAGCCTCAATAAATTTTAAAAGATTGAAATTATCCCAAACAGCTTCTCAAAACAAAAGTGTATGAAAATTGAAATGAATTAAGCAAAGAAAACAAAAAAGCCCACAAACACATGTAGACTTAACAACATGCTCCTAAATAATTAATGGATCAATGACCAAATAAAAACAGATTAAGCAACACATGAAGACAAATGTAAATAAGGGAAGAGCTCAAAACCTGTGGGATACAGTGAAGGCAGTTCTAAGAGGAAAGTGTATAGCAATAGAGGCTTACCTCAAGAAACAAGAACAATCCAAATGAATAGTATAAATTCATAATTAATGACACTAGAAAAAGGAGAGCAAATGAAACCCAAAGTCAGTAGAAATAGGGACATAGTAAAGATCAGAGGAGAAATAAATAAAACTGAAAAGAATAAAACAATAGAAAGAATCAATGAAACCAGAAGCTAGGTCTGAAAAAATAAACAAAATAGGTAAACCCCCAAACAGACTTACCAAGAAAAAAAAGAGTGTACTCACAAAAAACAGAATCAGAGGTGAAAAAGGAAAAAATCCCTATGGACACCATGAAAATACAAAGAATTTTTAGGGAATACCATAAAAAAAGTTATATGCCAACAAATTAGAAAACCTAGAAGAAATGGACAACTTTCTAGAAAAATACAACCTTCCAAGGCTGACCCAAGAAGAAATAGAAAATCTGAACAGACCGATTACCAGCAATGAAATTGAACTGGTAATCAAAAAACTACCTAAGAACAAAACCCTGAAACAGATGGCTTCATGGCTGAATTTTATTAAAAATTTAAAGAAGAGCTAATATCCATCCTCCTAAAAGTATTCCAAAAAGTTGAAGAGGAGGAAATACTTCAAAACTCATTCTATGAGTCCAGCATCACTCTAACACCAAAACCAGGCAAAGACACCACAAAAAAAAGAAATGTACAGACCAATGTCCCTGATGAACATAGATGCAAAAATATTCAACAAAATATTAGCAAACAAAATTCAAAAATACATCAAAAAGATCATCCATCATGATCAAATGGGATTTATAACAACAACACAAGGATGGTACAATATTAGAAAATCCATCAACATTATCCACCACATCAACAAAAAGAAGGACAAAAACCACATGGTCATCTCCATAGTTGCTGAAAATGCATTTGACAAAATTCAACATCCATTCATGATAAAAACTCTCGAAAAATGGGTATAGAGGGCAAGTACCTCAACATAATAAAGGCCAAATACGACAAACCCACAGCCAACATCATGCTTAACAGTGAAGAGATTGAAAGCTTTCTGCTAAGATCAGGAACAAGACAAGGATGTCCACGCTACCCACTTTTATTCATTATAGTACTGGAGGTCCTAGCCACAGCATTCAGACAACACAAATAAATAAAAAGCATTTATATTGGTAAGGAAGAAGTTAAACTGTCACTGTTTGGAGATGACATGATATTGTCATAGAAAACCCTAAAGAATCCACCAAAAAAGTACTAGAATAACTGAATTCAGCAAAGTTGCAGGATACAAAATTAATACACAGAAATCTGTTGCATTCCTACATACTAACAACAAACTAGTAGAAAGAGAAATCATGGAAACAACTCCATTTACAATTGCATCAAAAAGAATAAAATATCTAGGAAAATACCTAACCAAGGAAATGGAAGACCTATACCCTGAAAACTATAAAACACTCTTGAAAGAAATTAAAGAAGACACTAAAAAATGGAAATACACCCCATGCTCATGGGTAGGAAGAATTAATATCAAAATGGCCATACTGCCTAAAGCAATCTACAGATTCAATGCAATCCCTATCAACAAACTAGAACAAATTGTTCTAAAATTCATATGGAACCACAAAATACCCCAAACAGCCAAAGCAATCCTGAGAAGGAAGAATAAAGCGGGGGGAATTACGTTCCCTGACTTCAAGCTCTACTACAAGCCACAGTAATCAACACAATTTGGTACTGGCACAAGAACAGACCCATAGATCAATGGAACAGAAAAGAAAGCCCAGATATAAACCAACACATATATGGTCAATTAATATACAATAAAGGAGCCATAAATATACAATGAGGAAAAGACAGCCTGTTCAACAATTGGTGTTGGAAAACTGGACAGCTACACATAAGAGAATAAAACTGGATTACTGTCTAACTCCATACACAAAAGTAAACTTGAAATGGATGAAACACCTGAATGTAAGTCATGAAACCATAAAACTCATAGTAGAAAACATAGGCAGAAGTCTCTTGAAGATAAACATGAGCAACTTTTTCCTGAACACATCTTGGGCAAAAGGGAAACAAAAACAACAATGAACAAGTGGGACTACATCAAACTAAAAAGCTTCTGTACAGCAAAGGACACCATCAGCAGAACAAAAAGGCATCCACAGTATGGGAGAATATATTCATAAACGACATATCTGATGAGGGGTTAACATCCAAAACACATAAAGAACTCACACGCCTCAACACCCAAAAAACAAATAACCTGATTAAAAAATGGGCAGAGGATCTGAACAGACACCTCTTCAAAGAAGAAATTTGGATAGCCAACAGGCACATGAAAAGATGCTCCACATCGCTAATCATCAGGGAAATACAAATTAAAACCACAATGAGATATCACCTCACACCAGTTAGGATGGCCACCATCCGAAAGACAAACAAAGGATGTCGGCAAGGATGTGGAGAAAGGGGAACCCTCCTACACTGCTGGTGGGAATGTAAATTAGTTCAACCATTGTGGAATGCAATATGAAAGTTCTTCAAAAAACTAAAAATAGAAATACCATTTGTTCCGGTAATTTCACTCCTAGGAATTTACCCAAAGAAAACAAGATCCCTGATTCAAAAGACATAAGCACCCCTACATTTATCACAGCACTATTTGCAGTAGCCAAGATATGGAAGCAACCTAATTGTCCATCAGTAGATGAATGGATAAAGAAGTGGTACATATACACAATGGAATATTATTCAGCCATAAGAAGAAAACAAATCCTATCATTTGCAACAACGTGGATGGAGCTAGAGGGTATGCTCAGTGAAATAAACCAGGCAGAGAAAGACAAGAACCAAATGATTTCACTCATTTGTGGAGCATAGCAAGAAATGAAAACTGAAAGAACAAAACAGCAGCAGACACAGACTCCAGGAGGGGACTAGTGGTTCCTGAAGGGGAGGGGTGGGAGGGGTGGAGGGAGGGAGGGAGAAGGGGATTGAGGAGCACTGTAATTCACAATCACAATATAGGTAGGTCTCGGGGAAGGCAGTGCTGCATGGAAAAGACACGTACTGACTCTATGCCATCTTTCTGTGCTGATAGTGACTACAGTGGATAGAGTGAGGACTCGATATGCAGGTGAATGTTGTTCATGTGAAACCTTCATAAGATTGTATATCAGTAATACTTTAGTTCAAAAAATAAGTGAGCCACATGAGCCAAAACCTTAACAGACATCTCATCAGAAAAGATATACAGGTAGGAAGCAAGCATATGAAAAGATGATCCACATTATTGTCATCAAAGAAATTAAAATAAAAATTGCATTGAGATACACATATCTAGCCCAAGTCCAGAACACTGACAACTCCAAATGCTGGAGAGGATTTAGTGCAACAAGGAATTCTCATTCACTGCTGCTGGGAATACGATGGTAGTCTCCGGAAGACAGTTTCGTGGTTTCTTATAAAACTAGTATTACCACACGATTGCCATACAATCATGCACTTTGGTATTTACCCAAAGAAGTTGAAAACTTTTGTCTGCACAAAAATCTGCATGTTTTAAGCAGTTTTATTCATAGTTGCCAAATTTGGAAGCAATCAAGATATCCTTCAGTAGGTGAATGTATAAATAAATTGTGGTGCACCCAGATAATGGAATATTATTCAGTGATAAAAAGAAATGAGCTATAAAGCCATGAAGAATCTTGAAGCCATATTGCTAAGTGAAAGAAGCCAATCTGAAAAGACCACATGTTTCCACTTATATGACATTCTGGAAAAAGCAGAAATATGAAGACTAAAATAATCAGTAATTGGAGGGATAAGTAAGCAGAACACAGAGAATGAGGGATTTGTGTTATTATGCATTTGTCAAACTTATAGGATGAACAACATCAAGTGAACCCTAATGAAAACTATGAACTTGATATGGGATGCATTAAAATAGGTTCATCAGTTATAACAAATTACCACTTTGGTGGGGGATGTTAATGGGGAAGGTTAATGCATGTGCAGGATTATATGGGAAATATCTGTATGTTCCACTTGATTTTTCTGGGAACCTAAAATTGATCTAAAAAAATAAAATATCTTAAAGGAATACATCAAGTCACATATTTAAGATTTGGACATTATGGTATGTGTAAGTTATATCTCAATAAAAATTAAAACAAAATTATATATCATGAAACATATACATAGAAAACACTTGTAATGAAGTCCCCTAAACTGGGAATTTTATTTCAAAAAGAATATTCCAGGAAATATACTTAAAAAACAAACAGAAAACATGGGAATATGTTATGACAAAGAAATCAACCTATACAATGAAAAGCTGACTTGTTCACAATACATTCTGAAGAGATCATTAAACTTCACTGCATTTCCAGAAAGAGTTTAAATGAAATGACATAATGTAGAAGAATATGTTGTTAAATATGAAAGTAGAAATGTCCTGCATGTGGACTATTTAGTACCAGCCAAAAGCATGCTGTTTCCATAAGGTAATAAATAGAACAGTGTGGGTGAATTTCACATATTGTAAATTAATTCAGGAATAATTAAAGAGCTTAGGCTTTGTCTACATAATACCAATGCAATATTTACAGAGATGAAATCCAAGCAACCAGCTGTTTAATCTACCCTATGTTAAAAATTTTATCTTCTTCCCCATAGAATTGAAATAAAGTATTTGTAGCCACTTCTTTAAATATAGAACTGGGAGTATTTTTAAAACCTTTTGATAATCTGACAGATCTTCACAAAATAAAAAGTAATAACCTACCACATTTTGTATATGAATAATTGAGGGGTTTCATGGAGCCCCTGAAATACATCCATATGTCCTTGATTAAGAACCTATGATATATGTATCCAATCAATGAATATATCTGGTAACTGCTATAATGTTTGAACAAAAATCAAACATATTATTAATCTATTAGCCATAATTGCATGGCTCAATTTAGCAAAGAAAATAATAATAAAATATTTATACTCAAATAAGCATAAAATATCTATGGTTAATCTGAAGAAGACTCTTTGGTGCTTTTAAGAATAAACATGTTTTTGAGCAATTTCTAAAAATTTTTATATCCCCAGTTTTTCTATATTCTCTCATGAGAGTCCTATATAAATGCTAGTACACTTTAAGAAAATGTACTGAATTTATTTTCATCACCATTTCTTAAAAAAAGATTGTTTATCACTACTCTTAATCAAAACACTGTCCAAGCAATATTTTTCCAAAAAGCTATAATAATTCTTCTAAAGGAGAAAACTGAAAATTTTAGTACTAAAAAAGTAAATACTCCCAGTGCCTTGGAATTTAGGGAGTTTTCAAACAAGAGAGTTTCACTTTCAAGCTTAAACAGAAGGAATAGCTAAAAAGAAAGAGTATCCCTCTGTTCTCCATGTATATCCGAGACCTAGAACTCAAGTACTTAAAATGTTGTCCTCAGACCTCCTGAAGTTTTAGAACTATTTCAGGAAATCCATAGGGTCAAAACTGTTTTCAAAATAATACCAAGACATCATTTGCCTTTTTCACTGTGTTGACATTTCCATGGATAGTGCAAAAGCAATGATGGATAAAACTGTTGGCACCTTAACAGGAATCAAGGCAGTGGCCCCAAACTGTACCAGATGTCCAGTGCCAGTTTTCCCTTATAATCGTGAAAGCATATATGTGTATTTTGATTACAAAATTACATCCTGCAAAGACTGTTCAGCTATAAAAACTCTAACTAAACCTCAAATGTGTGTCTAATGACATATTCTGTCCTCACACTCTGATTTTTCTTTAGAATGTAAACTTCTGAAGGATAAAAAATAAATCTGTATAATATTAAATAGATGCAACCAAATCCAAACACAGAAGAGTCCTAAATAAATGTTATTTAACAATTATTACATCCATTGAAATTACAAAAATTTTTCATTACCAATTTCTGAAGCTTTTCACAGGCAATCAATTCCATCCTGCTGTTCCCTAATGCTATCAACTTTATCCAATTAGCTCAAGTGCATTGCTTCCCTATCTTAATTCAATCTAACTTTGACCCTAACTGAACAGTCTCTAAAGAAACAATGAAATGGAATTTCTCTGTATTACATTTCAGCTTTACATGATGCATTATGGCATTACATTGCACTAAAACCTACAAGCAAGGCCACCAGTAATCCCATAGAACATCCCTCAGAAGCCAGTAAATTTTAGTTTACCACACCAAAGAAGTATTTGTTTCCTGAAACTGCCCACAACCAATGTGGGCTTAACCAGAGCCAAACCTCCTTTGCAGATCAAATATTTTTAAGCTGTTGTAGTCTCAGGCCCTAGTAGAAACTGTAGCTAACCACAAAAAGGCAAGCCAGATTTTTATGACTTTGCTACCTAGTTTGAAATTGTTAGATACTACTCAAATGGAGATTCATAATTTTTTTTTTATTAAGACGGGTTTAAAGCAGTTTTAAGTTCCCAGCATAGTCAAGTGGAAGGTGCAGGTATTTCCCATATACCTCTGCTCCTACACATGCATAGCCTTCCCCCATTATTAACACAACCCAGCAAAGTAGTACATTTGTTATAATTGGTGAACCTATATTACACATCATAATCATCCAAACTCCATAGTTCACAGTAATGTTCATTCTTGGTGTTGTATATTCTGTAAGATTTGACAAATGCACAGTGACAGGTATCATTACAATATCACAGAGAGTAATTTCCCTCCCCTAAAAATCCTCCATGTTCCACCTATTCCCATCCTCCCTAATCCCTGGCAACCACTGCTCTTTCTTACTAGCTCCATAGTTTTGCTCTTTCCAGACTGTCATATAAGTGGCATCACACAGTATGTAGCCTTTTCAGATTAGCTTCTTTCACTCAGTAACATGCCTTTAAGTTCCCCTCATGTGTTGTCATGACCTGATACTTCATTTCTTTTTAGCACTGCATAATATTCCATTGTCTGGATGTACCACAGTTTCTTTATCCATTCACCTACCAAAGGACATCTTGTTGCTTCCAAATATGCCAATTATGAATAAAGCTGCTGTAAACTTCCATGTGCAAGCTTTTATATGGGCAAAAGTTTTTTAACTCCTTTGGGCAAATACTAAAGAGCCTGATTGTTGTTGGATCAATCATATAGTAAGATTATGTTTAGTTTTATAAGAAACCACCAAACCGTTTTCCAAAGAGTCTGAACCATTTTGCAATCCCAGCAGCAATGAATGAGAGTTGGACATTTTTTAAAATAAGAATCCTGAGTATCTATTCTCATCTAGATAGTATAGGAGTGAAGAAAATTGCCAAGGGCAGAGAAGCTGCTAGAAAATAACAAAGGGTTTTCTGTGAAGTTGTATTACCTCTCTCCTAATTTAACATCATACTGTGGCATGGTCACAATTGGGTAAAATGCCTATAATTGCCTGCAAACTTTCTTGTAAGAATACTCCCAATATAGTATCCCATAATTTGCAGATAATAATATAAAGATGACATAACTTATGTGGAATATTTTCTTGAAGGATAAGAAGCATTTTTCCAATCCAGCTTTCAAGCCCTTTTTTATATCACTAACTGTGGCTAAACGAAGGAAATTAAAATAACCAGAATTATTCTCTTTCCTATTAAACAGAAAACTACCAAGTCTCTCATAGCTAACATAGATTAACCTGAGATTCTTCCTAGAAACCAGACTTATTTGGTAGTGGACACAAAGCCAGAGCTACTGAGGTTAATAGGCTTAAAAAAAAAAGCTGAACAAACTATACTCCACTTGATCTAAAATGTCCTCAGAGCAAAGCAAGTGGCCACTCTTACACAATTCATAATGGAGTTCTGCGGGCCATTACCTGCATCTCATCCAAAATGGAGATGAGTAACATCCTGAAGTGCTTATCACAAGAAGTTTTCACTACTTTCCTCACCTTCAATGACAATAACACTGTTTAAAGTCCTGTAATGTTGCCTCTATATTCCATTATGTTGACTAAACATTTAGAATGTGTAATCAGCAATTATTTTGTTAGTAAACATCTCTATCCCAGTAACTCAAACTCCTTTGGAGAAGTTTATCATAATTATTCTTTGAGAAGCCCTTTAAAAATCAATTTCAAAATGTATCAAATTCTCACATGGATTAATTTCAATATGAGGGGGTTATGCTAGTTGTTTTATAATGTATAACAAATACGTATCCATCCACTGCCCTAATATGTTTCAAGCCCAGAGATAGGTGTTGAAGAAAGCTAAATAAAGACAAAATTTATTTTCCATACTTGTGACCAAGCCCATGGTTTACGCAAGTCCAGGACCTACTATAAACTTAGTATATTCAATCTGAGAATGAGATCTCAAAATAGATATGAGAAAACATCAGATTGCTATGACATAGCCCCTTGAGAAAAAATATACATGATGCCAACTGATAGCAAAATAATAAAAGTGCAATTGTCTAATTTTTTGGTGGCTCTGACTCTAGAAATGGGCTATGCTCTGAAAAAAAATTTAAAGATACCTAAGCAATACTATTTTGTATTTCATAAAACTAGCTTACTGTCTCAGGTGACCTAATCAAATTAGGCAGCAAAATAATTTCATATCCTGAGTGTCAAGAAAAGAAGAAAATGATGCATAAAACCTAACAATGATATAAGGCACTGAGATGGTGAGAAAAACCCGTTGCCATTTCATGTAGTTCATTAGGAGTCAGCAAACATGGAAAGGTGCAACCCATGGCTCATTTATTTTCTTTTATGCTTAAACAACCTGGGACAAAAATAGACTATAATAAAATGATTCCTAATGGAACACTGACTCATAACTCTATCTGCCAGAGCATTAATTAGTGTGGCGATCACTCTGATGTCAGACTTAGAGTCTTAGTCAGCCCTGGCTGCCATAACAAAATACCAAAGACTGAGTGGTTTAAATAATAGAAATTTGTTTTCTCATAGTTCTGGAGGCTGGAAGTCCAAGCTCAGGGTGTCAGCATGATCAGGTGCTGGCGAGGACTCTCTTTCTGGCTGCACACAGCTGCCTTCTCACGGCGTGTTCACATGGTGGAGAGAGCGCTCTGGTGTCTGAGGTCTGATTCTTATCACTGCACCAGTTCTACAGGATCAGGACTCTGTACCCTTATGATTTCATTTGACTTTAATCACCTCCTGAAAGGCCTTGTCTCCAATACAATCACATGGTGGTTAGACCTTCAACATAAGAATTTGGGCAGAGAGTACATAATTTAGTCCATGCCATAGCACCTAGAGAACTGATATCAAGTACACATCACTGGCAAGAAAGAAGCCCAAATAAGCCAAGACCCACTTGTCTGGGATTGGTGTGGCTACAGCCAGGACATAGCAGTGGCTGTCCTTATGCAAGTTTATCCACACAATTTCAAGAAGATGTAAACTGGGTTTTAAATCTTTTTGACACACTGCTATAACTGAAAATTACACAATACAAAAAGATAACATTTACAGGTATTAGCAGAAATATATAATACTTGTATATTTAATAATTAACAGCATATAACAGAAACCTACATATTAGTATTATAACCACCACCTAGTTTATGGACAGCAATATGCACCAAACATGCAGTAAAAATAATTCAAGCTTAGAAACTAAAAGCATCATCAAAAAGACATTAGGCAGATGACACTAGACCTCCCTTGTTAAAATTTCAAGAGAGAAAGGAAACACAGACACCATCAAGTGTATTTGCTATCACTTAGGCCTTTCTTTACAAGGCATGCACTAAACCCAATGAAGAGCTCAATTTTTCTCAAATTAATCTGAAAACTCAGGGTAATCCTAACCAAAATTCTCGTCAAATATTTTTAAAAACTCAACAAATTCACTCAATTTTATATGGAACATGCAATAACTACATCATTTAAACATATATAAGATATATAGCACAATATATATTTTGTAAATGTGAAACACACATAAAATGCTACAGGTTTCATTAGGGTACACCCATACATAAAACAGAAAACTGACCATGGGATCTGAAGTTATGGGAGAGGGAGCCAGAGATAAAGAAGAAATGATTATTAACCAAGTAAATAAGGACTGAAAAGAAGAATGTTACGCAGAGCAAAGATAGCAAAGGTTATTAACTGAACATTTAAGGAATATGGTTAACTCAGTTCTCCTATTTAAAGTAATTTAAAAATAAAAAAGGGAATAAAATCAGATTATGTTTTTGATGAAATAAAAAAACACTCTTAACAGCATTACTTATTGACCTAGGGCATAGAGAGGTACAATTAGGTCATTACGCCCTAAGACAACTTTGAAGTCCTTTGGCAATTACTCTATAAAGAAGAATAAAAACAAAAGCTAAAAATCAGGCTTAGGTCTGAGCTACCCTAAAGATATGTCAGAGAAAGATTTTTAATTATATATCCAAACAAAAGGGCTAGAAGATGAATAAATACTTTTGGAATTGCTATTACATAGGGAAAAAATATGAACAAGTAAAAGAAAATGGGAGCAGGACATATGAAAAGTCAGCTGTAGTTTGAATTGTTTAACACTAGTTAGGAATAGTAGAGAGTAAGGAAGGCACAACTTCCTAATTTCAGTTACAGAAACTAATAGCCATCAAACAACAGAACTTTTATTATATGGAAAGTACTAAAGCTACATGGTAAATTTTATTCAGTCCTGTTTTTAATAAAATTTATTTTGATTATAGATTAATATGCAGTTGTAAGAATAGAGACTTCATATGCCCTTTACCCAATTTCCCCAGTGATAACATCTTTTAAAACTATAGTATAATATCACAATATCACAAAATGAATATTGGCATTGATATAATCCACTACTGATCTTGTTATGATTTCCCCACTTGTACTCAAATTGTGTATTCAGTTCTGTGCAATTTTAACACATGTAGGTTTGTGTATGCATCACCAGTCAAGATGCAAAATAGTTCCATCCCCACAAGGATTCCCTGTGCTGCCCCTTTATAACCACACTCAGTTCCCCATGTACCTCTCCCCCATCCTTAACCCTGGCAACTACTAACCTGTTGTTCATTTTTTTCCTTATTTCAAAAATGTGTGTGTGAAATCATAGAGCATTTTACCTGTTGGAGTTGTCTTTTTTTCATTTGGCATAATTCTCTGGAGATTCATCCAAGTTTTGCATGTATCAATAGCCCTGCCTTTTTATTGGAGTGCTGAGTAGTCCTCCATGATATGTTTGTATCACAGGCTGTAAAACCTTTTGCTTGTCAAAAGTCACCTGGGTTGTTTCCAGTTTTTAGCTCTTTTGAATAGAGCTTCAGTGAAAATTCCTGTATAGGTTTTTGCATGAACACCAATTCTTATATCTCCAGGATAATACTCAAGCATGCCATTGCCAGGTCACCTGGTAACATCATTGCATGCATTCTTGCTGTTGGGAAGATAAGTTGGTATAACTTCTTTGAAGAGAAAATTAACAATATTTACTCAGAAGTTTAAGTACATTTGTACTCTTTGGATCACCAAGAGTACTAAGGTAATATTTAGAAATACAGGCAAGGATTTATATATAGAAGTTATTTACCAAAGACATAGTTGTAATAAAAAATGGAAATATCCTCAATTCCATCATTTAGAGAATGCTTAAATAAACTGTGGTTGATTCTTATGATAATCTACAGAGCCATAACAAATAATGGTTTCAGTACTTTCACTGACATGAGAAGAAGTGCAAAGTATTAATTTTAAATTAGAAAATATAATCCATAACTACATGGATTATCCCAATTATATTTTTAAATGCTTGTAGAAAGCTAGAAGGAAACACAATAGCATTACGATAACTTTCTGTGTGATTAGGGACATATTTAATATTCTTCTAATGTTAGCAGATCTACAAAGAACAGGAGCACTTTTTGTAAACAGGAACAAAAAAGGCCAGAAATTATATTTAAGGTTTTTAAATTGAAAAGTGGTTATGATAGTGTATATATATTTGTGAAGGCTCCTGGGTAGTTCTGGCTCAGGATGGCCATCCATGACTGTGGACCCCTGACCACTACTTGTAGAAAATTCCATTCCCCCTGCTTCCTGGGCACAGGACTAGATTCCATTTCAAAGTATCCCTTGCAGTTAGTGTCAGTATGTGACTACAAAATGTGAATGGAGCTTATGTACTGTCTGCAGGTCTGATCAATAAATCTCTCCTGCACAATAGTCCATGATTTTCCCCCTTCCCTGGGCTGAAATGGCAAAGGCCCAGGAAGCCATGCACCAGCCTGTGTTCCTCAGTGATCATGCAGAGTAGACCCCTATCCTCATGATTTGGAACATTTCCCAAAACTGTTACTTGAGAAAGACTTCGACTTTTCTTGAGCTATTTCATATTGGTGATATTTGTTACAGCAACGCAGCCTACCCTAGCTAATCTAATAATTGAGAGAAGAGGACCTCACTTGTTCCAAAGCCAGTCAGCTGGGTACAGCCAGAGACTGATATCTGATTGTGCCCTTGATTGACCATAAAAACTGAAATTTCTTTTGGGAGAGTTGGGAGTTCTTCGTTAAAATATATGCAGACTTATATACCTGGCACATAGGTTAAGTTCAATTAAGTATTTGTCAAAGGAAAGAAGGGAGGAAAAGACATTTGAAGAAGGAAAACAGGAAAGTGAATAATATTCTGAATACAAACTGCCCAATTTAAAAAATGTTTACCTATGGTTAACCTCAATATATACACTAAAGATAAAAATACATTACAAGTATTTTACATTCTCACAATGGCCACTTACACTGAAAACTGCTAAGAAACAAAACTCAGAATTAAAACAAATTCTTTACTCTCCAGGAAAATGGGAAACATAAGTTATCTGAAAGCCACAAATCACGTTAAACCCATTTTTTTTTTGAATGCTCAACTGGATCTCATGTTTATTGAAAAATAATTAATGGAAAAAAGACAGGCAATGCCTTTCTCCTCATTGGCTGAACAAGAAACTGAAGAAATATTCACTACACGTTTTAAGATATTTTTCTCTTCCAAAATTAATTTCTGTTAACAAGGTTTTATCACTGTTCTCAGCTTTAAAATCAAATTAATCCTGACTTAGTCAGTATAATGTATAAGAACAGAACATTTCTTAGGACTTCCAGTACTTTATTTTGAGTAACAAAGGGTCAGAGAAAATGAACCATTCTTAAAGACACAACCTTGGGTTATGCTGTTAAATTCTCCAAGACAAAACTTCTCCATAAAAATGTTCTTCCTGTTTAGAAGGGAAAAACCAAATTTCTACTTTCAGGAGGGGAGGCCCCAAACCTTTGAAATTCAAGTGTTCTCCCAGTGCAAATGTCAAATGAGGGAAGGAAATGGTTTAGAAATTACTCCAAAAAACAATCATTGGCCATAAAGTTAATTAATTTGTATTGTGGATTTTTTTCTTCTCCCTCTTCCTCCTCTGAGATGATACCAATTAGTAAAGACATAATAAATAGAAGCAGCAGAAGTTAAAACACAGGATTTAGATAATCCTCAGATTTGAGACTCATCCTTTACATGCCCAAACGTTACTTTTGCGTTTAAATTACAATTTGAAAATCTCAAGGGCTATAAGGCCTAGGGGTTGCACAAAATGATCCCAAGTTATGTGCACATCATCTAATATTCTTGTTTACCATCAGGAACAAAAGACCTTATTTTCTTTGTACAAATATGAATTATGCTTTTAAAAACATTTAAAAATGTCCATTTTAAAGTGAACTATTGAGCTGTGCACTATTAACCACATAAAATTAGCTTGAGAATTTAGAGGTTTCTAAAATAAAATTTAATTTATATTATAATCATTTAGATTACATTTTAGATGACAAAATTACCAAATATTCTAGTATTTCTAATAGTCAATTAATCACTTGCATAGGATTGGTCACTCTAAATATTGAATCCAAAGAGAGTATTTAACATAAATGACATCTATATTGTTAAGAATTTGAGTAGAAATCCAAAACCACAGGAAATCTGTAATCCATAATCACTGACTATTCTTGTTTGTTTATTCCTCCAGCCAACTAGCTGCTGGAAAAAACAAAAATGAATACAACTTTTATACTGTAAGTCACCTGAATACTTTATATATACCCTGTAACATATTTACTTACAAGCCCTTAATTCATATCTAAATTCTACATCAACTACTATCTTTTTAAAATTTTTTGCCAACTCTCAATCCAAATCAATCCTCAAAAAAATTAAGATTAAATGTCTCAAAAACAATTCCCATGAGAGCTTAGAATGCTGCTTTCCACTTAAAAAATATTAGAATCTACTTGTTGAGCCATTCACTGGGTCATGAATCTTGCCACAATTGGAAACTCTGGAATGCCAAAATTCCATTTAAAGCCAAGCCTTTCCCGCTGACCCAGATATTCTTTGTGTTTAGAAAAGTATTCCTTCCCAAACCACATAAACAGCTATAAAGGACGGGGAACAGTGTAAATCTCTATTCTAGGATATTTTCCACCTACAAATATTCATGAACTAAATTTTCCTCTTCAGTTTAGGATAACTGCAATGGGTAAGATCTGACTCTGTGATTCTCTGTATTCATAATGAACACTTAGGAAGCAGCTCAGCACTTCCTGTCAGTGGAACAGATGAAATGATTTCTCCAGGCCCTAACAGTACTTGGGTGCTAAAATAACACACAACCTATCAAGAGACACAGCACAACACTGTACAAAAAGAAAATTGTTAACTGTGTCCTTTAATGCTTGTTGTTTCTCTGTTTGACCAAAACCGATGTGTACACCACATTAAACCAATCAGCAGAACAGTGAAAAATACAACCAACCAGGAGTTTGGTATGTCTGCTTCCAAACAACTTACACTGCCTTCTACCACGGAATTTCTCATAACAAACAAATATTTTTGCATCTATTTGCATTCAGCAAACACAGCCTGGAGACCTTTGCCAAACCTAGGGAACCAAGCTAATTTTAGACACAGCATTCTACACACAGTTACAAACGTAAATTATGTTGCACATATGCCCATCGGATAGCTTTTTAATAGAAAAATATGTAAAAGTACCCATGTTTCAACACTACATGTATGATATACCTCACACACAAAGCACAGCTCTTCAAAATACAAATCCAGTATTCAAGTGAAGCTAAGCAACTGTAGATATAATATGCTATGTAAATTTATAGGCATGCCTTGCTTCATCTCAGAATTATTTAAATTACTGAAGTTTACCTCACTAAATTATCCTTAAATTCCAAATCTATTTCTTATAAGGGAAAATACCCTATACTTGGGGGCAAAATATTCTGTAGCCATAATGCAGAAAAGAGTACTAACCTATTGTTCTGTACTACCCAGGGGGTGTAACTTGGGTAAAGACTAGACAAGTAGTAATGTTTGCCAAATTGTCAATTTGTACCAGATAACGAGAAAAAGCAAAAACCTATTAGTAGGGGAAACAGACGTGAACCAAGTAATGACAGTGTAGTAAGACACACTGGATGTTGTGGGAACGCAGAGTGGGGGCTCTTAACTTACCGTGAGGGCTTCAGTGCCTTACACAGATTTTCTTCCAGGGACATGACCTTGAACCTACTAGATGACACCACCCCATATGTATTCCCAGTAATGATCCAACCACGGCTGTACTATGGCATACACAATTAATGAAAACTGACTCTACTTAAAATTTTTATAGAAATAAACAAAATTCAGCTGCAGAAATACTCTGGTGCCATCAGCAAATAATACTGACAGACATGTGGGCTCATGTTTACTGCCTTTTCATGTAGCAAACAGCCTTTAGTTGGCTTATCACTTCTGTGTTTGATTTTGAGATATTTAAGAACATTACTAGACATTCCATGTTCAGTAAGTGACAATATTGAAAGTGATGATAAAAAGAGAAATAAGCACAAAACGAATTCAATAAAGATAATAGTATTTTTAAAACTGCAATTCTAATAAAACTAAGAATGTTGTATGGCTGTTTGGAACTTTGGAACATAGAAAAGCATTTTGAAGGACAAGGGTAAATGACAAGGAGACTTCCAATTTCAGCACTGTTGTCACTGTCTTCTAACAAGAAAAAAGCTGAACAAACTGAAAATCAACAACTTTCCGTGGATCCAATAATACAAACAAGAGAAAAGTAAAGTGAAATAATTAGGGTTGAAATTTTAGAAAACATCAGGCTAGAATTCTACACTTTCAAAAGTAAAGGAGAAATGAAGGCTTTGTCAGACAAACAAAAAATCAGGAAATTTCATTACCAGCAAGCACACCCTTTAGGAAAATGTTAAAAGAAGCTCTACAGGGAAAAGGAAAATGATCTGTTCAGAAACGTGGAACTATAGGAAGAAAGTAAGAGTGTTGAAGAAAGAATAACTAAAGGTAAAATGAAATCTTATCTTTTTCTTATTCTTTTTATTTATTATTTATTTCTTTATTTATATTGATATCATTAACATACACTTACATTAGCAACATTGTGGTTACTAGATTCCCCCCATTATCAAGTCCCCACCACATACCCCATTTACACTTACTGTCTATTGGCCTAGTAAGATGCTAGAGCCACTATTGTCTTCTCTGTGCTATACTGCCTTCCCTGTGCCACCACCTACATTATCTGTGCTAATTGAAATGCTCCTTAATCCCCTCTCCCTCCCTTCCATCCCACCCACCCCAGTCACTTTCCCTTTGGTAACTGTTAGTCAATTCTTGGGTTCTGTGAGCCTGCTGCTGTTTTGTTCCTTCAGTTCTTTCTTTGTTCTTATACTCCAAAGATGAGTGAAATCATTTGGTACTTGTCTTTCTCCACCTGGCTTATTTCACTGAGCATAATACCTTCTAGCTCCATCCATGTTGTTGCAAATGGTAGATTTGTTTTCTTCTTATGGCTGAATAATATTCCATTCTGTATATGTACCACATCTTCTTTATTCATTCATCTACTGATGGACACATACATTGCTTCCATTTCTTGGCTATTGTAAATAGTGCTGCGATAAACACAGGGGCGCATCTGTCTTTTTCATACTGGGCTCCTGGATTAGTAGGGTAAATTCCTAGGAGTGGAATTCCTCGATCAAATGGTATTTCTATTTTTAGATTTTTGAGGAAACTCCACAATAACTTCCACTAACGGTTGAACTAATTTACATTCCCACTAGCAATGTACGAGGATTCCCCTTTCTCCACATTCTCACCAACATTTTTGTTGTTTCTCTTTTGGATGGTGGCCATCCTAACTGGTGTGAGGTGATATCTCTTTGTGGCTTTAATTTGCATTTCTCTGATGCATAGCGATGTGGAGCATCTTTTCATGTGCTTGCTGTTGGCCATCTGAATTTCTTCTTTGGAGAAGTGTCTGTTCAGATCCTCTGCCCATTTTTGAATTGGATTATTTGCTCTTTGTTTGTTGAGGCACGTGAGCTCTTTATATATTTTGGATGTCAGCCCCTCATCGGATATGTCATTTATGAATATATTCTCCCATACTGCAGGATGCCTTTTTGTTCTGCTGATGGTGTCCTTTGCTGTACAGAAGCTTTTTAGCTTGATGTAGTCCTACTTGTTCATTTTTGCTTTTGGTTCCCTTGGCTGGTGAGGAATGCTCATGAAGAAATTGCTCATGTTTATGTTCAAGAGAGTTTTGACTATGTTTTCTTCTAAGAGTTTCATGGTTTCATGACATACATTCAGGTCTTTGATCCATTTTGAGTTTACTTTTGTGTATGGAGTTAGATAGTAATCCAGTTTCATTCTCCTACATGTAGCTGTCCAGTTTTGCCAACACCAGCTGTTGAAGAGGCTGTCATTTCCCCATTGTATATCCATGGCTCCTTTTTCATATATTGACCATATATGCTTGGGTTAATATCTGGACTCTCTATTCTGTTCCATTGGTCTATGGGTCTATTCTTCTGCCAGTACCAAATTGTCTTGATTACTGTGGCTTTGTAGTAGTGCTTCAAGTTGAGAAGCAAGATCCCCCCTGCTTTATTCTTCCTGCTCAGGATTGCTTTGGCTATTTGGGGTTTTTTGTGGTTCCATATGAATTTTAGAACTATTTCTTCCAGTTCGTTGAAGAATGCTGTTGGTATTTTGATAGGGATTGCATTGAATCTGTAGATTGCTTTAGGCAGGATGGCCATTTTGACAATATTAATTCTTCCTACCCAAGAGCATGGGATGAATTTCCATTTGTTGGTGTCCTCTTTAATTTCTCTTAAGAGTGTCTTGTAATTTTCAGAGTATAGGTCTTTCACTAACTTGGTTAGGTTTATTCCTAGGTATTTTCCTCTTTTTGATGCAATTTCGAATGGAATTGTTGTCCTAATTTATCTTTCTGTTAGTTCATCATTAGTGTATAGGAATGCAACAGATTTCTGCGTATTAATTTTGTATCCTGCAACTTTGCTGAATTCAGGTATTAGATCTAGTAGTTTTGGTGTGGATTCTTTAGGGTTTTTTATGTATAATATCATGTCATGTGCAAACAGTGACAGTTTGACTTCTTCCTTACGAATCTGGATGCCTTTTATTTCTTTGTGTTGTCTGATTGCCATGGCTAGGACCTCCAGGACTATGATGAATAGAAGCAGGGAGGGTGGGCATCCTTGTCTTGATAGATGGTCTTTATTATATTGAGATACGTGCCCTCTATACCGTTTTGTTGAAAGTTTTTATCATGAATGGATGTTGAATTTCATTGTATGCTTTTTCAACATCTGTGGAGATAATCATGTGGTTTTTGTCCATTTTGTTGATGTGGTGGATGATGTTGATTGATTTTTTAATGTTGTAAAATCCTTGCATCCCTGGGATGAATCCCACTTGATCATGGTGTATGATCCTCTAGATGTATTTCTGAATTTAGTTTGCTAATATTTTGTTGAGTATTTTTGCATCTATGTTCATCAGGGATATTCGTCTGTAGTTTTCTTTTTTTGTGGTGTCTTTGCCTGGTTTTGGTATTAGAGTGACGCTGGCGTCATAGAATGAGTTTGGAAGTATTCTCTCCTCTTCTATTTTTGGAAAACTTTAAGGAGAATGGGTATTATGTCTTCTCTAAATGTCTGATAAAATTCAGTAGTGAATCAATCTGGTCGAGAGGTTTTGCTCTTGGGTAGTTTTTTGATTACCAATTCAATATCATTACTGGTAATTGGTCTCTTTAGATTTTCTGTTTCTTCCTGGCTCAGTGTTTGAAGGTTGTATTTTTCTAGAAAGTTGTCCATTTCCTCTACATTATCCAGTTTGTTAGTATATAGTTTTTCATAGTATGCTCTAATAATTCTTTGTATTTCTGTGGTGTCCATAGTGATTTTTCCTTTCTCATTTCTGTGTTTATGTGTATAGATTCTCTTTTTTTCTTACTAAGTCTGGCTAGGGGTTTATCTATTTGGATTATTTTCTCAAAGGACCAACTCTTGGTTTCATTAATTTTTTCTATTGCTTAGTCTTCTGTATTTTATTTATTATTTCTTCTCTGATCTTTACTATGTCTCTCCTACTGACATTGGGCCTCATTTGTTCCTTTTCCAGGTTCAATAATTGTGAATTTATACTATTCATTTGGGATTGTTCTTCCTTCTTTAAGCAGGCCTAGATCTCTATACACTTTCCTCTTAGAACTGCCTTCACTGCCTCCCACAAAATTTGGAGTGTTGTGCCATTGTTTACATTTGTTTCCATATATTGCTTGATCTCTGTTTTAATTTGGTCATTGGTCAATTGATTATTTAGGAGCAAGTTGTTAAGCCTCCATGTTTTATGGGCTTTTGTTTTCTTTGTACAATTTATTTGTAGTTTTATACCTTTGTGATCTGAGATGTTGGTTGTTACAATGTCAATCTTTTTTAATTTACTGAGGTTATTTTTGTGGCCTAGTATGTGGTGTATTCTGGAAAATGTCCCATGTGCACTTGAGAAGAATGTGTATCCTGCTGCTTTTGGGTATAGTGTTCTGTAGATGTCTGTTAGGTCCATCTATTCTAATGTGTTGTTCAGTGCTTCTGTGTCCTTACTTATTTTCTGTCTGGTTGATCTGTCCTTTGGAGTGAGTGGTGTGTTGAAGTCTCCAAAATGAATGCATTGCATTCAATTTCTCTTTAATTCTGTTAGTATTTGTTACACATATGTAGGTGATCCTGTGTTGGATGCATAGGTATTTATAATGGTCATATCCTCTTGTTGGACTGACCCCTTTATCATTATGTAATGTCCTTCTTTGTCTCTTGTGACTTTGTTTTGAAGTCTATTTTGTCTGGTACAAGTACTGCAATACCTGATTTTTTTCTCCCTATTGTTTGCATGAAATATCTTTTTCCATCCCTTCACTTTTAGTCTGTGTATGTCTTTGGGTTAGTAGTGAGTCTCTTGTAGGCAGCATATAGATGGGTCTTGCATTTTTATCCATTATGTAACTCTGTGTCCTTTGATTTGCGCATTCAGTCCATTTACATTTAGGGTGATTATCGATATGTATGTACTTATTGCCATTGCAGGCTTTTTCGTGGTTACCAAAGGTTCAAGGGCAGCTTCTTTACTATCTAACCATCTAATTTAACTCACTTATTATGCTATTATGAACACATATGCTGAGGATTATTTCTTTCCCTTCTTTTTCTTCCTCCTCCACTCTTTATATGTTAGGTGCTTTATTCTGCACTCTGAGTTTCCCTTGACTGACTTTGTGGATAGCTCAATTTTTTTGCAATTAGTTAGTATTTATTTTGTCTACTTCCTTTGCTGTGCCTTTATTTTTTTTTGGTGACAGCTATTTAGCTTAAGGCATACTTACAAGAGCAGTCCCTGTAAAGTACACTGTTGAGATGGTTTGTGGGAAGTAAATTCCCTCAACTTTTGCTTATGTGGGAATTGTTTAATCCTCCTTCAAATTTAAATGATAGTGTTGCTAGATAGAATATTCTTGGTTCAAGGCCCTTATGCTTCATTGCATTAAATGCATTGTGCCACTCCCTTCTGTCCTGTAAGGTTTCTGCTGGGAAGTCTGATGGTAGCCTGACGGATTTTCCTTTGTAGGTGATCTTTTTTTTTCTCTCTGGCGGCTTTTAATACTCTGTCCTTGTCTTTGATATTTGCCATTTTAATTATTATATATGTCTTGGTGTTGTCCTCCTTGGGTCCCTTGTGTTGGGAGATCTGTGCACCTCCATGGCCTGAGAGACTATCTCCTTCCCCAGATTGGGGAAGTTTTCAGCATTTATTTCTTCAAAGACACTTTCTATCCCTTTTTCTCTCTCTTCTTCTTCTGGAACCCATATAATGCGAATATTGCTCCATTTGGATTGGTCACACAGTTCTCTTAATGTTCTTTCATTCCTAGAGATCCTTTTTTCTCTCTCTGCATCTGATTCTCTGTATTCCTATTCTCTGATTTCTATTCCGTTAACAGTCTCTTGCACCTCATCCAGTCTGCTCTTAAATCCTTCCATTGTTTGTTTCATTTCTTTTATCTCTCTCCTGAATTCATCACTTAGCTTTTGAATATTTCTCTGTAGCTCCATCAGCATGCTTAAGACTTTTATTTTGAATTCTTTTTCATGAAGATTGATGATTTTAGTCTCACCAAGACCTCTCTCTGTTGTTTGAGGGATTTTGGATTGAACAAGTTTCTTTTGCCTTTTCATGGCAATGGGAGTGGTCGCCGGTGAGTGGCGCATATGTCAGCTGGGAGAACAAAGTCCCTTCCTCCTTGCCAGTTGCCTTGCCTGTCTCCGCTGTTTGTGCCAGTTAACCACGCACAGGGAGCAGCCTCTGGGTTAATCCCCTGACCTGCCGTGGGCGTGGTGGCCCTCGCGATGGCCTAGGGTGCTCGCAGGGGTTTCAGGTGAGCGGTGCATGTTCTGCTGTGAGAACAAAGTCCTTCTGGCCTCCCAGACTCTGCACCCAACTCCGCTGTCTGTGCTGGTCAACCGTGTGCAGGGAGCAGCCTCTGGGTCTGGGCCAGTTAGCCTCATGAAGGGGGAAGCCTCTTGTTAAGCTCTGTGTGGTTCTGTAGGCAGGGCTTCTCTCCAGCTGGTCTGCAGCAATGGCAGAGACAGCAGGTTTGCTTGCAGGTGCCAGTGGGGAAGAACAAACAGCATTCTAATTCTTAATTGAAGTAACTGGTAACTTCGTTAAAAATATTAATAATAATAGTGTATTGTCTGATCATAGCATGTGGAAGAGTGAAATCAATGAGAGCTTGTTAAAAGGGACAGGGAAGAAGAAATTGAGCACACTCTGCACTACCCATGAAGCAGTGCAGTGTCATTTGGAAGTGGATTTAAGATTTGTTGCAAACACGTATTGCAAAATCTAAAGCAAGCTCTGAAATTAAGTAACTACACATGTGAAATGTGTCCTATGTATGTAATCAACAATTTACTAGCAAGAGATGAAAAAAAATTTTTTTTAAGTGCAACTAGAACATTGCCTACTTATGAGCCTAATGTTAATTCTGGATAAGGAAAAGGCTTATTCCTGGGTAAAGGATATGAAGGAAACTTGGAGACTGTCTTGCTGGGAATACAGTAGCCACTGAGATATTTCCAGTTCATTTCTGGAGATCATCAAAAAAGGGGGCTGCTTGCTTCAATCCTATTTCAATATAGATGAACCAAGTAAACCAATGAAAAAACTTATGCCTGATTGTAAGATCTTATACTACTGGTGTATTTTAAACTCACATCTGGTTGTTGGAAATGCATTTGAGCATTATAAGCAAAAATCACTTCAGCTACTTTGCATCTGTCAATGACCAAAGACAATCTTCTGGATGAAGCCTAATCTGAAATAGACGAACATCTACATACACAAAATTTTTTATTAATCATGGTTAAAACCACCCTCACTGCAGAACTACATGTAAGTGGAATGAGGGAAGTCGGGAGTAAGACAGATAAAGGATGTGATCAAAATGTGCTAAGATCAACAACCAAGTTGTGACTATGATTATGAAAACAGCCTTCTAAACACTGGCCACAAGTATTTCTTTGATTAAAGCTTAAAAGGCAAAATATTTGACAATCAAAATCATTGAGTGCTTTTTAGATTAAATATTAAAAAGACTATTTTGTAAATCATGAATGGCAGCAGCTGTTACATCAATAATGTTTATTATCTGTTTTAGCTATGCAGGAAAAAAATATTTGTTTAGCATGAACTAAACGTTGGGAATTTCGTTGTTGCCAAAGTACCAGTCTATGTATGTAAAATAAGTATTATAATTTACTGACTCTCTCTAATCCTCCATTGGTAAAATGGAGATAGTAATACCTATCTCATTCTGCTATTGTAGTGAAAGTAGAAAATCAAAACAGGTTGCCCTGGGCCTGGAACACAGTGCAGGCTCTCAATTTTCATCAGTTAATTTTATGCCGGTGATTTGACACATCATCTAGACTCCTGCTTAAAGAATCCTAGCTACACTAGTTCATTCCTAAGCTCAAAAATCTTTGAGATGATTACATTTTTTATAAAGCTCAGAAACAATATACATGTAGGGATATGGATATGTTTTCAGAAAGCAATTAAAAACAAAATAAAACCAGAAACATAGGAGTGATAACACCAAACCCAGGATGATTATCTAGTAGTGGATAAAGTGGTATAGGACCAGCGGGTGAGGCAGAAAGTGGATTCAGTCAGTTGCTCAGTAGAAAACTGGAAACGTTATAATTGTTACATTAGGGTGTTGATTCAAAGGTAATTATTTTATTTCTGTCCTTCATAACTTGTACTTACATGTATATTATTTTTTCCTTAATAAAATATTACCTCACCAAAATTACTTAATAAACGATAAAAAGAACACTTCTAATGGTATTTAACTGTATTCAGGGAAAATTTATTCCTCACATTGAAGATTTTGGCCACTCTGGCCTAATTTTAACACTGAAAACATACAAAGTATTTCTAAACTTGGGGGGAATTTTACAAAATTAATTCTGCGATTCCCACTTCTAGACAAAGGGCAAATCCTCACACAGATAAAGAAAATGAAAATGAAAAACTAAAAGAATTATTCAGTTTCAAAACCATCAATTACCTGAACAGGAAGAAACAGAAAATCAGAATAGACAAATTACCAGCAAAGAAATTGAATTGGTAATCAAAAACTACTAAAAAATAAAACCTCTGGACCAGATGGTTTCAGTGCTGAATTTTATCAAACATTTAGTGAAGACTTAATACCCTTCCTCCTTAAAGTTTTCCAAAAATTAGAAGAGGAGGGCGTACTGCCAAACCCATTCTATGAGGCCAGCATCACTCTAATACCAAAACCAGGCAAAGATACCACAAAAAAAGAAAATTACAGACAAATATCCCTGATGAACATAGAGGCAAAAACACTTAATAAAATATTAGCAAACCGAATTCAAAAATACATCGAAAAGATCATCCATCATGATCAAGTGGGATTCATCCGAGGGATGCAAGGATGGTAAAACATTTGAAAATCCATCAACATCATACACCACAACAACAAAAAGAAGGACAAAAACCACATGATCATTTCCAAAGATGCTGAAAAAGCATATGATAAAATTCAACATCCATTCATGATAAAAACTCTCAACAAAATGGGTATAGAGAGCAAATACCTCAACATAATAAAGGCCATATATGACAAACTGACAGCCAACATTATACTTAACAGCGAGAAGCTGAAATATTTTCTTTTAAGATCGGGAACAAGAAAAGGATGCTCACTCTCCCCACTTTTATTCAACATAGTTCTAGAGGTCCTAGCCATGGCAAGAAGAAAACACAAACAAATAAAAGGCATCCAGATTGGTAAGGAAGAAGTCAAACTGTCCTTTTTTGCAGATGACATGATGTTGTACATAAAAAAACATAAAGAATCAATGCCAAAACTACTAGATCTAATATCTGAATTCAGAAAAGTTGCAGGATACAAAATTAATATGTAGAAATCTGTGGCATTCCTATACACTAACAATGAACTATCAGAAACACAAATCAGGAAAACAATTCCATTTACAATTGCATCAAAAAGAATAAAATACCTAGGAATAAACCTAACCAAGGAAGTGAAAGACTTATACTCTGAAAATTACAAGACCCTCATAAGAGAAATTAAAGAAGATAACAATAAATGGAAACACATCCTGTGCTCATGGATAGGAAGAATTAATATTGTCTAAACAGCCATCCTGCCTAAAGCAATCTACAGAATCAATGCAATCCTTATCAAAATACTAAAAGCATTCTTCAATGAACTAGAGAACATAGTTCTAAAATTCATACGGAATGACAAAAGGCCCCGAAGACAAAGCAAAGCTGAGAAGGATGAATAAAGCAGGGGGAATTATGCTCCCTGACTTCAAGCTCTGCTACAAAGCCACAGTAATCAAGACAATTTGGTACTGGCACAAGAACAGACCCATAGAACAATGGAACAGACTAGAGAGCCCAGATATTAACCCAAGCATATATGGTTAATTATTATATGATAAAGGAGCCATGGATATACAATGGGGAAATGACAGCCTCTTCAACAGCTGGTGTTGGCAAAACTGGACAGCTAAACGTAAGAGAATGAAACTGGATTACTGTCTAACTCCACACACAAACTCAAAATGGATCAAAGACCTGAATGTAAGTCTTGAAAGTATAAAACTCTTAGAAAAAAACATGGGCAAAAATCTCTTGGACATAAACATGAGAAACTTCTTCATGAAAATATATCCTGGGCAAGGGAAACAAAAGCAAAATTAACAATAGGGACTGTATCAAACTAAAAAGCTTCTATCAAAAGTCAATCAAGGGATAGACAAAGAGTACAGAATATGATACCTAATATATAAAGAATGGAGGAGGAATAAAAAGGAGAAGAAAAAAAAAGAATCTTTAGACTGTATTTTTAATAGAATATTTATTGACTTAAGTTAGACTCTTAGATAGTAAGGAAGTTAAACTTGAACATTTGATAATCATGAACCTAACGTCTGCAATGGAAATAAGTACATACCTATCAATAATCACCCTAAATGTAAGTGAAATGAATGCACCAATCAAAACACATAGAGTCACGGAATGGATAAAAAAACAAGACCCATCTATATGCTGCCTACAAGAGACTCACTACTAACCCAAAGACATACACAGACTAAAAGTGAAGGGATGGAAAAAGATATTGCATGCAATTAATAGGGAGAAAAAAGCAGTTGTTGCAGTATTTGCATCAGACAAAATAGATTTCAAAACAAAGAAATTCACAAGACACAAAGAAGGACATTACATAATGATAAAAGGGTTAATCCAGATGATATAACCATTATAAATATCTATGAGCCCAACACAGGAGCACCTACATATGTGAAACAAATACTAACAGAATGAAAAGGGGAAAAAGAATGCAATGCATTCATTCTAGGAGACTTCAACCCCCCACTCATTCTGAAGGACAGATCAACCAGACAGAAAATAAGTAAGGAGACAGAGGCACTGAACAACACATTAGAACAGATGGACCTAACAGACATCTACAGAACTCTACACCCAAAGCAGCAGAATACACATTCCTCCCAAGCACACCTGGAAAATTTTCAAGAATATATCATACAGTAGGCCACAAAAAGAGCCTCATTAAATTCAAAAAGATTGAAATTGTACCAAACAGTTTCTCAGACCACAAAAGGATAAACCTAGGAATAAATTATGCAAAGAAAATGAAAGATCCCACAAACACATGGAGGCTTCACAACATGCCCCTAAATAACCAATGGATCAATGACCAAATAAAAACACATATCAAGAAATATTTGGAGACAAATAACAACAATAATTCAATACCACAAAATCTGTGGGACGCAGCAAAGGCTGTGCTAAGAGTAACGTATATTGCAATACAAGCAAACCTCAGGAAAGAAGAACAATCCCATATGAACACTCTAATCTCACAATTAATGAAACTAGAAAAAGAAGAACAAATGAGGCCCAAAGTCAGCAGAAGGAGTGACATAATAAAGATTAGAGCAGTAATAAAAAAAATCGACAACAATAAAACAACTGAAAGAATCAATGAAAGCAAGAGCTGGTTCTTTGAGAAAATAAACAAAATAAATAAACCCCTAGCCAGACTTATCAAGAAAAACAGAGAGTCTACTCACATAAACAGAATCAGAAATCTGGATTGGAAAAATCCTTTCCAGAGAAAGGAAAAATCACTACGGACACCACAGAAATACAAAGAATTAGTAGAGAATACTATGAAAAATTATATGCTAATGAACTGGATAACCTAGAATAAATGGACAGCTTCCTATAAAAATACAACCTTCCAAGACTGACCCAGAAAGAAACAGAAAATCTCAACAGACCAATTGCAAGCAATGAAATTGAACTGGTAATCAAAAAACTACCTAAGAACAAAATCCTGGCCCAGATGGCTTTACAGCTGAATGTTATCAAATATTTAATGAAGACCTAATTCCCATCCTTAAAATTTTCCAAAGAGTAGAAAAAAGGGAATACTTCCAAACTCATTCTATGAGGCCAGGATCACTCTAATAACAAAACCTGGCAAAAACACCACAAAAAAAGAAAATTAAAGACCAATATCCCTGATGAACATAGAAGCAAAAACACTCAACAAAATATTAGCAAACTGAAATAAAAAATACATCAAAAAGATCATCCATCATGATCAAGTAGGATTTATTCCAGGGATGCAAGGATGGTACAACATTCGAAAATCCATCAACATCATCCACCACACCAACAAAAAGAAGGACAAAAACCACATGATCATCTCCATAAATGCTAAAAAGCATTTGACAGAATTCAACATCCATTCATGATAAAAACTCTCAACAAAATGAGTAAAGAGAGCAAGTACCTCAATATAATAAAGGTCATATATGACAAGCCCACAGCCAACACTATACTTAACAGCGAGAAGCTGAAAGCTTTTCCTTTAAGATTGGGAACAAAACAAGGATGCCCACTCTCCTCACTTCTATTCAACATAGTACGGGAGGTCCTAGGCACAGCAATCAGACAACACAAAGAAATAAAAGGCATCCAGATTGGCAAGGAAGAAGTTAAACTTTCCCTGTTTGTGGATGACATGATATTGTACATAAAAAACCCTAAAGAATCCACACCAAAACTACTAGATCTAATATCTGAATTCAGCAAAGTTGCAGGATACAAAATTAATACACAGAAATCTGTGGCATTCCTATACACTAACATTGAACTATCAGAAACAAAAATCAGGAAAACAATTCCATTCACAGTTGCATCAAAAAGAATAAAATACCTAGGAATAAACCTAACCAAGGAAGTGAAAGACCTATACTCTGAAAACGACAAGACACTCATGAGAGAAATTAAAGAAGATACCAATAAATGGAAACACATCCCATGCTCATGGAAAGGAAGAATTAATATTGTCAAAACAGCCATCCTGCCTAAAGCAATCTACAGAAGCAATGCAATCCTTATCGAAATACTAGCAGCATTCTTCAACAAACTAGAGAAAATCATTCTAAAATTCATATGGAACCACAAAAGACCCCAAATAGCCAAATCAATTCTGAGAAAGAAGAATAAAGCTGAGGGGATTATGCTCCCCAACTTCAAGCTCTACTACAAAGCCACAGTAATCAAGACAATTTGGTACTGGCACAAGAACAGACCCATAGACCAATGGAACAGACTAGAGAGTCCTGATATAAACCCAAACATATATGGTCAATTAATATATGATAAAGGAGCCATGGACATACAATGGGGAAATGACAGCCTATTCAACAACTGGTGTTGGCAAACAGGACAGCTACATGCAAGAGAATGAAACTGGATTATTGTTTAACCCCATACACAAAAGTAAACTCAAAATGGATCAAAGATCTGAATGTAAGTTATGAAACTATAAAACTCTTAGACAACAACATAGGCAAAAATCTGCTGAATATAAGCATGAGCAACTTCTTCCTGAACGCATCTCCTTGAGCAAGAGAAACAAAAGCACAAATGAACTCATGGGACTACATCAAACTAAAAAGCTTCTGTACGGCAAAGGACACCATCAACAGAACAAAAAGGCATCCTACAGTATGGAAGAATATATTAGTAAATGACATATCCAACAAGGGGTTCACATCCAAAATATATAAAGAACTCACATGCCTCAACACCCAAAAAGCAAATAACCCAATTAAGAAATGGGCAGAGGATATGAAGAGACAGTTCTCCAAAGAATTAATAGATATCCCACAGACAAATGAAAAGATGCTCCACATCACTAATCATCAGGGAAATGCAAACTAAAACCACAATGAGATATCACCTCACAGCAGTAAGGATGACCAGCATAGAAAAGACTGAGAACAACAAATGCTCGTGAGGATGCAGAGAAAGGGATACCCTCCTACACTGCTGGTGGGAATGTAAGCTAGTTCAACCATTGTGGAAAACAATATGGCAGTTCCTCAAAGAACTAAAAATAGAAATACCATTTGACCTGCGAATCGCCCTCCTTGGAAGTTACCCAAAGAATACAACTTCTCAGATTCACAAGACATATGCACCCCCATGTTTATCGCAGCACTATTTACAGTAGCCAAGATATGGAAGCAACTAAGCAACCTAAGTGTCCATCAGTAGATGAATAGATAAAGAAGATGTGGTACATATACACAACGGAGTACTATTCAGCCATAAGAAAGAAACAAATCCTACCATTTGCAACAACATGGATGGAACTGGAGGATATTATGCTCGGTGAAATAAGCCAGGCGGAGAAAGATAAGTGCCAAATGATTTCCTTCATTTGTGGAGTATAACAACAAAGCGAAACTGAAAGAACAGAATAGCAGCCGACTCAGAGACTCCAAGAAGGGACTAGTGGTTACCAAAGGGGAGGGGTGTGGGAGGGTTAATGGGGAGGGTGTGAGAAGGGGATTGAGGGGTATTATGTTTAGTACACATGGTATGGGGGGTCATGAGGAAAACAGTGTAGCACAGAGAAGGCAAATAGTGAATCTGTGGCATCTTACTACACTGATGGATGGTGGCTGCATTGGGGTATGGGTTGGGACTTGATAATATGGGTAAATGTAGTAACCACATTGTTTTGTGAAACCTTCATAAGAGTGTATATTAATAAAACCTTAATAAAAAATTTTTTAATATTAAAAATAAATCATACACCATTGTTAGTACCTCTTCCTTCTGGAGCTGGGAAAAGGGTCCCTAACAAATGTTAGTGCTTGTAAATCCTTCTAGGATTCGATGAGTGAGGCTTCCACTATTAGGGCCATGAGACCTGATCCTACACTTTACTGCCTTCAGAGGCTTTGGGAAATTACTTCAGTTCATGAGCACCAACTTCCTCATTTGTAAATAAAAACAAAAAAACAAAAAATAAAATTAACCTCATCACACTGTTTTAAGAATTAAATTAGCTTCATCTTTATAGCTACCACTTCTTGACCCTTAGGATATACTTAGTACATGTTGAATGAATTAGGTTTTGGCAGGGGGCCATCCTTTAATAGGATTCCACTTCCTCCACCCTTCTTTTTTTAATTAATACCACATCCTTCTACTTACCTACCTCCTGTTACAAAGTTGATTCAACACATGACTGGTGACTGTCTTGGGCAGGAAGTAATGGCATACACTTTGGCTGCTCACTCATAAACCTTCCTTGGTGGCCATTTCCACATGGCCTCAGGCTGAATTCAGTCTTAAGGGCTCCCTGGAAATTGCCTGCTTGCTGCACTTGTTCACTACAGGGCTGCTGAACTTGTGCGAACACCAGCTTTGTATCAGGCCCTCTGCTCCTATATGCTTAAATCTGCTACATGTTAGGGATCACTTCTCCCACCAAATTCCAGTCCAGCCTTCTTAGTAAATGTGTATCTTATAAAGTCACTTACACAGTTCTTCATTACTTCTGTTCTGCCAGCTGGCTAGGGTCCTATTTTGTTGATTCTTAATGTAGAAGTTTTATTTTCCCCTGATTATCATAAAAACGTTCCCTAAAACAAGTGCATAGCTGTTCATTTTTAAAAGTTTAAGATGTTTAAATAGTTATTTTAAAGGTGAAAATACTTTCTCCCCAAAATAAAAAATTTAATAAAGATGAGGCAAGTAAATAGGAATCTCCCTTCTAGCTAGCTGTACATTTGTTTACTTAAGGCAATGGCTCATAAGAATAACCTAACAGTTGCAAACTCTAGTCCACAAATATCTGTCTGCTTTCTTGATCCAGCAATATTTTAAAACAAAGGCAAAACTTTCAAGAGAAAAGAGCCTTTTTGTGACCAAAAAATTATTTTCAGTCCAAGAATTATTTTAGCCATTTATTTCTTTTCATTCACATCTATCAAGAAAAAGCAAGGAATAAATTTTTCTCCTATTGGAACACCAGGTAAAATTGAATTAAGAGAGTGAAAGTGGGAAAGCTATAGACGAGAGGCAGATTTCATCCAGTCATTCATTTTCATTTAATGACATTTATTGAGTGTTTATACCATATCTGATAGCACATTTTGTACAGAAATAAAAAGATGATGATGACATGGCTCAACATGCAAACTAGACAAAAACTATACATAAATAGGTGCGATAATGTTTATACTCTGTGGTGTAAAAGAAAACTTAAGGGGTACAATCAGGTAGTATAGGCACTCCATTAGAAATATAGGCAGAAGACTAGGGGATTTAAAGATGAGGTGGTTATTAATTTTTACTTGAGAGAGTCAGAAACACTTCAGAGAGGGGTGATACTACTGAGTATTGAGAAAGAGCTAGCATTCATTATATGGAGGTGCGGCAGGGCATAATCCAATGCAGTTTGTTTGTTTACAGCTTTTCCTGAGACTCCAAAGCCCATAAAAACAGATATTAAAGCCCTAAGGACTAAATTCTAGGAGACTTAAAATAATAGTAATCAAAGAGTATGTAACCAGAGACTATAGAGAAAAAAAGTTGACTTACTGCTCAATACTGACAATTTATGGGTGTTTTCTGGAAAGAACTAAAAACATGGTGAAATCCATCACTAATATAATTATAGAAGAGAGCTTTCAACTGTTAACCGTGCTACCAATATAAATGCATTTCTAAATTTACTTTAAAATATTTATAAATAATTAGGATACAGAAAATAGGTTATCCTGTAGAAAGAACAAACATCTAGTAATGTAGTTTTGTAGATTTTGAGCAAATGTATTGTGTGATCATGATGCATTGTTAGTAATTACCTCGGAGAGCATATATAAATGTAATTGAGGATTTGGGAAGTATATATGATAAAATACCAACAATTCTGTAAAAACATTTGCAATGGCATCATATGTTTTTTGATGGGACTTCTCTATTGTATATTCCCCCATTTCCCTTCCATCCTTGAGGACATGCTAAAACACAGCCTGCTAGAAAGAGTATCTAATGCATTGATGATAGAATCAGTCTTCAAAAATATTCCAATAACTAGAGCAATACGCTGAAACTAAGAAGATGTGATTTAACAGTGATAAATAATTTACATGAAGACAAAATTCAAAAGCAAACAGAAAACTGACTGAAAACAGTACTTCAAAATGATCTGGGCATGGTAATTGACCACAAATTCAACAGGAGCTCAAAGCATAATATATTTGCTGCAAACAAACAAAAGCACCCGTTGCATTAGCAGAAGCCTGGTTTCCACATTAAGCACTCAACAGTCCTTCCTAGGTATACCACATCTATATTATGGCATTCAGTTCAGGACTTAGTGACAAAATGAGAGCCTGTCCATTGGGAAACAAGCTAACTGATGCAATCTCTGAAAATATATCATATGAACTGAAGCTACCCTAACAGTTCTTAGACTCAAAAAGAAATGAGTTAGAGTCATAAACAGCTGCTTTCATGGCCTTTCAGCAAATAACAAGAATGGGTCAACAGTCCACCATTATCTGGGACTAGAGGACACACTCAAGACAGAACTCCCAGAATTAGGGTGGAGCAGAATGAGCGCACAGCAATGCAGACTAATTGCTTTACTTCTGCCACTGGAAATAAGTGAAAAAGTCATTAAATCACATTCCATCAATTCAAAATTTATAATACACCAACGTGGGAGAAGTGTAAATTTATTAAACCTCATTGAAGGTGTAAACAAGATTGCTATTTCGGGGCAATCTTAATCTATTAAAAAAAGCTGAATTTCATTTAATGGTGTAAACATTTCCAATTGTTTGCCATTTGGATCATATAATTACATATGACTTTTATATGGCCACTAAAGAAAATCCTGTAAGCTGCTTCTTGTTAACACTGTTAGCAAGCAGTTCTAGAGAGTAACAGGACATTAAGCTGTTGGTTTGTTTCACAATAGTGAATAAAGTTGACTAACAAAATTGTATTTATTTTTTTTTAATCTGTATTTTATGAGTTCCCATTATTTAGCCTGTTTTTAATGCAATTTTGCTCTCAAATAATGATACTTCAGTGATTCATTAGCTACTGAAAGAAATGACATTCTAATAGTAATGCAGCCCCTGCTTTCTCTGACATTTGTGTCATATGCAAAATCCTGTGATGGGTCTTGTTTTGAATTTTCATATTTTATAATCAATTCAATACACATAATATGTCTCACAGTCAAAGAAAGGTATCAGGTTATAAGGCCAACTGTTAAACACTTTGCCTTACTAAGTCCATGTGCAATGTAATGTAATTATGTGACACCATGGGAAAAGCCAGGAACAGGGCATAGAAGTCACCTATTTTTAAATCTTGTTTATGGATTTCTCATCATTATTTCCATGTTCACTAAACCCAATTTCCCATATCCTGAAATGCTCCAAGACCAGAACTTGCAGTATGATTTCTGCTCCTACTGGACCTGACCAGAAAATATCTCTCAGATGTTTCCACATTTCCAGCCAACTGGAACATTCTAAGATGTCCTTTCCTCATATTCCCAGGGATTCATGCCAGCAATGTGATCCTCAAGACAAAACATGATCCAAAAAAGGCTTAACAGATGATTAAAAGGCTAAAACAATTTTGGCGAAAAACTGACACTCTTTTATGAAGAATATGCTTTAGACAAATCTTTTTGGGCTCTTTGCTTCACCAATACAATCATGTCATTCTCCTATTCCCAATTTCCTTCTCCAATTCCTCTATAAAGAACCTAATTATTCACTCTCTGTTGGTCTCACAACATAACATTCATATATGAATTTTCTTATCTGTAAAATGGAAATAGTGATTTGACCTTCTTGGAATGATTAAATAAGACTGTGTATATAAAATGTTTAGTAAAAGGCCTCGCTCACAGTAAATACCTGATAAACAGTAACTAAGAAAACAAGGAAAAAACAAACCAACCCCTTCCATTTTAGCAGTTACCACAATGCATTAAGTATTCTACCACAGTGAATTTGGTCTTGCCCTTCACCAGGCTGGAAACTCATTAACAGCTAATGACTTATGCATCACTAGATTCTTAACATCTTAGCATAACATGGAGACTAGTACAAAGTAGGTTCTCAAGAATTAAAATAAATTCTCTGAATTTATTAAGAAAGATGGTTATTTTCTTTTCCTAAGTAGCATCTTGTCATAAGGTGCACATCAATTCAACTCCAAAAAACGTATTTATTTTATAAAAGTTAGAAAAGTGCTGAACTCAGCACTCCTACAGTTACCTTTTGCATACATTGCTTTACTCACGAAAAGATTCTGGAACAGGTATCAGGGACAGGGTGCTGGCACCACAGCATAGAGCAAATCATTTGTATCATTTGCTTCTGTTTCTTCAACTATCACAGGGAGATAACAAATATCTGCCCTTTTACTTTAAAATGTTAAAGTGGAAGAAGAATTTGAATTGAGGTTTATGCATGAAGTAGTTTTATATGTGCCTTCATAATGAAGGATAAAATCTTTGAGAGTTTATTCATTTAATCAATGATTGCATGCCTACCTTATGCCAGGCACTATATGGAAGCTAAAGAAATACAGATGGATGGTTTGTGTTCCTAGGAAACACAATTTAATGAGAGAGGACACAGAAACAAACAAACAAATAACAAAAGAAAACACACATATATGGGTAGTGAGTGATGAGATTCCTTGAGGGCTGGATGTGTGTCACATCCACATATGTCATCCCAATATGCTTGTCATGAAATAAGTGTTCAGTAAACAGTCTTGACCTGAAGAGAGGCAGGCAGTAATGGCAAAAGAAGAGAAATAAAGATAATTAGGGACCTGAGGCCAAAATTTGAAATGCCCATCACAGAAACATGTTAGAACATGAAGAATTATAATAAGATTGAATTACTTATGATATAGGCAATGACTTAAATTGGACTAATAATCATAAATGGGGACCCACTATCAAAATATTACTTCATCAGGTTTTTATTTGTAATTCTTTTTCTTTTTTTTGTCTTTTCATTTTATGCCAGGCAGATTGTAATGATAAGTAAATGAGAAATATTGCTTAAGTAATCAAATTATTTTATGTGAACAGTGAAATTTTAAATATGGCCACTAATTAATGATGAATTCATTTTATCTAATAATACCTCATGATTAAACAGTACCGTACAAAATGCTGTCACATTTTCACTTTGCCCTTAATAACAAAACAGAATGAATTTACAAAATCATTCAATCAGTCTTTCAGCAAACATTTCCTGAGAACCTGACATATGCCAGACAATAGTTAAATGTTGGAGGTCGAATAATGAACAAAATTCAGGATGTCTGACCCAAAAATGAAAGGAAAGGATGAGGCATAGATGCTGGGTCATGCATGTGGCAGGTCCAGACGAACTCCCAGGAATTCTTTTGAAGGCCCAAAGCCACATCCCCCTAAAAAGGTTATATGCAACATTGTGGAAACTTTTTTTGAAAAACAAAGAGATGCAGTAAAAGCAACATTTTTTTTGCCATGAGTGTACATTTATATACTGAATGTGTAAAAAATAATAGCACATATACAGTAAGATCTCTTTTAGTTACATATTTGTATGTAAATGAAAGGCAACCTAAATGGATATAGGCAGGTAGTGTCTGTGAGTAGAAGCAACATTTTTTTAAATTTATATACATATTTTACAATATAAAATGAGGATGGTAACAATATAGCAAGACTTTATTGAATAAAATAGGGAGGAGAATGATGATTTAAGACTTTAAGAATATTCTAATTAAGGTAATATCAGAATTTACTATATGATTTTATAACATATGAGAAAGAAACTGAAATTAATCCAATTTCTAGAAGTAGCACATAATGCCTTCCTCATGCCATAAAAGAATACACTTGCTAATAGCATAGTTTGTAATCATTTACATTTGTGATAATAAGACAATCAAAAGAATTACCTAAATATGATATTTAAAAAGAAATTTACCTTCTTTCAAAGAAAGAGCATTATAAGCACAGACTGACATTTTAAGTCAATGGAATTTCTTTATATTAATTAAAATAAACTTTTATGTTAATTATAACCTTAATGGATAGTTGTCTTATTTTTCAAATTGATTCTGGACTCTTTAAGAATAAGAACCTCATACAGTGCCCATAACAGTCCCTTTTGCAATAAATGTTCAAAAAATATATGCTGTTTGATATCCCCCCAGCAGAATATGCTAACCAAGTTTATTTTGGGCCATATATTGTAACAAAGGCTCTGGAGTCTGACTGCTTAGGTTCAAATATTTCCTTTGGCATAGATTGTCTATGTAAACTTGGAAAACTTTTCTTAATGCCTTTGTACTTCCGTTTCTTTATCTATAAAACAGTTCTTAATAACAGTATCTACCTCACAGACTTGTTATGGGAATTCACTGGAATCATATATATAAAATGTTTAGAAGAGGGCCTGATCTGAGCACTCCATAAGCCCACATCATTGTCATAATCACAACCATCATCTTTAAAAGGGTAGCAAGAAATTATTAGGTAACCTGCCAAACTAATTTACAAGCTATTTTCCCAAAGTACATTAAAATACTGAGAAACTTTTCAAAAGGTTTAGTTTCAATGACCTTTTTTTCTTAATATACTAAGATTTTAACCAGAAACTGGAAGTCACTAATTTCCTTAGAAATTCATGTTGGTTTTAAACTTCAATAACTTTATGAATCTATCACGGTAACTGCCATACAAAACATGTTTTACATCTCTCCCATCACTGGTAGAAGTTTAGAACACATTTTCTTCTCTCCCACCACTGGTCAATTCTAAACCAAGAGGTATGAAACCTATTTTAAATTACCCATAGTTATGAAAGGGTAAATGGTGTCACCTCACTGTAAGTTAAATAAAAATGGATTTTTTAATGTTTTTGATTAATTCTAGTGGAAAAGTAAATGAAATAAATAATTAGATAATATCTATGTTCTACTCTAATTTTGACAAGATAAATAAAATGATTTCTGACACTGTTACTAAAATCTTATATAGTATATACTATACTATAGTATTTTCTATACTGTAATACGTAATAGTTTATAAACAAGTCAATAGTTGGTCTGATAGTAACCTTTAGAGTCCATGTTATCAATACTAGAAAGTTTCTTCTCTATCATAGAGAGTGCTTTGTAAAGGTACACTGAAACTTACAATATGCTAAAAATAGTGTCTTAGTCAATCCAGCTATGCCAAACCAAGGTAACCAACTCAAACATTAAATACAAAAATGATAAAGGAGACAGATAAAATTAAGGAATCTCAAAATGAATTTAAAAGTTTGAAATAAATGATGGTGGAGGCAATTAACTGATTGAGACAGAGAATGAAGGGAGCATAACAAAAAAGTTAACCCAGGAAATCCTCACACGTGATAGTATTATAAGTAAAAGTAAATATAACTTAGGTATAATGAATGAGTAAAGAATTATTAAAGTCAAAGTTAGGAAAATTGTTAACAAAATATTTAAGTCAATGTTTGTACATATAACAAAAGCATTTAGACATTTACAAGAAATTTTTTCCTCCAGGAAACATGAGATCAGACCCTTGTTCAGATTTTAAAGAACATTTCATACCAGACCCACTTAATCATTTCTTCCCCTTGGAATTATCAAATTAGTGATTAAGAGACTCTAAACAAAGCAGATGTATGTACATTCTGTATTTAAACTTTAAGGAGACTCTCAAGCATATTTTTTAAGTTGAATTACTTCAAATTGTTATATGATAGTGGTGAGAAGTAGCCTTATAAATTGAACACTGGCAGTGGTCAGAAGGTCACAGTGTAGAACAGTCTTCTCAAAGAAATGTCTGGGGAAAGCTAGGGAGACCAAACTATATGTAAATTTACCAAGATAATGTTCTTTGAGAAAATCAAACATATTTTCATAGTGTTCAATGATCCCTATCAGCAACAGAAAATTGGAATCCTTTTTCTCATATAAAGACAAAATTATTTTATTCATTCCCTTCTGTAAATTATTAATGGTTTAAAAAGTCATATCTGTGGGAATAATATTTCTGTAATGCAAGATGAATGAGTTCTAGAGATCTTCTGTACAAACTTCTATGGTTAATAATATTGTACTGTACACTTAAAAATCTGGTAGAGGGTAGATCTTATATTGTGTTCTAGCAAGAAAAAAATAAAATTTTATTAGAATCTATTCAAAAATGGAAAAACTGACAGACTGAAATGTAAAATCTATGAAATACAAAGTTCCAAGTTTGTAGAGAAATAAAAAACAGAACCTGTAAATAACTTACTAGATGTCATTACTGTCTACAGATTAGCGGGAGATAAGTAAGGACCTTAACATCACAAAACTATTTCTTTTTGAGTTTATACGGAATGTAAATATGTACAAAATAACATGTACATTACCTCACAGAATATGAACTCATAGTATGGAAAAAGCCTCTCAAAACACAGAGCAGAATTGAGTGATAATTAAACCACTGAAAACAGTTGTCACAATCAGATTCACGAAGATCTTAAAATTAGAATAAATTATAACCTACTTAGGAAATGTCCTCTTAGGGCATTTCAAATAACATTTAAGTTAGAAAACATGGATATGCAAGGTACTATAGACCATAATATGAATTCTCCAACCACATAGATGGAGTTAGAGAGATCCCTTCACACCTCTCCCAAAGTGGAATGAAGGATTTCTGAAGCTCAGGTTAAATGGTCAACAGAGAGTCATTCACTCACTGAGCATTTTGAGACGTATAAACTTGAAATCTCCATTCTTTTAAGGAGTTGTACATGTTACCATAAACATTCTTAATGTCACCCATTAACAGCATCACATAAGTCTGTCTTGACAAGAAGTGTACTTCATGACGTCCCCCTCAAAAGGAGAGTCTGGACATCAACTTTCTTCCTCTGCTTATTCCATCAATTATATCAGATTCTGACACCCCTGAACCTCCATGAAAAACACACACTATCTCATGTGAAGGCAAAAGTGAAAACAAACCAAGACCATGTGATTCAGACAATAAATACTTTATTTTCAGAAAGACAAAATGGAGCAAATTCTGCTCATTCTCTCACAAAATAAGAAAATATGGTTACACATAACCAAGGGTCCTGGATCATATTTTTCAAGTATAGCAGAAACAGATTTATCTAGTAAGTTAGAGTCTTTAACCACCAATATACTAGAAATGTGAAAACAGGCTTTATATTTCCTAATAATGAAGTAAACCTGAATAAAACTTATTAAGGACTCATATCTTATTGATTTATCCACTATTTCAGGATTTGCTAAAGCTGCAGTTTCACAGATACTAAGCAGCATAAATAGCTTTCTTATAAAGCACTCCTATAAGTTGAAAATATTTTAAAGAAAGTTTAATAATAAGTCACAGAAATCAAGTTTTTATTGCATTTTGAGGTGTGGAAATTGGCTGCTAAACTTGAAGCCCAAATATAGGTGGCATTTCAAAGATACTTTATTGAGTTGAATTTTGAAGGGCACCATGTACTATGTTTTGGGAGAATAGGGATTGCTAAATGGAATTATAGCTCTTACAAAACTGTCTATTCCACAAATCATTAGTTTTTCAGGTTAAATCATATCTACTATGAAAATAAAAGTTATACAAGTTTTTCCTCTTAATAACACAGAAAGTCTATAATGTGGTTACTACTCTTATTCACTGAAAATAGCAGTATAAAAAAAAGTGATCATATTATTTACCTTTGAAGATTTTGGGGTTCCATTTTTAATATCTCTAATTGTCGAAAGTTCCTTATTCCTATACCAGATATAGTTTCCTATAAATCTATTCTTTGATCATGGTTTTTCCCTTTGAAACAAAATAAATAGTATACCTCTTCTATTTGATAACTACTCAAATAATTGAAGGCAGTTTCCACATCTTTCTTATGAATATTTTCATGCAAGGCACGTAGTATCTTCAATATTCCAGGTACTGCTTTAAGAGTCTTGTATGAAAAAATGTATATGCTTTTTAAATATTAAACCACATCAAGAATTAATGATTCTAAAATTTAATAAAGGAAATAGAACTTAATCAAAACTAAAATTAAAGACAAGGAAAACAACCAAGGAAATGTTAAATAAATTTGGTGGTAAAACTGAAATAAGTAGTAAACACAACTTATTTCACAAGCCAGAATAATGTGAAAGTTGTGCAGGGAAATGGGAGAGGACAAGAGACACTCACTGACCAGGAGGCTGACAAGGAAAACAAGTTTTTAAAGGTTAGATTGTTCAAGATCATCCAACTAGTAAAGAGACAATTTGAACTTAACAAGGTCTGCTTCACAGACTATATTCCTAATCACACAAAAAATACTGTCTTTCAGTATCACTTGTGTGCTTATTCCAGGAAGATACCCAACCAAGACACATGTGAAACTAATTGTTTCAATCAGAATCATAATAATTAAACACTATCATAAAACCCACTTGAAGAAAGAAAGATCATATAACTTAAGTCATGATTTAAAAGTTGCTATAGCAATCAAGAATTAAATAATGATCTAGCTGTAGAATCCAATTATACCAAACCTCAGAATCCTTGAAGAGTAAAAACATAACATGACAAAAGGAAAAAAACAAAATCTAGTATTACGTTTCCATGCCTCTGATCTTTTTGTCTTGAATACAATTCTGGAAGACAGAGGGTAGTTACCAGGACCATCTAAGGTATCTTCCCAATACTCAATACAGTAACAATCAGGCTCTGAAGTTCTTTGACGAATGGGTGAAAGTCGCTAAGAGAACTTCTGTGCCTTCTTTTATTCACTGAAAATAGCCTTCTTTTAGGTGATGCATCTTGTGGTGTTGTCATAACAACATTAACATGTCAATAAAGTTTTCTAATTATCCTGGAATGCTCAGTTGGCCCGCAGAGTTCAGTTGTTTGTCAGAGAAAAATGTAAGTTTAAAAGTACCTATTGGCTTTGTGGTTCAACTACAACTGCAGGGTTACCATATGGGCACATATAAAGAATATACCCAGAGATACATCTGTCATTTCAACCTAAGCTATGAAAAGAAAGCATAAAGTTGAGTGTAAGAGAAGGAGGTACTGAAATATGCAAATAGGACTGACTGATAAAGGCTAGACTTACGTTTCTACAGAACAGATGTTTCTGAGCAGAAGTTTCTCATTAATATTTTTTATAGGAGAGTAAATTGAATATTGTACAAGACAACTACATGGAGAGTAACAAGGATGGGGATAGTAGATGTGCCAAAACTTATTAGGCTGTTGTTGAGTAATCAGAGAAAATAGGATAAAAAAATAGTTAATTGCACTACTAAAGAAAAATCTGAAAAACATTGATAAGACTAAATTGGCATATATTGCTTTTTATCAGAAAAAATATGTCTTTTAAAATCTATATAACTAATGATATTTATAGGGAAAAGTAAAAACAGGTATAACAAAATATCACTGGCTATTTCAAGGTATGAATAAGAAAAATAGATTTCTTAATGTTTTGCATTTTACCAATTTTGTACAAAGAATAATTTCATAATAAAAAACAATAAAAAGGATCAATAATCCAAATATTTTAATATCAATAAAAAGACTGAAAAAATATATGATAAAAAAACCTGCAATAGCCAAAAACATTTAAAAGATATAGCTCTATTAAAAAAAAAGAAAGGAATAAACTGGATGCCCCAGAGTGTTCAGCAAGTACACAAAATGTGTCAAATGGTGCAATGACATGACCACTTTAAAAATCCTATCAGTACCAGCACATGAGAGAAATGCATATAATCTTTATATATGTATTTTAAATAGATAACATTCTTCCTTCTCAATGAGGTCTTTCTGCCTAATCAATCCCCTAAGACCAGTCATTCTCTATAACATTACCATGTATATCTTTCATAGAAATAGAGAAGAAAAACAAAATTAACAACTGACTCCTCATTAGAAACAACAAAGGCCAAAAGACAGTAAATTGCATATTCAAATTTCTGGGAATAAAATACTGTCAACCAAGAATACTATATGCAAAAAAACTATCAAAGATGAAAGCAAAATAAAGACATTCCCAGATGATCAAAGAATAATAGAACATGTTTCTAGTAGACGAACTCTATAAGGTAGGATGGAAGTTTGTAAGAACAAAACTGCTATAGTCTATCAATAATAGGCCATAATTAACTTAAAGAAGATTGTGATAAGTTATACATTGCAATCTCTAGAACAATCATTAATAAAATAACCTCCCCCCCGAAAAAAATTATAAAATCAATAAGGAATTAAAATGGCATGCTAAAAAAATATATGTTTTATACAAAAGAATTATAAAAGATAAGGAGAAAAACAGATATAGAGAAAACAAATAGTAAATGAAAGATGTAAACTGAACCAAATAAATAATTACATTGACTATACTATGATCCAATCAAAAGGCAGAGATCATCAGACAGAATAAAGAAGTAAAAGTCAACTAACTGCTGTAGCTATCTATAGCAGATATACTTTAGATTCAAAGACAAACATAGGTTGAAAGTAAAAGGGCAGAAAGAGATATACCAGGCAAACAGTAAGTATTTCTCAAATATTAAAAGAAGAATTGGTACCAATCCCATATAAAGTCTCTAAGAAAAAGAGTAAGAATAAACACTTCCCAGATCATTCTCTGAGGCCAAAGACATCACAAGGAAAAAACTTAATCAAAAAACATCTCTCATGAACATAAATGCAAAAATCCTTAATAAAATATTAGCAAACCAAATACAGCACCATAAAAAAGGTTTATACACATGACCAAGTGTGATTTACCCCCAAGATTTTCAGTTTAGTTCAACATCTGGAAATCAATTAATGTAATATGTCATATTAATAGAATAAAAGGCAAAAACCACATGATCATCTCAATAGTTACAGAAAATAGACTTGCTACAATCTACACCTATTCAAGATAAAAAATAGCAACAAATTAGAAATTGAAAAGAACTTTCTCAATCTCATTAAGAACATCTACAAACAATCTACAGCTAACATCATACCTATGATAAGACCAACATGCTTTTTTCTACATTCAGAAGAAAGGCAAGGATGTCCACCTGCACCACTTCCATCCAACATTGTACTAAAGGTTTTAGCCAATGCAATAAGGCAAAGAAAAAGGGAAGGAAGGAAGGAAGGAAGGGAGGGGGAGAGGGAGGGAGGAAGGGAGGTAGGAAGGAAGGGAGGGAGGGATGGAGGAACAAAGTGAAAGTGAGAAAAAGAGAATAATAGAGAAAGACAGAGACACAAAGAAAGAGAAAGAAAGATTGAAAAAGAAAATTATCTCAACTCTCAGACTACATGACCCTATATGTAAAAAGTCCTAAAGAATCTATTCCTGGAAAAAAAAATAGCATTTTTTTTGTATTATGTAATTAAGCCATTCCAATCTGAGTTTAACAAGATCATAGGACTCAAAATCAATATACAGAAATAATTGTATTCCTCTATATTAACAAAAACAAAATCTTAAAAAATTCCATTCACAATAACAAAAAAAGAATACAAATGAACTTAACAAAAAAGTGCAAGACATGTACACTGAAAGCTATAAGACATTGCTTGACAACAATGAAAAAAGACAGAAATGAATTGAGAGGAAGATCTTCACAGAATGGATATTCAATATTGTTAAAATAACTGTTCTCTCCGAATTGATCAATAGATTGAGTGCAATCCCTATAAAAATTCCAGAAACTTTTTTTTAGAAATTGACACATGGATCCTAAAATTTATGTGGCAATATAAAAGACCTAGAGTAGTCAAAACAATTTTGAAAAAAATAAACTTGAAAACATTAAAATACCCAATTGCAAAACTTATTTTGATATAATAATAAAACACTGTGTTATCTACATAAGTTTAGATATTTTAAAAAATGGAAAACAATCAACAGGCTAGAAAAACTTTATGGCCAGCTGTTTTGACAAAGTTACAAACGCAATTCAATGATGAAATGATAGTTTTTTCAAAAACTGTGTTGATACAATAAGATGTCTATGTGCAAAAATAACAACTGCTGTTTTGTTCATTCTGTTTTTTTTTCATATTATACAAGCAAGTGAAATCATATGATATTTGTATTTCTCCACCTTGCTTATTTCTTGATCATAATACCCTCTATGTTGTTATGCTCCATTCATGTTGTTGAAAATGGCAGGATTCCTTTTTTATGGCTGAATAATATTCCATTTTGTACATGCACCACATCTTCTTTATCCATCGGTTACCATGGGGAAGAGGTTGGGGTGGGCAGGTAGGGAGGATTAAGGGGATAAAGGGGCACAAAAATTCTCAATCATAATGTAAGTTGGTCACGGGGATAGTAGTACAGCATGGAGACTATAGCCAATGATTCTGTAACATCTTCCTATGTTGGCAGATAGTAACTGCACTAGAGGGGGTGAGGATTTAATAATATGGGTAACTGTTGAACCACTGTTTGTATATTTGAACACAATACAAGGTTGTATATCAATAGTTCAATAAAAATTAAAAAAAATTTTTTTAAGCCAACAACAAAAACTTGGACCCTCATGGCATACAGAAAATATACCTCAAAATGGATGATGAATCTAAATGTAAGAGATAAAATTATAAAATATTTAGAAGAAAACTAAGGAGAAAATATCTGTGGTGTTGAATTTATACAAAGATTTGTTAGATATCATACTAAAAGCATGATTCATAAAAGAAAATTAAATTTTGATACCATCAAAATTAAAGTTTTTATACTTCAAAAGAGTACCTTTTGAAGTCCATATAATGTCCAGAATATATACATATTTTAATGCAACTCAGTAATAGGAAGACAAAACAAATATGGACAAAACATTTGACTAAACATATAACCAAAAAATTATACCAATGGCTAATAAGCACAAGAAAAGATGCTTCCACCATTAATCATGGGGAAATGTAAATTAAAATCCAAGATACTGTGTACCCACAAGGATGGTTATGAGAAAAAAGAGTAATAACCAGTGTTTGTGAAGACGTGAAGAAACAAACTTACATAAGCTGCTGGTCAAATTTAAATGGCACAACCTTCTTGTTAAGCAGTATGGCAATTTTGTTTACAAGTTAAACATATACTTAACATATGACACAGCCAATTCCTCTCCTAAGAATGTGCCCAAAAGAAATGGAAATGTATTGAACATAAAACCTAGTATACAGATGTTTACTGGTACATTACTCATAATAGCCAAAATCTGAAAACAATCCAGGGTCTGTCAACTGGTAAACAGGTATAATTGTGGTATATCTATATAATGGAATATTGTTGTTCAGAACTAATAACTAACAAATTGCTCATACATGACATGGATAAACCTCAAAACACTATACCAGACAAAAATAGACTACATGTTTTTATGACTGCATTTATAAGAAATGTTTATTAAAGACAAATCTGTAAAGATGAAAGTAGGCCAGTAGTTGCCTAAGGTTGGGAGAAGGAGAAGGGATTAGCTGCAAATGGGCACAGGAAATGTTTGGGGTGAAAAAGTGTTCTACAACTGTATTGCTGTGATACAATTACACACATTTATCAAAGTTGAACAATTACATACATTTACCAAAAATTATTGCAGTATATATTTACAAAAAATTTTATTAATAAAGAGAGCACCGGACTTCCAGGAAGATGGCGGCGTGAGCAGGGTGACAGAAATCTCCTCCTAAAACCATATATATTTATGAAATACAACACATACAACTATTCCTAAAAGAGAGACCAGAAGATACAGGACAACACCCAGGCGGCAGCTACACCTGAGAGGAATCAGCACCTCGCGAAGCAGGTAAGATAGGGAGCCACGACCCAGCGGGACCCGAGCACTCCCCCACCTCAGTACACCAGTGGGAAGAGAGGATTCAGAGCAGGGAGGGAGTGGAAGCACACGCCCACCAAATAACCAGCCCTGGTGAACTGCGCCGGGAGCACTGACATACATCTCGCAGTGTATCGGAGACTGCACAGACAGAGGTGCAGGATCCAAGATAGCAGGTCCCCTCAGACGGCTCCCCGGGATAAAAGAAAAGCATGCACTTTTTAAGGGGTCTTAAAGACACAGGGGCCCAATGGAGGAGCAGGATCATCCCAGCACACTCAGCTAAGGAGGCGAGGACTCCTAGGGAATTTCGGACCCTTTGGGCCGGTGGCTGGGAAAAACAGCCACACCAAGACTTCCTACAGGGATCAGCAGCCTCCCATTTGCTCCCTCCCCTGACAGAGCAACAAAGGGCCTGGCGGAGGGACTGCGGTGGCAGAATAGTGGAGCAGCAGCGCCACCTAGAGCATCCTCAAAGGAACTACACCCAACAGGCGTTTTTTTTTTTTCTCTCTCTCTTTTCCCTTTCCTCTTTTTTCCTTTTTCTGACCACTTCTAGCGCCATGGAAAAACAAAGGAATATGGTATAAACAAAGCTTAGCCAGACAACCCCAGAGAGAGAGCCTGATGGGATGGACATGCACAATCTTCCTGAAAAAGAATTCAAAATATAAGTCACAACCATACTGACAGATCTACAGAGAAATATGCAAGAGCTAAGGGAGGAAGTGAGGAAAGACAATGCAGAGATGAGACAAGCGATTGACGGGATTAGCAGCAGACTGGACGAGATGTAAGAGACTATTAATGGAATAGAAATCAGAGAACAGGAATACAGAGAGGCTGAGGCAGAGAGAGATAAAAGGATACCTAGGATTGAAAGAATATTAAGAGAACTATGTGACCAATACAAACAGAACAATGATCGCATTATAGGAGTACCAGAGGAAGAAGAGAGAGAAAAAGGGATAGAAAGTGTCTTTGAAGAAATAATTGCTGAAAACGTCCCCAAGCAGGGGAAGGAAATAGTTTCTCAGACCATGGAAGCCCACAGATCTCCGAACACAAGGGACCCAAGGAAGACAACACCAAGACACATAATAATTAAAATGGCAAAGATCAAAGATAAGAACAGAGTATTAAAGGCAGCTATGGAGAAAAAAAAGATCACCTACAAAGGAAAACCCATCAGACTATCATCAGACTTCTCAACAGAAACCTTACAGGACAGAAGAGAATGGCATGATATATTTAACATAATGAAAAAAAAGGGCCTCGAAACAAGAATATTGTATCCAGCACGATTATCATTTAAATTTGAGGGAGGGATTAAACAATTTCCAGACAAGCAAAAGCTGAGAGAATTTGCCTCCCATAAACTACCTCTTCAGGATATCTTAAAGGGACTGCTCTAGATGGAAGCACTCCTAAGGCTAAAAAGAGGTCACCAGAGAAAATAAAATCATAGCAAAGAAAGCAGACCATCCAAATACTAACTAAAGGTAAAGAATAAAACACCTATTATATAAAGAATGGAGGAGGAAGAATAAGAAGGGAGAGAAATAAACAATCATCAGACCGTGTTTAAAATAACTTAACAAAAAAGTTAAGTTAGACTTTTAGATAGTAAAGAAGCTACCCTTGAACATTTGGTAACCACGAATCTAAAGCCAGCAATGGCAATAAGTACATATCTATTGATAATCACCCTAAATGTAAATGCACTGAATGCACCATTCAAAAGACACAGAGTAATAGAACGGATAAAAAAGCAAGACCCATCTATATGCTGCTTATCAGAGACTCACCTCAAACCCAAAGATATACACAGACGAAAAGTGAAGGGATAGAAAAAGATATTTCATGCAAACAACAAGGAGAAAAAAGCGGGTGTTGCAGTACTTGTATCAGACAAAATAGACTTCAAAATGGAGAAAGTAGCAAGAGATAAAGAAGGACATTACATAATGATAAAGGGGTCAGTCCAACAAGAGAATATAACCATTTTAAATATATATGCACCCAACACAGGAGCGCCGGCATATGTGAAACAAATACAAACAGAATTAAAGGAGGAAATAGAAAGCAATGCAGTCATTTTAGGAGACTTCAACACACCACTCACTCCAAAGAACAGATCAACCAGACAGAAAATAAGTAAAGACACAGAGGCACTGAACAACACACTGGAACAGATGGACCTAACAGACATCTACAGAACTCTGCACCCAAAAGCAACAGGATACACATTCTCCTCAAGTGCACATGGAACATTTTCCAGAATAGACCACATACTAGGCCACAAAAGAACCTCAGTAAAATCGAAAATATTGAAATTCTACCAACCAACTTCTCAGATCATAAAGGTATTAAACTAGAATTAAACTTTAGAAAGAAAACAAAAAGGCTCACAAATACATGGAGACTTAAAAACATTCTCCTAATTAATCAATGGGTCAATGACCAAATCAAAACAGAAATCAAAGAGTATATGGAAACAAATGACAACAACAACACAAAGCCACAGCTTCTGTGGGACGCAGCAAAGGCAGTTCTAAGAGGAAAGTATATTGCAATCCAGGCCTATCTAAAGAAAGAAGAACATTCCCAAATGAATAGTCTAAAGACACAGTTACTGAAATTAGAAAGAGAAGAACAAATGAGGCCCAAAGTCACCAGAAGGAGGGACATAATACAGATCAGAGAGGAAATAAATAAAATTGACAAGAATAAAACAATAGAAAAAAATCAATGAAACGAAGAGCTGGTGCTTTGAAAAAATCAACAAAATAGCTAAACCCCTAGCCAGACTTACTAAGAGAAAAAGAGAATCTACACACATAAACAGAATCAGAAACGAGAAAGGAAAAATCACAACGGACCCCAAACAAATACAAAGAATTATAAGAGAATACTATAAAAAACTATATGCCGGGGAGATGACTGCCTCTTCAGCAGCTGGTGTTGGAAAAACTGGTCAGCTACATGTGAGAGAATGAAACTTGACTACTGTCTGGACCCATAAACAAAGGTAAACTCAAGGTGGATCAAAGACCTGAATGTAAGTCATGAAACCATAAAACTCTTAGAAAAAAACATAGGCAAAAATCTCTTGGACATAAACATGAGCGACTTCCTCATGAACATATCTCCCCGTGCAAGGGAAACAAAAGCAAAAATGAACAAGTGGGACTATATCAAGCTGAGAAGCTTCTGTACAGCAAAGGACACCATCAGTAGAACAAAAAGACATCCTACAGTATGGGAGAATATATTCATAAATGACATATCCGATAAGGGGTTGACATCCAAAATATTTAAAGAACTCACACACCTCAACAAACAAAAGGCAAATAATCCAATTAAGAAATGGGCAGAGGATATGAATAGACACTTCTCCAGAGAAGAAATTCAGATGGCCAACAGGCACATGAAAAGATGGTCCACATCACTAATCATCAGAGAAATGCAGATTAAAACCACAATGAGATACCACCTCACACTAGTGAGGATAGCCAACATCCAAAACACAAACAACAACAAATGTTGGCAAGGATGTGGAGAAAAGGGAAACCTCCTACACCGCTGGTGGGAATGCAAATTAGTTCAACCATTGTGGAAAGCAGTATGGAGGTTCCTCAAAAAACTCAAAATAGAAATACCATTTGACCCAGGAATTCCACTCCTAGGAATTTACCCTAAGAATGCAGCAGCCCAGTTTCAAAAAGATAGATGCACCCTTATGTTTATCGCAGCACTATTTTACAATAGCCAAGAAATGGAAGCAACCTAAGTGTCCATCAGTAGATGAATGGATAAAGAAGAGGTGGTACATATACACAATGGAATATTACTCAGCCATAAGAAGAAAACAAATCCTACCATTTGCAACAACATGGATGGAGCTAGAGGGTATTATGCTCAGTGAAATAAGCCACGCCGAAAAAGACAAGTATCAAATGATTTCACTCATATGTGGAGTATAAGAACAAATAAAAAAACTGAAGGAACAAAACAGCAGCAGACTCATAGAACCCAAGAACGGACTAATAGTTACCAAAGGGAAAGGAACTGAGGAGGATGGGTGGGAAGGGAGGGACATGGGGGAAAAAGGGGCATTATGATTAGCAGATGTAATGTTGAGGGGGCGCGGGGAGGGCTGTACAACTCAGAGAAAACAAGTATTGGTTCTATAGCATCTCACTACGCTGATGGACAGTGACTGTAATGGAGTTGGTGGGGGGACCTGATGAAGGGGGTAGTTTAATAATCATAATATTACACATGTAAAATTGTAGATTAATGATACCAAAAAATTTTAAAAATAAAAATAAAAATAAAAAAATAATGAGAGCACCATTTAAAATGGGGAGGTAAGACAATGCATTCAAAACAGCTTTTCAGCTTTTAATTTACCAAGACTGAAGCTAACAGCTAAAACAAAATGATTCTCAGTGAAAAACAAAAGGAGAAGTTAAAGAAAGATTCTGAACAATTTGTAACTAAAGGTCCTAAATCCATCCACCTGGCCCCCAAACTACAACACTAGGACTAAATAATGCCTGGTGTCTGGGAAATAATATCTGTAATCTCCTTTGTAAGATCAGGGGTGCAGTCTTTCCTGCTAACAAAAATTATAACATGGCAAAAAATGTGCACTTTAGCATGAAGATCACTGTGAGGAATATATAATTCACCATGTAATCATCTACCTTATCCTCTGACTCTACAGAATACAGTACCTATAGTTACACAGCTCTATACAGCAATTTTTAAATAAGCACTTGAAAAAAAAATCAAGAGGCAGAGTGGGAATAAACCTCAGTAATGTCTGAATCAGAATCTCAATTCGTCCAACCTACTTTAAAAGGCAGGTTATGGCCAGGGAGCAGTTCTAGAGAAAAATGAACAACACAAAAATTTAAATTAAAGATCTCATTGATAATTATAATAGCAAAGAAAACTACAGATAATTTCGAACAAAGTTATGTCTTATAGTCTACAATGCTAGTTTATAAAGCTCTAAAGTCATTTTGTCCCTGACTAAAATTATTGTTCAATATATGGAATTCTCTAATAGAATATTTTGATCTGAGCAGAGAAGAAATGCTCACATTTTCCAATATTAAATTAAATTTAAGTTGAAGTCAAAGAATCGGTTCTTGACAGCCAGATGAAACTTGTCTTTCAACAGTGTCATTATGGTATGGTAAGATTCATAAATATATTTGAAACTTTTCAATCATCAGGAAATGGGCACATGTTTAGAAAAGATAAAGGAGCATTTGGGAAATTGATTAAGCCCCAGGAAATCAGAGGTTAATGCTTCCTTTATTCTTTGAAAATCATTTCCCAGCATTTGTTTTGCAGCTTCTAATTAATGAGACAAATGTGAGGATATTTCTGGGGATTGAAAAAGAAATATTGTTGTTATGCTTTTCCTCAGGTGCAACCCTAAGGACAAAAGTGGAGATGAATAACAATGCTATTGCTCTGTTGTAGAAATGATGTATTTCAGACACTGGACTCTTTCCACAATGTTATTAAAGTTCTCTGAAGCGTTGTTACAGAGAAAAAAATGTCAAAAGAGCTCGTTATTTTTTGTTTCTCACATTCCATTACTGTTTCCGGTTGTGCCTAAACTAACCAGTCCGTTTTATTTTGGCACAACAAAGTGCTATAACAAGTGAGTATAAAGCATATTAGTAGACACAGGTAATAAAAACCTCATTCCCAGGTTTAGTGAATCTGAAAAGGAGACTAGGGATTTTAGAACAGTAAGAGTCTATGAACTAAAAGCAGATCAAACAGAACACAAACGTGACAGGTTGTCTTCTAGTCTTTATTAAGAAGACAATAAGTGGGGCCCAAGTTATATTTGTGAACATGGTAGGTGGGCTTGATATTTCTCTAAAATTATTAAATCTACTGATTTCTATAAAGCAAGATGTGAAGTGGAGAACTGATAGGACAAATGTGGCAAGTGTAAAATAATAATAATAATAATAGTGATACAAGTAATAATAATAGTGATACAAGTAATAATAATGGGAATTTATGCAACACAACTCTGGAGCCAAAGACATAATAAGAATTTTACATGGATTATGTCATTTAATCCTCACAAATAACTTTCTGCGGTAGGCAATCTAAACTGTCAAATAATTATTTTAACTTAGTCTTGATATTAGGATGAGCTCTTCATGGTTGAAAAGTCAAATCCCCCTCTGCCTCTCTGAAAATACATCTGAATTCATTGAATCAGGGATGATAAAAAGCTTCATGATCAACTGACCTCATATAAATTATATATGTTAAAGATGACTGGTGAAGAAGTAAAAATATTAATTATTTGTCTAGATTCCTTAAGTTTCAGATGAATAAATCTGAGGCTCAGGAAGATTATCAGGATTTACTAAAACCACGGTTGTCAGAAACACCTCTCCCAGTCTGTTGCCACTCTGCCACACATCATGACCTTACTAAAATGCAGAGAAGGAAACTATGTGCCATTCCTCTAATATCTAACAGACCTATCTATAAACATGGTCCCCTCCATACAAAGAAGCTTTGCAATCTATGCCAATAAATTAGATTTATATAACTCAATGTTAGCCCCAAACAGCACATTAGACTGCAACAAATTTCTTCTCCAATTTACCAAAATGCCTCAAAAGGTATGTGATAAACTTCCAAATTAGCAGAATAGTATATTTGAATGACCTGAAAGATACACAGCACAAACTAATATATGGTCCTAATTTAATTTCCAATGATGAATCTGCTTTTTTTAAAATAATGTACTAATTCATTCATATTTAATGCTTGACATCTGATAAGGAATGAAGATGATAAGGGGATGTTGAACTTAAGGAAAGAATAAAAACATAGGCATACCATTAAGGAAAAAGAAACAGACAAGAACATGTGAGGCACCGGTGATCACTTAGAGAAGATGTAGAGGGAACTAAATAATGAAAATCAAAGCTTAGCCAGGCCACCTGGAACAGTTCCTTCTGACCTCAAAACTGTTGCACTGAAGCCCACCACTACTTACGGCATCAGATGCCTCTCAGTGACATACCACTTGTGGTTAACCAAACCTTAGGTTTTTATAACTCATTACCGGAGAATTACCAGGTTTTTATAACTCATTACCAGAGAATCAAGATGTAAATTTATTAGAATTAGGATGATGGCTTTCTGTTTCATTATTATCTTACCAGACTGCTCACAAGCACATTCTACCTCTAGTCATTGACTGACAACACAAACTGACAAGTATGTTTAGCAAAAGCATCATGGTTCATTCTGTGAATGATTTACTATCATTCAGCTGCATGACTAGCTCTTGTCTTTGTTTTAGTTTGGTTTGGTTTTGACAGTGGAGGTAGTGGTTCATTGGTACTAAATGCACAGCCAAAATAGTTATATTATCATGAATGCCTTCAGACTTTAGACTGTTAAACTAAAGAATACCCTAAATTAATTAAAAATAGCACTTTCTTATGAAAACCCAGTAAAAAATTAGACTCTTCAGACCACATGGAGTTATTTATTAACAAGAGCATTTATTATGAGGAAAATAATGAATATCAAGGTCAAATTAATCAACAGATCATAACTTTTAATCCTGATTTTTCTTTCTTCTTCCCATATTTTAAGCATATAAAAGTCTGGAGTTCAGCAACATAATAATTCAAAAATGTTATTCATCTGGTTAAGACTCCCTGCCAACTTTATTGCCTCCCAAATGTCCCAAATGTCCCATTCTGGCAAACCCAGGTGAACAAGCAGAAATGTAAATATACAAAGGAGAGGATTACTATCCTTATTCTAACTAAAAATCCTGCCTGTTACTTTAATTTTAAACTGCCACTGACATGTTTAAATTATAACTGTATCTTCTCAATGAGAACAGTTCCTTATTATTAGAATTGGCAGGGGGCCTTGACATTTGAGTCATCATTTCATTATGTCTATTTCTTACCCTGGTATACAAATTAGATAGAAAAACAAGCCAGATGAAATATAGGGGGGAACAACTGAAGCAGTAATTTTAAATTTAATTAATTTTTCTCAAATCTACAAAATATATAAAGCAATTAACACTAGTAATAATATATTCTACTTTAATCACATTTTCAAAAATATTAACTTCAATTCTAAAAGCCAAAAATGCTTCAAACCCTCTAGCCAAATATTGCACTTCTATAAAACAGGACCAACAGCATTAATAGTCCCTAAAATAAAAAGTTAGAATAATTCCCATTTTAGAGCAACTAAAAATATGGACAAAAATACACGTTTAAAAACTTTCTTCCATTCTAAAGAGCTTCAAAATGGGTAGAAATTATTAAACATATTTCACATATATGACACACACATATTTAAAATATTATATAAAACATCATGTGTAATCAAATAGGAATAATATCAATTCATTCATCCTAAAATATCCAAATGTGTCAAATTGGAATCTTCAGTTTTATCCTCAGATGTTTTCAGATCACTGGACTGAAATGATGAAAGTATTACCAAATGATTTTCCTAAATCAACTGATTCAATCATACTGAAAAAATGTGCATCATTCCATCTTTGTCAAATATTTTGTTGAAAAATTTTCCATTGAATTTCAAAATCATATATTGAAACTAGTGCTACATAAAATCCTCAAAAACGTCTGGCTCTGCTTTCAGGAGGCTATTTCCTCACTTATTTAATTTATTGTTGTAGGCAGTCCACAATATGTGTAGATTATTCATTCACTGAATCTTTTACTGTTCCTGCAATTCTCCCTTCCTTCAGCCCAGAGCAACCTGTTCATTTCTAAAAGCCAATAGCTTTCCCAAAATGATTAGGAACAAGCTCAGTAGCCTCTAAAAGCCTTATTCATCCTGATACAAAATATTGAAAAAAGCTCTAGGGTAAACTGTGTATTCAAATGTGTACTCTGGAAATTAGCATTATTTGTCCCTTCAATCACTAAAATTATATTACCAAATTTAAAACAGTCACGGTTGATTTTCCTTTACAGCTTATTATTTATTTTAATGTTGATATTTTTCTGAAAAAAAATTATCTGAGGGAATGTTTGTTTAAATTCAACTATTTTAATATTTGTTTCTGTTGTCCATAATCATTTACTTTTAATTTATAACCCAGATCTTTCCAAAAATATTCAAAGAAATGTTTGTTTAAATTCAACTATTTTAGTATTTGTTTCTGTTGTCCTTAATCATTTACTTTTAATTTATAACCCAGATCTTTCCAAAAAGATTCAAAGAAACTCACAATACAAATTCCTAGTGTTCACTATATATTCTCCAAGGAGTGAATATGTTCCAAAGCTATGAGTCTCTATTTCAACACCAAAAATTTAATTAGAAGAGCAGTCTTGCCAACTTTTAGAAAACACATTATTCTGCATATTAAAATAAAAGAGGATGTAAACCAGATGTTCCTAGATTATGAAATTTAGAACAGAACATATTCTAAGTGCAGCTAGACTTTTACCTATATTTATCTAAGGCTAAGGCAAGCAAGCCCCACAATGTTGAATTCAGTCTTACCATCTCTCTCATTGTTTGACTTAAACCAGTGGAAATATTCATGGGTTTAGTGTCAGGTTTGTAGTGAGCCCTATCATTTTTCTAATTACTATGGCTAGTATTAATAAATGTCTCCTTTTTATATGCTAAAATAAATTAATGGAAGAGGCAGACACTATGCAAAATAACTGGGAATAGGGCCAAATCTTTTTACATACATCCAGGGACCAGTAATTTTCTAAATGGCACTTTAAGCTCTCTTGCCTAAATAATTACAAGTACAGCCAGCATGTAATTCACTGAAATAATCATGCACTCTTCTAGTTCCTATCACCCATGTCAAGTCCATGACCACTTACCTTGTCTTTATTCTCAGTGCCAGAAGCCTCAGGCTTGGTCCTAATCACAAACGGGGTGGACAGTCTCAGCAGGACCCTTTCAAAGGTGGCATTGACCTTTGGAGAAACAATCTCGAAGCAGTCCTCAAACTTGAGCACTTTGTGAGTTTCGCATCGGAGCTGCTTCCGTAGGCCCTCCCCCAGCTGAAGGACTGACATGTGGGGGTCAAACATCAAGTGGAAAGGGAAGGCTCGGCAGAAGGTGTTGATGCTAATTCTGAGGTCCGCAGGAACTTGGGAGGTTCCCTGTGGAAGGTTCTTCGTGATATTAGTATTTTCACATTCTTTGATAAGGAAGGTAAGACAGCTGCAATTGCCTGGGTTTGAACCATCAGAGCACAGCTGCTCATTCGCAACCTGTTCCACCTCCACATCCAGCCGATAGATCTTCTTTCCTGCAGCTTTAATCATCCCCAGCATCGCCAACCCCACGACACGGTGAGGGTGGAAGTAGTGGAGCTTGAGAGTGCCGTCAGGGAGCTCTCTGCATAGGAACGATGGTGACTCCAGAGCAGCCTGTTTTCCAAAAGAAGTTCTAATGTGTTCCAACAAAGCGTCAAAGCCGTTAAAAAAGTCCTGTAACGTGCCACCTACAGCTCGAAGGACTCTCTCATTCTCATCAAAGCATATGTTAAAGAACTCCTCACCAAATCTTGCCTGGATTTCCTCAAACTTCAAACCTAGAGGTAAATGGGAAGCAAATGTTAGTGAAGTAAATAAAAATAGTTGAATTTACAGCTGTTTAAATGCTTATCAAATGAGATAGCTAGTGAGGGAAGCAGGAGAGGTATTTCCCTTGGGCCCACACATTCCCAAATAGGTTAATTCACTTTGAATCAGAGAAAGTAAACTTCTACTCATCTTCTGGATGCTTCTAGGCTGTTTATGAGCACAGACACTTTTGTTTGTTGGTTTTTAATGACTTTACTTTTTTTAGCCTTTTTAGATTCACAGGAAAATTGAGCAGAATATAGATATTTTCAATACAGCCTCTGTCTCCACACACACACAAACCCCCCCACACCCCAACACACGTTCATGACTCTACATGCTACACTGGAACATTTGTTACAATCGGTGAACTTACAATGCAACAGTGTTATCACCCAAAGACCATAGTTCACCTTAAGGCTCCCTCTTGGTGGTTTTCATCCTTGGTTTTGAGAAATGTATGCATGTCCATCATGTTTCATACAGTTTTATACAGAGTAGTTTTGATGCTCTAAAAATCCTCTCTGCTCCACCTGTTCATTCCTCCCTCCCCCCAACCCCTGGACCATGAACTTTTTAAGTGCTGCTAATCTACCTGTTCACTTTTCAATGTAGTAATATTTTTTCTTAACAATTTCCCTCTTTTTTAAAGAACCTTCATAGAAGCCACCATAAAGTTGTCTCTATATAATGCCCATCCAATATTACCATGTTACTTATCAAAATTCATTTGTTAAGTGGGAAATATCCAGAGAGCGAATCTATATTACATGTGTGGAAAAAGACATCAGGTTATCTAGAATAAACAGAAGGACTTAGATTAATAATTTTAGGGGAAATCATGCAGGTCAGCTAGATCCCAGGGAGAGAGAGACAAAACAAGGAATTAAAAATGGCAGAAGCGTGTAATAATTTTTATTCTTTAACCCACTAAAGTGAGAGTAGCCAAGAGTAGAGTAGGAATCCAACCAGACAGAGTTAAAGGTCTGTGTTTTCTCAGTTCTTACTCACTCCCACATAACATGGAGAAAGGAACTCCACCTTATATAAATATGTGATTATAATGAAAAATACATACACACATACATACATATATACATACAGTGCATTATGTAGTAATTAGAACCAGAGTCATAGTGCCAGTTAGATCCACTCTTGAGGATGATCTGAGGAAAAATATGAAGGGAATTTATAGTCCAAAGAGGAAGAATACAACACATGTAAGAGAGTTGAGTCTGTATGCCACAGAAAGCATCTGTACACGGTCACTCTACTGCTTCTCCTTTGACTTTGGTTTGAAACTGATATATGCAGTTTACATATGCATATTTTCTTTTAAGAAGGACCTGAAAATCAAGCAGGACTGGGAAAAGGCTGAAGGTCACTTTGCTTGTGTCCTTTTCAAGTGCAGAGCAGTCTAGGCTGTGACTTGGTTTGTTCCTACCTTATTATTCCCTCAGGGTTCTCCCCCTTCAGATGTGAGGGAATAAAACAGAGTCAAGTACATTATTTTAAAATAAATAAATATTATTTTTTAAATAACACATCAAATATTTTTTGAGAGCTTGATATAGAGAGTTTAAACATTACAGTTGCCAAATTAAGAGGTCAGTTTGACAAAGAAGTTCTTAAAACCAATGTGAAATGAAAAAAAGTAGAAAATCTAAGTGTAAAAGGATCCCTTTATCAAGAAGCATTTCACATTAATTTTAGTTTCATACACTTGATGTTCAAGGCAAAGCTGAGAAAGTCACCTATTAAGATAAAAATATCACCACTCATCTCACACTGTCCTGTTACAAGATTGACCTTCAATAAATGTTGCATTCACTAACAATAATGCCAGCCAAAATGGATAATAAGAGCATTTATCTGTCTAGTTCTCTAGTGGGGAAGAGAGAAAACAAGATAGATGACATTCACTGAAATTTGGCCCCTACTCCAATTGCTCCTTTAATTGCTTTTATAATTACTTTTGAAACTGCTTTTGTAATTACTTAAGCCAGTATATATGGTTGCATCCTTGTCTCAGTTAACCTTGTTTTTCCTTCAATTTGACTCTGTTGATATCTCTTCTTCCTAAATCTCCTTTCTCTCTTGGCTTATAAAACCATACTGTCCTGGTTTGATTGCTATCTCTCTGAAAATTCCTTTACTAAAACTTCTTCCTATGCCAAATCCTCACATCACCATCAACTGTATTATAACTAAAAAATTCCAATATATACAAGTTAAATGAGTCCTTTCCAAGATAGTTCTTTGTTGCTATTAAAGTTTTTGAAAGTCTAATTATAACTAAATTCAGAATAAATAAAAATTCCTATAATATGATTATCTTTGCTAAACTACAAAATTCTATGTGTCACCGAAAATATTCCATGGATTGCTTTTACACGTTGAAGAGCTGTATCTCAAAAGGATTCTAGGTCTTTGAGCACAGAAAAGAAAAAGAAAATTTCTTCTAACTTGCACTTTTCATAACATTGACAATGTCCTCACAGTTATTAAGAACACAGATATAAATATAACACAGTAAGCTTATGTTCTATTCCAATGCCAGAATCCCAAAGAATCATCCAGAGAATAACAAGTAAATAAATTCACCAGACGCAGCAAAATAAAAACTACTCTATGAGTACAGCATTCTATCAACTAGAAATCCTTGCTGCCTTTAAAAGCACTACTGTACTTTAAAGTACAAGGATAGTTAATTCTCAAGTAATAACACTAAGACCAACCAGGATACTAACATGACTTGTATCAACAAAGAAAAACAAGTATTTTGAATATTACACTCAATTACTATACACAGTAATTCTATATAAACCACAATATTCAATTAATGAGAAAGATTTTTGTCTCACAGTTGTTAAACAGAAAAGAAGAAAAAAATTCTTAGAGTTTGAGAAATTAAAACCAGGGAAAGAGCACTTCAACTTGTGCAAACATGCTATGAGTCAGTAGCCAAGATATCCATCCATTTAAATCTTTGTCTTAAAATTTAGAAAGCACAAAGAAAGTAGTTCAGTTAAGACAACCGGTACAATTCTCACTCCCAAGGTGCCACCTACAATTAATGCAAATCCCCTACTTACAGTAAATCACTTGAAACATATAGACAATGCTCATCTCCTCATATCACAAGGCACTCTGACAGCTTGACATTTGGGTCTATAAGAATGCATGTGCTCAAGGCAAAACTTAGAAGAAAACTGCTTTCGTTTACAAGAGTTATAATTTTAAATTACTGCTAATTCACCCATTTAGAAAAAATGAATAGCCTAAATGCTGACATTCTTTAGCTGAAAATGAAAGTCTGTTTGTTAATGATATGAATCTTTTGTCCTTCATCTTCTATCCATCAAACTTCACTTTGTGCACTTCTTGAGGACAAGGACCTTATCCCATTTATGTCAGCTTACCTATCACTAGCTTAATGCCTGGCACATAGAGACTAAGACTTCATTAATAGAAACTAAACTTTCATCTAAATATTTGTTTGATAAATATAATCAAGCTTTTAAAGCTACAGTTATGACACATCTTAAGGATACCAAGTCAGCTAGACGCATTCATTTCTCACATGGGCGCCTGCAGATAATGATTACATTACAATGTGTTCAGGCTATAACAGAAGCAAACAGGAGTACCTGTGGAGGAATGGAACAAAGAACGTCTGACTCTCCTCAGGGAGATAATGTTTGAAGGGAGATTTGAGGAAAAAGTAGGCATTCAAAAGCCAACAAAGAAGGAACAAGCATACTGGCAGATGGATGGTAATGGAATATGGATGCACCAGGGAGATAGAAAAGCCCAGCATGGTCAGAGAAGGGAAGTGGGGTGGGGGATGAATTGTTAAGTAATCAGCAGTGTAGAAGATGGACTTAAAGGTGATGGACTTAAGAGTCAAAGATCCCAGCCAGAGAGATGCTTTGATGTCTTAAAAAAAAAAAGATTATATTGAAAAAAGTGGGAAGTCCCAGTAAGAATAGAATGTGTCTTGATTTTGTTTAATAATTTTCATAGATTTTTATGATTCATTTAGTTAACACTTTAAAAATTTCCTGTCAAGTAGGTATTATTTTAAATATCCTCATTTTATAGATGCAAAATGTTAGGAAATTTGCCCAAGTTCATACAACTATAGGTTAGCAGTGCCAGAATTCAAAGTCATATCTGTCTAATATTAAATCTTATATAATAAACACAGTATTAAAAGAGTAAAATGTCCTCATGGGGGGAAAATGCATATTTTGCTCCTTGTTACACCAGTGATACCTAGCATTCTGTCTGACATTTAATGGGTGCTCAATAAATATTAGCTAGATGTTGAAAGAATTACTGTATCACTGAAGTCAACCAGAAGAGTTACAAGGGGCAGTCAACAGTTACCAAGTGCAACGACAAGGTCAAGTAATGTAAGAACAGAAAATTCTAAATTGGATTGATCAGAACTTTGGGGACCTTAGAGCAATTTCAGTGGCGGGGGACAGCAAGTGAGTGTGATGGGTTGAGCAGTACGTGGCAGGTGAAGAAACTGAAATTTTAGTTTTCAGCCGAACCAATATTATTATTAGAAGGCTAAAATTACTTATTTTATAAAATTGTAACATATCTGACCTCTGTGCTTAGAAAGGGAAATGCTGATTTCACTGAGAACAAAGTGAATAAAGAGAGAGATAGCACCAAAGATATGGCACTGAGTGGGATCCTGGATCCACTAGCAGAAGATCTAGTAATAAAAGAGAGAAACTGGTGTTTTTCTAGATCCAGAGACCATCCTATCACCCAGCAAGGGCATCAGTCTCTACTGACATGGGAAAATACCAAAGCAGTAGGTGTACCTTCGAGTTGCTTAAACTTCATCTGAGGAGCTGAATACCTACCAACTACTCCTGTGAGCTGTAGGCACTCCATTATTACTTTTTTGATTTATTATTTAGGTCTCATTTAACTAATCTAAGTTATGTAACTCATGCACAACTATATCTGAAGTTCAAACTTTAAAGATATTTCAATATTTAAGGAGCTGATTATCTTTTTTAGAGAAACAATTATTTTTGCAGCCTTATTGAGATACAATTGACATACAACATTGTGTAAGTTTAACATGTACAATGTGTTCGATACACTTATACTTTGCAAAATTATCACCACCCACAGTGTTAGTTAACACATCCATCAAATTATACAGATAACATTTGTTTTTTGTGGTAAGAACATTTAAGATCTACTCTCTTAACAACTTTCAATAGTGTAATACATTATTGTTAGCTATAATCACAATGCTGTGCATTTTATTCCCCAGAACTTACTCATCTTCTAACTGGAAGTTTGTTATTCATCTTCTAACTGGAGATACTGACCAAAATTTCCCAATTCCCCCAACTCCTAACTCCTGGTAACCACCATTCCACCATTCTACTCTCCAATTCTATGAGTTTGGGTTTTTTAGATTCCACATATAAGTGATAGCATACAGTATTTGTCAAGAAACAATTATTTTTATATCTAGCAAGACCATAAGGCATTTGTCAACTAAGTTTGAAACCCAAATGACACTTGTATAGAAATGTTCTAGTATCATGCCAATCTACAAAGAAATGATTAAAGTCAGTCTCTGCCTCCCAGAGGATATTTAGATGTAAATTTTATGTATGTCTAAATAATAACAAAGAAGAAAGGCTGAAAAGAAATCCCACTGCTTAAATTGTAATTTTAAGGGAAACTGTTTTGAAACTGATCAATTAATACAGTTTCATTTGAATCTTTGTTGGTATTAGATAAATAAAATCTTTGTAGTTTTAGAATGCTTCATAGTTCAGTAAGTAAAAATAGAGATAATAGTGAAAAGAAAAATCTCTATAAATTTTGTTCATAATCTATTAAAGGTTAAACATTGATTTCCTACCATTTTAGATAATTCTCCTCCTTTTGGAGGAGGCATCTCTTTCCTTCTCCAAAAAATAACATAGCATGTGTCATGTATTTATTTTTAAGTATAGGTGAACTAAAAGTAATTCTCATTAATATTTTTTTAATTTTATGATATATTTAAAGATAACAGACATATGCTCACATTCAGAACAACAGGGTTTTGATATCTTGTCATATTTAACAAAGAATTTAACAAAGAATTTGCTGAGCATAGCAATAGGGGAAACCTGTTAACATATTTAAGATTAATTCATAAATACCCAAAAGAATAGGTATTAAGTGCTTCAGAAACAAAAATATTTGTGATGGTAAAGTTTACAGTTTTTAATTTTGAGAATATGCTAAGATATGCTTTAAAATATGCATAGGATATAAATTTTAATAATGAGAAATGTGGCATAATGAAGATGAAGCTAAACCCTGAGTATTCTGGAATACTATTTCAACCCAGAAACTACATCTAAAAAGTAAAGCATCAGAATACGTTTAATAAGAAAGGCATAGGGCTTATATTTAGAAAACTATAAAATGTTAACACAGCAAACAAAAACCTAACAAACAGTCCACATTTTAGAATATAAAGATCTTGTAAGATTATCAATTCTCCTAAAATTAAAATATAAGTTTAATGTATTTCCAGTTAAGTCTCAACAAGTCTTCTTGCCAATACAGTAATTTTAAGATTCATATGGAAGAATGAATGCCTAGAATATCCCCAAAATACTTGAATAGAAAGACTTCTATGAGGAACCAGATATTAGAATAAAAGAAATGCACTAATTTTTTTCCATAGGAACAAAGACATCATTAGGTAAGAATAGGGGATTCAGAATCAAACCTGTATATATGAGAAGTTTTACTATATCACAAAATAGTATTTTAATTCAATGGGGAAAGAATGGTTTACTTAATAAATGGCACTAGCCATATGGAAATCAAAATTAAGTCCCATCTCACATCACAAACAAAATCTCATTCCAGATAATTAAAAGCTTAAAATGTAAAAGACAAAATAATAAATATTTTAGAAGAAAATCCTTAACCAAACTGATAAACCAACCTAAAAAAAGATATAAATACATATTTCATTTTGTATAACATAAAGCTAAGTTAAAACTGTTGGAACAATGTGTAGTATACTTTATTTTAGTAGAAATATAAGTATACAGTGTATGTGTGTGTGCATAATGCATTGTCCCTGGCATTCTGCTACTGTCTCTAACCTAAATTTCACTGTTTTAGGACACCATAATCAATAGTCTAGAATTATTTCAGCAGCCTCCTATCTAATTTTTCTACTTTCCAATATCTCTGCAATCCAAGGACTACACACCCTTTCAAAATCATAAGTTTTATACCATTTTTTGCTTAAAGCTCTCCAATGATTATCCGTTGCCCTCAGAAAAAAAGCCACACTTAGTAGGGCTGATCCAGTCTTTATGGGCCCATCCTCATTCCTTCCAATTCCCCACTTTGCCTCTCTGAACAAACCTTTAGGAACCAATTGGAGTTTCCTGAACTTACTCCACAACTTCTCTGTCTCATTTACAGGCCTCTGAACATGCTAGGTCTGTTTTGTTCTTTTTTTTTTTTAATAGAATTCTTTCTCCTACCTAACCCATTTAGCTGGTTATATCCACTTAGACCCCTACTGCAGATCCTTACACCCTTCACAGTCCAAGATTGAGACTGATGCCTCTACTTTCTTAGCATCCAAAGCACTTTGTGATTACCCCCATCCCAGCATTTATCACACTACAGCCATTGGCTTGCCCACCCTCTCAACCAGATTTAACCTCTTTGAAGACAAGAGTTATGTCCTATTCAACATTTATTCATTCCTTTATTTAAAAAAAAATGAGAACACCTGCTCTGTTAGTCTCAGTGTGGAGCACTGGGAATATTATGGTGACCAGAATCTTTCCCCCATCGACCTTTGTGAAAGGCAGAATAATCTTATAACTGTCCACATGATCCAACAACTAACTATACAAAAAAAAGTATGATGATATGCATTATGACGACAGGTGCAGAATGCAATGAGAGCATCTAACAGGGGCCTCCTGTAATCTACTAGGTCAAAGACAGCTTCCTTTAAAAAATAACACATCTGAAGGATAGTAAAAGTCAACTAGGCAGTGAAAAAGGGGCAGACATGGGAGGAAAGAAAACCATTCCAGACTAAAAGAACTTTATGCAAAAGTCCTGGAAAAGAAACTAACATGGGGCTTCAAGAAGATAATTGAAAACTGCTCTTGTAACCCTAATCTCTGGCATAGGGCCTTGTCTGTAATGAATGTTTTGAGTGAATAAATGAATAAATCAATTAATAAATGAAGAAATAAGTACAGCTGTAACTGACAGTACGTCTAACACAGACATATCATATATGACGTATATATTATATAATATATGTAAAAGAAATACATGCTTATATGTGTGTATATGTGCAGTTTTTCCATTGCTGTTTTTCATACCATTCAATATTCATGGGCAGGCATTCTTTCACAAGTGTGGGAAAGTTATACTAAAAGACTAATAGGGGTGAATGCTAATACTCTGATGAATTCTTGTTCCTTTGCCAAAAAATAGCCACAGGTGAGAACAAAGAAATAGATAGACTCAGGGCAGCACAGGTATAATCGGGCAGCCTTATCAGAGCTTTGTGCTATGCTTGCTGTCAGAAGCTGGCTGTCAGTTGACAAAGGGCTCACCACATTTCCCAGCATTCCTCCGCCAGCACCCTGGCATGTTGCCGTGGAAGCCCCTAAGCCAACAGGACAGCCACAGTGAGGTGCAGATTCAGTCACACATGAGCTAATTATAGAGAGGGGCTGCAGGAGCCCTGCTTCCAAAATGCAACCTGTCACATTGTGAAAATATGGCAGTGGCTTCCAGACTTTGGAATCACCCTGCAGAGATGTACTCTCATCATTTCTTGTACCTGTACTTCTGACCAGTCTTTCACCTGATGGTTAAGGAAGGAGGGGAGGGAATCACTATGCAAATGCTTGGATTCTGGCTTCTGCAGCCAATGACCATACCATCCCTGTTCACACAGGAGGCCACAGTAGTGGCAGAAGGATAGCATACTTTCCACAAGGATGGATCCTCAGAGGGCTTACTCAGAGTTGTTAATCAGTGCTAATGCCTCTTTAGTTGCTATGCTTTTTTACAATTTCTGGTTTGTGATTCACCCACTCCAACTGCATCAACCTGGTCTTGGGAGCTATGCCTCTGTCCAATTTGTACAGAGAGGATAACTTTCAGAATAAAACTTCTGTTGTGGCAAAGAAATAAAACTGATGGGAATCTAAAAATTTTTACAACTTTGCTACTGAATTAAGTAATAAAATGAAGCCCTAAAATATGCATTTCATTAGCCAAACAGCATCAGATTTCAAGTGTGACAGAAATTAGTGCCTAATGTGTCCATGATGTAGCTATTACAGTAGCATGTGACAGCATTTACAGCATTCACAGACACACAATCCTAATGCTTTTATATTTCTGGAGGATAACAGCAAAGTATTACATATACGTTTGTTTAAAAGAGATCTGGTAGATACAACACTTCACATGACATCAATGCAGAAAGCCAAAAAATATACTGGACCTTCACTGGTATTCAGTTTAACCTCCCTCAAAAGGCAGCAAGCAGTCTTGTAGATAGTCACCCTTCCTCCCCCGAAGCACCGCCCATGCTAAGGAGCCACAGAAGCTTGCTTTTCCAACACTGTCTCTGGTAATCACAGAGTTCCTTCTGTCTTCCGCTGAGGCAAAATCTATTCCTGTAACTTCAGTCCACTAGTTCTATTATATCCTCTTTGGTAATTTGAACAAATCTACCAGCTCTCCTCACTGAAATCCTTTAAAGTGTCTGAAAATAGTTCTCATGCTCTCTTTTGTCTTCTCATCTTGTTTTCAAAGAACTAATTCAAAATGCATTAAAGGCAGCTCTACAGAACTATTTTAAATAAATATAAAAAGCAAGAGTACATTAGAAAAAAGATACAGTATGTGTGATTTGGAAGGACACTGTAAGTTATGACTTGGAAAGGAACAAGCAGTAGAGTTATAGGAGGTCTGTTTTGGATAAGAGGAGCTAACATAACATGCTTTTATGCCAGGGTTAGTCTTTCGTGTATATGTGTTTTAACCTGGGAAAATAGATAACTGTATTTATTCCTCCTCACTAGAATGTACCCTTCAAGCTGTTTTTCAGTGTCATATTTGATTTATTTGCCCTGCTCTGTGCCCATGTTTCATACCCAGTTCCCTTTTGATCGCACTATATAAAATGTTGGGCTGGGTAGGGAAGCAATTTAGGGCTGTGAAATAAAATATCGGTAGACCGGGTAGGAATTAAATGCATAACCACTGCCTCTTTCACATCATTGGAGAAGCCACTCTAGGAATGGCTGAAGCCAGCACCCTAAGCAGAGTGGCTGTTCATCCGTGTTACTATCTCAAGGTTAATCTGACAGGAACACTGAGCTATGGTTTTCACACCACACTCCTGGACATATCCCACAAAGAGAACACATGAGAAACCGAGGCATGCAAGAATTAACAAAAATGATAATCTTTTAAAATTCAGAGAGAAGGAGACAATATACATCTGAGTTCTTCCATCACTTTAAAGAAAACTATAATCTGTTTCATGGCTTATTTGGTGAAAGGAATATGTTCCTATGAATTCTTTCACTTTTGTACACAGCTGTGTTCATTTTTTGTGTCCCCTTCCAGTTTTCTCATACCCACACATAGCTTACACAGTTGGATTCAAAATGTAATAATGTACACAAAAGCACTCTGTGCCTGGCTTTGTTCTTGTGTGTAGCATTTCCTCTCCAGCAGGTGCTGGGAGTGCATGAGTGCATGTAGCTGTCACTCTCTGCTGTGTCTTGCTCCAGGAATTGCCTTCAGCTAAAGAGAGCTGCCTAGCCCACTGTCCTGTCCCCTCCCCAGGGCGGTCTGCATCCAAAGATGGGTGGTTTGGGAGGTGGTGAGCTGTAATACGGAAGCAAGGCTTCTTAGCCTCCAAGGGGGCCAAACTTGAAAGGATCAGCTGAGACCTTTGTCGTGGCTGCATCTGCATAGCGTTCCACTGCTCCTTCTCCCATTCAGCTTTGAGGAAACAGGGAACAGTCTGGTAAAAGTATTAAGCTGCAAACATGTGCTACCTTTCATGAAAAAGGATGACTCAGAGCATGGAGCTGTGAGCCACAAAGGATTATTCTTAGGCCTTAAAACTTAATGGGGCTCACCTGGCAGGGTCACTGACGCTGAGGGCACTATCCAATAAGCGTTCCTGAGCACAAATCTTCATCTCTCAGAGTCTGCTTCCTGGGGAACCAGAACTATGACATCACATGCTGTAGCATAATCTTTCCACACAGTCCTCATTGAAACAGCTGCTTAAAGATCTGATAAGCAGTTTTATTATATTTAACTGATCATTTCCTTATAGGTGGACTCTTGGTTGTTGTCAATATTGTCATTATAGGGAGCAGCCAATAAACACCAGCAAGCCATTATTTGATGTTTCTTCTTCTAGTTTTTAATTATTTCTTTTAAAAAATTTTTGGTATGGGTCATTACTAAGATAAAGATATGAAGGTATTCATACTATTGATATTAAGGCTTTATTGATTATAGTATTATGAACCTAAGTTTAATAGAAAGATATGCTAGCAGGATACTAAGGAATTGGGGCAGATTATTTCATGTATTATGGTGTCTATGACCCAAGACTCAGAATAGGATTCTTCAGAAGCCCAAAGAAAAAAAGAGAACAAAATGTACCATTTTACTGTACTTAGCTGTGTAAATCAGAAGCTACATAATGCCAGTACCCAGCATATGATATCTGTTGAATAGATGTATAAATGAATAAGTAAATATTCAGCTTGCTTTAAATTTTAACTTAAATACAAGGGGGCTCATTAATGTAAAAACATAGAAAATGTGGATAATATAGAAAATATAGACTGGATACTGTTAAGCCCTTGGCTTTAAGTTCTTAAATTGTTCCCATGCCAAAGCAAAAGGGTGGCAGTGGTAACAGTGATAGTAACTGTGGTAATAGTGGGTATGTGCTAGATCCTCTTCTGCAGAAACTAGCAGAGGGACTAAAAAGGAAGAGTGGAGGAGGAATAAAACAAAGTAATAGCTAATAAAAACTATCAGAGTCAACCAGAAAACAATAACTCAAGTTTATTATTATCACATCAGGACACATACCACAAATTCATGGAAAGGAGTGCCAGAGACTAGAAAATGTTAGTAAAAAAATCCAAATTGTTAAATTTGGGATATGAAGGAGGATAAGTTGGATGCGGTACATCCAATGAGATCCACTGGATGATCCTACAGATATCCCATAAGAATCATTCACTGTTCTTATCTCTTAAAATGCAAAAACCATTTCTCAAATCAGGCTGGGCCCTTAGGTACCTGCGAGTACACCTTGCTCATCCAGCCTGTGTCCTGCCACTCACACTCCCTCCCTTGCAATACCCGAAGGGAGCTGCCCCAACCGCCCAGGCATAGGCAGAAGGGGCTCCACTTCTTAGGGAGGAGGGAGGAAAGAACATGTCACACAGGAGGTAGGAATACCACAGAACTGAAGCAGGAAGACAGAAACCACAGCAAAGGCTTAGTTGCCTCTTAACAGAGATCCTGAGTAGCTTAGGGCTACCTGACGCAAAAGAGATGTAAAACAAAAATGTCTGAATTCAGAGCTCTTCTTTTTCCCATTAACTTTTATCACATTCCTACCACTCCTTAACTCCTAGAGAAAACAAAAGGTTATATGAGAGATTTTCCTTAATATTTGAAAGCAAACAAAAATGCATTATCCAAAGGTCAACCAAATCCACTATTTGACAGGAAAAAGATATTACAAGGCTGTAAGATCTTGAATTCACACACGATGAAAGATACCACATTCTTTGCAAAGCGTCTCTTTAGGGGGTTGCAAAAGAGTCAATTAAAAGTAAAAGAAAACAAACATGCTGGCTTTTCTTTTCTCAGCCCATTCCCAGGCCTGGACAGAATATTGCTGCTATTTCCTTTCTAGCTTCCAGAAGGATGTCAAAGGTCAACATAGTTTGTATCTTCTATTCCACTAACAGTGAAATGGTTGGCCTGGTGCCCTAGAAGGCAAATAGATATGACTTTTTTTTATCCTTGTGCCCATGGTAACCTTGTTCTAACTGCATATCTCACAATGTGGGCAATCTTCTTTTTAAACAATGAGCTGATAAACTTAAATTCTGCTGTCTACAGAACCGATACTACAGAACTTACTAACATTCCTGTTTCACTAATCAGAACTATCCAAGGACTTAGATAAATAAGATAAGAATGAAGCCGAGTACAGGCAAGTTCCTTTGCGGTAATACCAGGATTTACTCTATCCCACAAATCTCTCCAGGATTTTGCCTAAAATACTATAAAAAGCAGGGACACTGGTCTGTGAATACCACCATTACTTGGATTTTTGCCTCCCATTAGCAATTCGATTCATCCCATCATTTAATTAAAAATTGTTTTCCCCTAAGGATCAGGATTGTGAGCCCCATAACAGTACCAAAGTACATGTGTGTGTGCAGGGCTGGAGGCAATTAAAGAGACCTTAGACAAGACCTTAGCTGATATGTATCTGCCTCATACATTATTTATTTATGGTCCTAAATAAGTTTGAAATTTGAGTATAATTCACTTAAACCCCATTATTTCTATGCAATAATTAAAGTTTTAAAGAATTAAATAGATATGTATTAAAAATGGACACCATTTTAGAAAAATGACACTTGATTTGTCTATTCCTACAAGAGGGGAAATGAATATCTTGCATGTGCTGGATGCTCTGACTTGTTATTAATTTAAAAATCTGGGCAGTGGTAATAATTTTAACCATATATAGTTATAGTCACAAGGTTTTTCATCACCTAAAGAGTTCAATTTGAACTACTATTAGCTCAATTTAAACACTAAGTAGCTACTTAGTGTGACGTCCTGCTTCAGGACACTATTCTATTCAACTAATTGCACACAGTGCTAAATAGAGATGCAGAAAGCACTGCTACTAAATATAGAAACACTTTTATAGCACACTGAAACATTATCTAATGATTGATGAAAGATTGTGAAAACACTTTACCCTGGGTATTTAAAATGTCAGGGAAGCAATCAAAAAATCAGAGTCTACAGAAGAGATTATTTCAATGATTGATGAGACTTTCGAATTCAGGGAAAGTATTTGTGAAGTCCAAAGATGTCACAACATAAGAGTAAAATGATTACAAGAAAGGAATATGTCCTAGTGCAGATGTCATTTACTATAATATCAAGAAAATAGGTATTTTATGTGATGGAAGTAGTCAGTGGTTTTATTATTTGTATCATTCTGAAATACATTTTCCCATTCTTGAATGTTTTTCTATATAGAAAATAAATAAATAAAATGATCTGGAACATAGAGAAACAAAATACTTATTCTAGTATCAATTGTCTGCAATATTAAATAAATGGAGTGGGAATATGTTCAGACACTATTCTAATTTCATCTTCAAGGTCCATATCACTAAATCAGGTTGTAAGTAAGACCACAAAACTTGAGGAAAATATACTCCATTGGTGGGCTCCAATCTGGACACTGATACACATATAGAAGTTGATGTTTTCATAGATGGTATTAGGAAAAACAAAATACACTTAAGTATAAAAATAGACTACAAGCTCTTAAACTCATTTATGTTTGTTATTGTAGTTCAGTTTTGTATTTTTTTTAATTGAGGCTATAACCAAGTAGAAATAGAAAGTCCCTTAAGAGTTACGATATATTTTAAGCATAATTTTATTCAACAGTTTTTATAAATGATTTATTTTGATATAATTTCAAACTTAGAGGAAAGTTGTAAGAATAGTACAAAAAAAATCCTATACTCTTTTGCCAAGATTCACCAATTTGTTAATAATTTACTCCACCTATTTTATCACCTCTCTCTCTCTCTCATACACACACACAAACATCACTTGAAAGTAAGTAGCAGACACCATGCTCCTTTACCCCTACATACTTCAGTGTGCATTTCCTAAAAACAAGGATGCTCCTGTACATAACACCACAGCACGATTATAAAGATGAAGAAATTTAACATTGGTCAAACACTATTAATTAATCCTCAGCCCATATTCAAATTTTGTGTATCATCCCAATAAACATTCTATAGCTACATTTTTTTCCTGGTCCTGGATCTAACATACGATCATTCACTATATTTGTTTGTCTTGTCTGGTTTTCCTTCCTCTAGAACAGTTCCTCAGTCTTTCTCTATCTTTCAAACAATATTCCTCATATATCTACCATTCCAGGCACTCTGCCTTGTTAATGTTACAAAGGATGAAACGTGGCACCTAACTACTAGGTAGCTACAGTCAAGTTAAAGGGAAAAACATGTAAACAATTAGAAAGCATATCATGAAACGTGCTATAACAGAAGTATAAAGCTGGACCCTTCTCATTTTTACCAGCTCAAAATCCTTGTTCTGTCTCCCATTTGGAAATAGGAAGTTACTTCAATAGCCAGAATCATCATTGGCAAAACTTATTTATAAAGAACCTTTTAATTCAAGGATTTGGCTGAAGTAATATGGAGTGGTATACAGCAGTATATAGTAAAATTATACACACACATTTACATTTTTTAAGAAGTAGGGAAGGTTCTTTTAAGTGGAAGATGTGTTACAATCACCATTTATTTTTAGAAACAGAGAAATATTTGATATGGTAAAAACAACTGTACTCCTTTTCTGTAGTTGGAAAAGCTATATTCAAACCTAACAATTAACAATCATTTATCAGCTAAGTGATCTTGGGTAAGTCACAATCTGGGCCTTAACTACTTCATCTGTAAAATGGAATAGTAACAGTTAATTATAGAGTTTAATAAGGTACAAAATAATGTATATGAAAGTTTTTTATAAAAGTAAAGCACTATTTAATTTATGTATTATGTATGTGAATATGTATGTATATATATTTGTGTGTTCATATGTATATATGTGCTATAGATATGGTTATGCAGATAGTTATATATGTATATGAAGTGTATATGGAGACAGAGAAAGATAATGAGAGTGAAAGAGAGCTTAGGATGAATTTGACTTCCGATGGTTTTGACAGGGTCTTCCACATCACCACACAGAAGAGTCTGAATATCAAATTTCTCAGCCTATTTGGGGTGATGATCCCACTTCTCTTGGGATGGCTGTCTTCTAGTGGCCACGCACCAGCAGCCCTCCATTTTGCCCACTAAGCAGAGAAGTTCTATCCCTCATGTCTGACTTCCCATGATCTCCAGACCAACAGTGCCAGGAGAGCAGAGATTATGTCTGCCTTACTCACTGTCAAATCTGTAGAATAAGCACAGGGCTGGTAGAGAGAGGGTCATCAACAAATATTTGTGGAATGGCAAACACCAGTTGAGACCTTCTCCAGCCCAAAATACTGTGACACAGCACCACTGCCTCTTTCTTGAGGCAACTGCTACTCAGCTATCAGTGGGGAAACAACAACTTTCATCAACTTCCTCCATATGAGGGTAAATGATATTTTAAAAACAAAAATTCATCCCTGGAGCTTTGAATGCAGAAATACCATTAAAGCAACATAAACATTGCAGTCATGTATAAATCTTATTAGAATTCCTTAAATGAATTCAAAATGATTACCAAGAGCATAGTAACTATTTAAGCTCTTCCCATTCTCTTTTACATTCCATTTTTTAATTTTTATAGCACATATCACTCTGAAGTTATCATTTTGTCATTTAGACCTAAAAAAAGTAGATAATAAATATTTGTACCTAAAAAAATGGGTACTCATAAATATTTATTTGTATTGATGTAATAAAGCACTTGAAAACTGTTTCTTTAATAAGGCAAACATTCTGTACAATATTAAATACACACGTCTCTGGATTAATAAATCTTTTCCTGTAACTTATATAACAGTAAACTTTAGCCCAGCTAAAGCCCCCATGACCACTTAGAATCTTAAGCTAAAGAAGTTTTATAGATTTGCAACAAGTTAGAGTCTCTTGATTACTATATTTGCCATCTAAAAAAATTAAGCTTGAATTATGGCACAAAAGCCTAAAGTAATGACAAATTAAGAGATGCGAAGTTTTAAATGCTTGGCAGATTTGCACTGTTCCCTATTATTAATATGTAGGGTTAAGAATCAAAATAATGAAAAAGAAAGGGTATGAAAACAAACCAAAAAAAAAAGGAGGTAAATGAGAAACAGTCTGAAGAATTAGAAGTAAATAAAGAGGCGAAAGAGTTGTCAGAATGTTGGAAAAGTACAGAGAATCAGGAGAAACAAAATGAAAAGTAGAAAAGTGATGGCAGTCAAGGGTAATTTCAGTCAAAATTTTTCTGGGCACTAGTCACTTGGGGAGTAACCCACGTGGATCAGGGTCATCTGTCATTGCCCTGTTTGTTTTCTGGCTGAAATCCCTCTTGATCTCTCTCTTGTAAAGACCCTAAAATGACTCTGCTTTATGAAAGCTCAAAGACAAGTATAAACTTCCCTTCCCCATAGCACCTACAAATTCACTCTATTGCCCATTTTATTTCCCTCACTATGTTAAATTTGTCCTCTAGTGATTAGAAGGATTTCTGGTCCTAGCAATAGTAGAGAGAAAAATGTTACTAAAGTTGGTATTTTATGAAAACTACATGTGACCCACTATTTCTGACAATTGAACAACAATTTACCACATGTCTATGCAAAATTAATGATACAGGGAGGATTAGACCCAGAACTAGATAGGCCTGCATCTGCAGAGACAGGAGACTATCAGAAAAAATGTAATATCATAAATGCATGATACAGACAGGTCATGATGTAAGCCAGCAGTCCTCAGCATCAAAGAGATTTGGCAAAGAGATAAAAAAAGGCAAAACAAACAAACAAAGAAATCATGAATAGAGCACAGACAATTTAGCATGAAGCCTGTATCTGGAAAACAAAGCACAGTGAATGGAAGGAGGCAGGGCCCCAGTCCCTGTTCAGGCTTCAGAAGCAGAACTAAAAGTTCTGAAGAGGAAAGGAACAGGTGAAAAGACCCAGGTGGTGTTCAAGGCAGCAGCCCTGTCTCAGAAATAAGACCCTGATTCTAGAACCTCAGGTAAGAGAAAGTATAGCTTGGCACCAAATTCCCTAAGAATTAAACTAGGGCTTCTTAGTCACCCTTGGCCAAGAGCAGGGTTGGCCTTGGAATTCAAAGATGTCAAGGCATGACTACACACCAGGACTATCTGGGGAACTTATTTGTAAACATACAAATTCCTAGTCCACATCCTAGATATGATGAATCAGAATACCTGGGTATAGCGTCTACAGGCCTCCTCTTTTTTTGTCTCCAGATGATCCCATGGTACAACAGCTACTGGGGGCTACTGTTCTAGAGTCTGGAGTAGAGACAGTCACTTCTGGGATTAAGATTCAAATCAATAATGCAAAATATATCTACCTAAAAAGGGCAAAAACATAAATTCATAAATATTAAAATAAAAATAGGCATTTTCAGAGTTGGCTTTTCCTCTTCTTTTCCTCATCTAGCTCTAGACAATGTTCAATCATGACCAGCATGTGTGAGTCAGGAATTACTTCAGCATCCTTGCTTATTAAAATCACATCTGTTTTTTATTCATCTGACAGCTATCTGTGCTCCACTGGTCTCTTTTCGTATTTGTCACCGACACTACCCTTCAGATAATGTGCCACCTCCTACCACCAGTGAGTGATTCACCTCTTCTGTGGGGGCTCACAGCTGGTTCTTCTGACTCCCTTGTCTATGTGAGAAATGAGACCCCATCCTTCATATCCCCAACCAGTTTCTGTCTCCCAGCAATCTACCCCAGCCAAGGCTGCACATTAACAGGGGCGGATAATGATGTACAAGCTGCCCACAAAAGCTGCAGTAAAATTCATTTATATCACAAGGAGAAATTCTGACTAGTATTTCCAAATCTAGATCTTCTTTCTTCACACAGGAAAATTATAATTTCTCATGTTAAAGCTAAAACTAGATGTGGTGAAAGTATGGGGAAAAAATGGAGGTTTGGGTTCAACCACAGTATATTAGAAATGAATCTCATCCCAAGGTAACTACTGACCATTATGGGTAACAGAAATAGGGAGAGAGAGCTCCAAGACACCTGTCAAAATCACCCACAATACATAATCATCCATAGACCCCCACATGGAAAATAAAACATATTGGAATCTTTAATGAGCAGGCTCATGAAAAACAAATCAAGAGATATTAATATTTTTCCTTTTGGAAAAAAAGACCGACAGATAATACTGGGAATGTATGATAATAGAAAGCCTAATTTGAGTAATACCTTTATTGTGACTAAAAATTCTACTCACCAAATTAATTTAAATAAACTCTGATAGAAATCCTGTCAAAACGTTTAAAACTGACTGAAGACCTGAACTCAAGGCTAGTAAGAATTACAAGTCATCTAGCATAGAATCTGGGATGTTTGAATTTAATGGTAATCTCACTTAAAATTCTCACCAATTTTTGGGGTGATTAAATGGCATATTATTAAAATTTGTAGTTGACCTAGAGTTATGCAGCAAAGGGCGTGAAAACAGAGAATATTAGGAAACCAAGAAAAAGTAGACCTACAGGTGAAAATTATTAATCTACAGAATAAAAGTCATCAAATAAAAAGGAAAAAGCAAGAGGAAGGGGGATGTTTATGTAGGTTAAAAGATTTTAAAGGAGTGAAGACAAAAATTAGTATTTAAATTAAAAGAACAAATGTGCCAAATCACTTGAATTTGCTGCATGAGACGACAACAAAAATAAGCTATGAGTTTGACATGTGAAATTATATGGGCTCACCAACATTTTTCTCACATAGTAAGGAAAGAATAAACTTCTTTTTAACTCAGAGGAAAAAATCAAAAATAACTATTATTCTTCTGTAGTAGCAACAGTTGAGGTTTCTGTAAATACTACAGTGACTCTTACATTGGTGCCTCACAGTGTCCATACCTTCCCTACATGCTAATGGTGTGACCCTAAGCAAGTAGCCTGGCCCATCTGTGTTCCCATTTCTTATGCTCTCTATCAGAGATAATTTTTCCATGTAAGGAATTTTGCAGATATTAAATGGAAGTGATATTACCTCCTGAGAAAAGAGGAACAGGAGATTGCTTAAGAGGCTTGAGAAACCTGCTCATGAGAATGAACTGAGTAACAGGAGGTTTAGTTAAGTGAGTTTGACTCACTGGCCACTGATAGTGTTGAAAGGAATTTAAACTACAGCAATCTGAGTACTAGGGGAGTATAAGGATATTAATAAAGATGGCTTGTGGGCGTCTTATATTTAGAACACCTTCAACAGAATTACAAGTCACATCACTTATACACACAAATTCCTAAAAGATTTCATTTCCCACTGAACAACACTGGCTAACTCCATTCCAGGGACTTATTTTTACCACATCAAGGAGAAAGAGTCTACCTTTTAGTACAAAGAACAATTTCTGCTATGATAAAGAATTTTTAAAGAAGTTTCTAATTTCAGTCATAAAATTTAGAAAAGCACTCAGAATGACAAAAACTGGAAAACTAAACATCGACTATAGTTTGTGTATGTTGAAATTGTAAGAAGATAGCAAGTGCTGTTTTTGATCACTACAACTTCAAGGGAAAAGGAAAGTCAATCCAAATGACTAAAATCCAAAACACTGACAATACCAATTTCTGGAGAGGATGAGAAGCAGTGATACAGCCACTTTGGAAGACATCTTGCTAGTTTATTACAAAGCTAAACAAAGTGCAGCCATCACATTCCTAGGTATTTACCAAATGATCTGAAAAATTAAGTCTACATAAAAACTTGCAAGTGAATACTTATAGCAAGTTTCTTCATAGTCACCAAAAATAGAAGCAATCACAATGTCTTGCAGTCTGTAAATGGATAAGCAAACTATGGTAGAATACTATTCCAAGAAAAAAAAAGAATGAGGTATCAAGGCACAAAGATGTATCAATCCTAAATGCACACTGAAAAACAGAAGAAGCCCATGGTATATGGTTCCATTTACATGACATTCCAGAAAAGGCAAAACTGTAGAGAGGCAAACAGATCAATACTTGCCAGAGGTGTGGTACGGGGAGGGAGACAGGGTTGAATAGGCAAAACAGAGGGGATTTCTTAGGACAGTGGAATTATTTCATACAATACTCTGATGGTAGATACATGACACCACATATTTATCAATACCCATAGAATTTTACAGCACAAAAAGTGAACCTTAATGTATACAATTTTTTTATAAATTATATATATATAAAGTGTGTGTGTATGTATATAAATATTTATTTAGGAAGTCAAAAGATATCAGAATTGGATTAAAAGAATATAACTATATTACAAATATGAAAAAACCCTCACTGATGGTGGTAGAGTAGAAAGGTGCAGACCTAGGTAACTTTGGAAATGAGTGGAGTCTGTAAAATACCACATATAATTCTGTACTCCAAAACTGCATGTAAACACTGTACTCTATTTGATAAAATTGTTTCCCATGGGAGTGTGTGTTAACAATGCTGAAACAACCATATATATACATTACAACTGAACAATTAAGTAAATAGGATGGCTAAAGGAGAGCCAAGTTTCTCACTGTTGGAGTAGGAAGTTACCAACAGCAAGAGGAAGAAGTTACAATGATCCAGGTAATGAGTTAGAGGTGGATCATTATGAACTCTTATTGAGCATAATGTAGATACAAACAGACACATATAGAACTATTACAAACAGGCACATACACATGAGTTGGTGTACACATAACATGTTTCATTGCTCTGTGAGCTTAGAGGATTAGAGTTGGATCATTATGAACTCTTACTGAGCATAGTATAGATACAGACAGACACATACAGAACTATTCATAGATAGGTGCATATACATAAGTTGGTACACACATATATATTTCATTGCTCTGTCAGCTTAGAGGGCTTACGAACAACAACACCCAAAAATCATGAAGTACACCTGGTGCCCAGATGTTGGTTTCTAACACCATTCTATAATAAAAGGATGCAGGGCACCTTGGAGAAATGCGAAAATATACAAAATGAGTTTGGAGCATCTTGTAGTACCAGAAAGTAAGGAAGTGCTCAAAACACACACACACACACACACACACACATGATGGACACACGTCAGAGTACTCAGCAGACAACTGAAAGACCTGACCTATACCCTTAAAAACTGTCAAGATCATCAAAAACAAGGAAAGCCTGCGAAATTTTCACAGACAAGAGGAGTCTAAGGAGACAAGTAAATGTAATGTGGCATCTTAAGTGTGAACCCAGAACAGGAAAAGAAGAGGTAAAAACTAAACTAAGGATACCTGAACACAATATTAAATTTAGTTCATAATAATGCATCAATATTGGTTCATTAAGTGGGACAAAGTACCAGATTAATATAAGATATCAATAATAAGGAAATGGGTATGGAATATATAAGAACTTTGTATATGTACTATCTTCACAACTCTTCTATAAATATAAAATTATATACAAAAAATGAAAATTTATTTTAAAACAAGTAAAGGGAAAAGTAAAAATCTACCTCCTGGAAAATTCAGAAAAGAGAACAGACAGTATGAAGAATTTAGGATGTGAGGGGTTGCCCTCCCACACAAAGAAAAGGTGCTGGACAGGAAGTTGCCAGTCATAGAGAAACAAAGCAATAGAGATAAACTGAAAAGGACAAGTAAAGGGAAAAAATAACTGTCATATTTAAAAGAAGCCAAGTATGGAAAAATTTAGCAGGAAAAATGGAAAAAGATACATCATAAGATTCAGAAGAAAATGTTCCTAAAGAAGAAGAATATCTATGAGAGGAGAGAAAGCACTCTACATCTCTGCTCAACATACTTGTATCTTCTAAAACTGATTTGCATAATTTAAGGATGAGTTTTTATTAAAATGTTTACTTTATATGTAGTGAAGGCAGTGTCCACACTCAGTGGTCTCATTCCTTTTCAGTCCTGGTTACTGCATCTAGCCGTTCCAAAGAAAGTATGCAAGGAGAGCAGAAAACAGAAGTTCTTTCCAGTTTACATAGGACTACTACTCAAGGTCTCTGTTAGGAATTATTAAATAAGATACTGTGACAATATTCAAAAATATACATTTAAAGAAACCAATGGCATCAGAAGTACAGTCTTTTACAAGCTTTGTGCCAGGCCAATAATATCTAACATTTTAAATTAAGCAATCTACCTACTAAGATCAACTTGAAATCATGTGGCCAACAGAACTGGCATATTGTTTACTACAGCATAACTGTGAAACCATGTTTGTTTCATAAGGACAAACACCATTGCCTTTAATTTGCACCATCAACCCCTGAAATCTAAAGCAAAACACCATTTCTAAACAGAAAATTATCCAAATTACAATGAAACTGCACTCTCCTCAATACCAATGAGAAACAGTCTTAAACATTTTTGATACTACTTGTCATTTATAAGCAAGCATCCAGGTACATTTTCAAATAGTAATGAAACTAAGTGAAATGCAGTGTCATGACAATTCTCATGATTCACAGAACAAGAAAGACTTCTGCACTGAGCACTAGAAAAATGATGCGAAGTCAGCTTGGCCCAACGACTCTGCAAGGCAGAATGAAGCAGTGGAAAGGACACAGGGTTTGGGTTAGGCTGACCCTGAGTAAATCCTGATTTTGTGGCTTCTCATCACTAATAAAGGAACTTAAGTTAGTATCTCAAAGTATCAGTTCCTCACCTACAAAAGAAAACAATATTGACCTCCCAGGTCTGATGCAAACATTATTTTATGAATATTCAATAATATGCACAAACACTCATGTAGCATTTGTTATATACCAGGCTGCTTTAAGTATTTTATATAAATTAATGAATTTTATCTTTCTAGCAACTCTAGAAGGTATGTAACTTTATGGAAAGATTAAATAACTTATTCCAGTTCATACAGCTAGTAAGCAGCTGAGCTGCTTGTTCAGTCCAAGTAGTCTGGCTCATTCTGCTCTAAACACTACAGAACATGATTAGAAATCAGCTACCCTCAAACCAACTTAACTCCAATTCAACTCATTAAAATACTGACACTACTTTTTTAATGAAAGACAAAATTGTTCGGTTACCATGTTACAGGGACAAGAACCACATTAGCCGAATTTATTTATTGCTATCAACCTTAATTCATGAATAAAAAGGATAAATGGTATTGCCCAACTAGTCTTCCAAGATGCAAATTTGTAAAATATATTTCAATTCACTAAACAATTAAATGATTAAGAGTTATTACAAGAAAATCCCTAAAGTAATCCTAACCCTAAGCAAGGCTAAGTAATTCTTTAATAATTTTGTGACCAACTAAAAGCTGCTAAAGGCTAAATTCCAAATCACAATGAAATCAAAAAATACATACAAGTTAACATATAAACAACAAATCATTGCCTCTAAAACACAAACAACAACAAAAAGCTCAATACCAGCTGATGATCCTGGAACCTGTGGCACTTTATAGAGAGGACTGGTTTCACAGTATTAGTGCCCCTGATACCAGGAAAATACCATGAGGTTTAAGCCTCAAACACCATCTCCTCCGTCCTCCTCATCAGTACTTTCCCAACAAATAATCCCAGGACAACTTTACTCTGATTCTGATTTTTAAATGCACTATGTTTTTTTGGAGTCAATAAAGCCCCACTCTAATAGACCTTCAAAACAAAGAAAACTTTAATGAATATTCTTTTGAGATTATTTTGAGACAGAATGCACTTAACAAAGGAAGTACAAAACTATACTTTGTTAATACATAGTAAATAACTGGTGCTTATTTAAACAGCAAACCTTAGTTTGCTATAATTCATCAGTAAATGGATTCCTTAGAATTCTCATTTCTAGGTGACTTTTATCCTACCATGAAATGACTTTTTCCTACACCATCTCCTCCATCCTATAGCTCTTGATGCTTTAAAACTGGAACAGTCAGAACCCCTTTCACAGTATGAAAACTTGTTACCAACTGAAATAACCATAACCTTTATTTATTCTAAATTGTATTATGGCAAAGAGAATTATGTAATTTCTCATCCTTTTCTCTTAGCTCTCCCTACTAACTATCTGTCCCAGTATCCCCAACATCCCCTAAATTTGTTATAGGATCAAGGTGGCAACACTTCGGAAACAAATACAGCATAAATCCTTTAATGCTTATCGTAGATGCTTCATCGTACCATTCAACCATTATAATTTTCAAGACAATATTAATGTTGTACCTCATAAGAGTATAAACATACATTTTTACTACTGAAGTGGAGCTAAAATTGGGCTTTGCAGATTATGGCTGGAAAAGGTTTACATTTTTCAGACTACTAAAATTAGATTATTTTGGTATGCAAAAGACATGTTCCAAATAAAGCAGTAAATTTAACACTAACAGCCTCCAGCAGGGAGGGCATAGTTCACAACTATGTTTCTTTGTACAGTCTTTTCCAGAGGTTAAAAGCCTCTTTGGAGCACAGTGATGCATTATCGCAGGGCCTGCCAGAGTACCAAAACAGGGCTAATAGATGATAAGGAGCAGCCTGTACTTAATATCCCTAATTTGTAAATGATGAGACAAAAAATAGCAACAACCAGTTTCTAAACTCACAGAAAAGAAATAAATGGAAAAAATGTTGATATCTTGAAATAGTTATTTCCCATTACTATAGGGGCATGAACCACTCTGCAGTGAGCATGTTTCTCTAGAGAGTCATAGGAACAAAACCCCGACAGAGGATAACTGGTCAGCAACAGGCTTTCTCCCTCTCTGCAGGTCCTGTTTATTCCACACCACTCAACAAATCCAAACTTCAACCTAAAGAGCCATATCAAACTATTTAGATCAAGCTTTCTAGAGGAGTATACACTAAGTCAACATAGATGGTCATTTTGAAACAAGAAAAATTTGCTCTCTGGTTGTATTTTCTGACCTAGGACTTTAAGTCTTTTTTTGATGATAGGTGAAGCATAAATATCATTATTCAGATGAGTGAACAAACACATTTGTAGTCTCTACCACAACACTGTAACAGGTTAAGAAGGTGAGAGAAATATGTATTCCCCAATCCCAGTCCACCAATATTTTAACCACACTCCCCAAAGGTGATAAATATAAATCATACCATTAGAAAATTACCCTCTAGCATCCACAGGGAAGGTTTCCAGAAATTAAAATTTTTCTTAACGTAGTGAAAACTCTATCCATGCCAGCCTTCCTCACTCAAAAAATGGCTTCTTTTCTTGTATGGTGTTTTTCTGTCCAGTGAGTTAATAAATTCCTGCATTCTCATAAATGATTGCATGGAAGAATTTAAATGTAATTTTCTTTAAAGATGAACACTAAGCAAGTCAAGATTAGTCATAGTTCCGTGACTTGTTACAAAGCTTCCATTGAATATGACCTGTCAAGCTATTCTCTTTGTCCTCAGAGAGTCTATACTTCAAGAATTACAAAAAGACATTATTCAAAAGAGAACAGCTACCTCTTAGGCACATGATCACTTATTGGATCTGTGCCAGTATCTAGTAGTGAACAAACGGCAGGCATTTAGTTTTAGTCTTCAGAAATTGAAATTTTACATTTTTAAGAACAACCCATAATTTAGAGGGAAAAAATCAGACCTCCTGTCTTCTAGAAAAATTTAATATTTATGAAACCCAAGCCGTTTGTACAGTCACTTTCTAAATTATAAGCACGTGACTTAAAACTTCATTTTCCCTAATATCACAGGGTAGCACACTGCCTGCTGCCCTTTCCATTCACTAATTCATCGGCATCTTTTAAAGGGCAACTAAGCTGTGCTTGGCCAACAGCGTCACCTGGTGGTCACCATGTCAAACTGTCTGTGACTACAATTTCTTCATGGGAATTGTGCACATTCACTGGCAAGTCACAGTTGAGATGCCTTTAGCACTCCTTATACATTATCTTGAATACCTCCTACTCTCTCTAACTCAGTGATTCCCAAGATGGGGAGCACAAGGAAATAGAAGTGAGGGAAACATTTAGAAACTGGACAATAGCAATTTTTCAAAATATTAAATATCCCTCTGCTGAGAATCCGATACATTCTTCTTAGTGGGGCATCATGTCACTCCACCCCCTGAAAATCACAATGTGTCGAGAGAAGTAAATGTTATTGATGGAGAGTCCTTGAAAATAAAAAATAAGAGAACTATAAACAGCTGTTATGTAATGCCCAGCTCCATCCCCACTTTATTTTCATCACTCATCTTCTCCAAAATAGTGTTTGTTTGACATTCGCACAGTTTACTAAGATTGAGGTAAATAAACTTTTGGCTTTCTCTTTCATTGCCCATCACTGTCTTGCATGCTATTTTAGAAAAACCACTAACATCTATATGCCTCCCCTCACAAAAGTTACAATACTTTATGTTTACAAGTTATCTTGGATGAAAATGTAGTCAATGGGTACCTGGAATCCCAGCTTGAGTGTAAAAGCGAAGTCTACTTCTGGGAGTCAGATATGTTTAGAAAAACTAGTAGACTCATGGGTTGAGGTCACCTAGAGTCCGTAGAAGGGATGAGGGTATCTCTCAGGAAAGTATTTACTCTGAAGGGAAAGAAAGCCAAGCAAACAAGCCCGTCTCTGTCTTCATCATCTGGGTGATGAGGGATTCTGAGGTAAAGGGATTCTGAGTTCAGTATGGAGTTGATCACTAAGATCCATTGTTCCCCACTTCCACCTCACCCCCAGTACTCTATGGATTCCCATCTGAGTCATAAGAAAAAAGGAGGATTCAAAAAAAAAACTTGAGAGAGAGATTTTCACTAGAAACCTCTGTAAGACATTAGAACAGAAAACATTCTTGCTATAATATCTACTTTGCATATAATAAAATGTAGCTCTCCCACACCAAAAATATCTGAGAATAAGATAGTACAGCTCAGTTATGGTGTCTTAAGGCTTCATGATTCAATGCAGTTACAACAGTGATCCTTAGCCATGTAGCAGGCATCCAAAAAAAGCCCCTCTGTCACAAATACTAGTACTTTCAAGGTGGACACACACATATACCCCTGCAGGGCACTAAAACCTTAGTAGATGACCTGCCTCACTGCCTCTGAGTTGTAGTAGAGTCAACCATGGTACATGGTGAGCCATCCTGCAGCCCCAACCAGGTCCCCACAGAAATAATAGAATAATAATAATAGAAATGAAAAAGAATATGGGCTTTGAGAAGAGAGGAAGATCCCCTATTTAACCTAGGGCAAGAATCAGAAAAGACAGATTACAGGAGGCTAATAATGTTAACATGAAAGTGCTTATAAAATTTTCCCTGGAATCTAAGTATTTTTATTATGTTTTTCAATCTCCAAGTAAATGCAATGCATGTAATTTCTACTTTAACATCTTCAGAAGGATTGAAATTAAATCACTTGGAGACAAGGTTTTGGTCTCAATTTTTCATAGTCTCCAAACCCATCTTTAGTAGAACATGATATGTTTATACCTTTACTTTCCCCTTTTCCCCTCATTCATTCTTTCTCACCCATATATAAAGATATAGTTATATATACCGAGTATATTAGCAGTACACTGAAGAATTCCTGAGACATCTTCAATTTCCTCTTTGTTGGTATGGTCTGCATAGGAGCATCTGTTAGAAATATTGTGGAAATTCTTTTCTGCATCCCTATAACTAAGAAGAAAACAAAATTAGCACATGGAGACATTTTTAAAAGCATCTGCATATGCACTCATATAAATACGCACAAGCACACATAGCCTGTGCTCTTGGCATAATAACATTTTTAAAATAACTGAAGTTTTAAGACATAATTTCTGACAAAATGCACCATTACCATCAGCATTAACAGTGTGGACCTGGAACTAGAGGCAATCATTAATTAGAAAGGTACGTGTGAAAGAAAGAAATGAGGGAACCAGAAAATATATCAGTTTCTATAGCTAATGTTTCCTTTTCTGAGTGCTTTGTAACTGCTGGTAATCTGTTTCTATAAGGAAGTTGCCTAGAAAAAGAATAATTAACAGTACAGAATTGGTGCATTACTAACTGTGTTGAAAGCAAACCCATCTTAACCTCTATCACAGTCAAGAAGAAAGCAGGAAGGTGCATGGAGACAAGTTAGCATATAAAGCATTTGTAGCCTGACAAAACTGAATCATGGTCCTACCATTTACTATCTGTGAGACTTTGGGCAAGTAACCTAATTTCTATTAGCCTAAATTGTCTCCCTAATAACACAGAGAGACCTCCTAGAGTTCTTATGAGGACAGAATGACAAAATGCCCATGTAATCAGATGCTGAATGGAACTGTTCCAGTTGCCTCTGAATTAGAGCTAAGGCACCAAAGCTGAAGATGATATGGGCCAAACACTCCCATATTCTAGAAGAGTAGCCAAGAAGATTAGCAGTCTCCTCCCAAATTTGAGAAATGACTAGTCACTGCCACTGTCACCCCGCCACCAGCTTTCAAAAGCAAAGGGATAGAAAACAATTCAAAAGGAAACCCTTGAAGTGAGTAACTGGCCTAGGGAGGGAGTGCTGCTCTCTTTCCCCTCCCCACAGAAGCCCAGTTGGTCAGACAGGGGGGCACCGCAGACAGAGACTGGACCTTGGGTATTTCATTCCTCAGTGAACATCCGCTGAAGTAGTAGAATTCCTCATGATCCCTCTGTGCCTGATTGGAGGACAAGAAGAAGGTTCTAGAGAGGGTTATTAACAGGGCAAAGAATAGAGCCTACACTCCCACCATATAGCAAGGCAAAAGTTTTGAGTTTCCCATGGGTTAGGGAGATGCCACTAAAGAGAGGCACGCTTGGGTTGTCCTTTCCTACTGCTTCCCAGTCTAGAGGTGGCCTGCCACGGTCAGACATCCCACTAGCAAGACTGTGGAGTGCAGTCCTCCAGGCCAGGAAGGAGGTATCTGAGCCCATACATGCGCCTCGCTGAAGACATCGCAGCCAAGAGAGGACCACCACAACCACCAGTGAAGTTTAGAAGGCAACCACCAGTTTCCAATCTTTTCCTGCCTGATACAGCATATCTGAAGAGTAAGGGATCAGGAAAGTGGCCTGTAGAAGAGGAATGAAAAATCACACAGTAACCCCCTTACACTGCATTCCAAGCTCCTCAGGCCAAGGCCTGACCCAGGCACAGAGTGAGACTGGATACAAGATCGAAGATTTGAATTGGTCTGGAGTGGACTTTTTGCTCCCTCAGAGTATTCGGAAAAGAGTAAACTGCCCACGCTAGTGTCAGAGGGACTCATCTGAGCATGTCTGAAGTGATTGGAGAGAAAAAATAAATGGTTACATGCTCGTACACCTCACTGAGATCAGACTCCAATAAACCAGTTAGGCAAAATGCTTAGTACAGTTTTTAGAAGGCAGGAATCATTCAGTAAGAAGTGGAATGGAACACAGTTGTTAAACATAAACAAATAACAGGGTTATATTTAGATCAAGCCCCACCATTTTCATCAGTGACCCTGGACAAAATATTTTTTCTCACAGCTTCAATTTCCTCATCTGAAAAAAGACTTAATACAATGACCCCATGAATTAGATGGTTAGGATTAAATAAAATAACCAATGTAAAGTGCCCAGCATCTTGCCTCAAAACAGTGAGCAATCAATAGGTATTAGCTTTTGTCTAACTTACTGTTTTTATTCAATAACATAAATATTCTATAGAACTATATGAAAAAGAAGCTAGATCACTTTTTAAATAAAATAGAGCCATAAAATCTGACCCTGATGGCATAATATCATTGAAGCCTGTTTCCTAGAATAATCAGGGTTCACCCACTCCTGACTTCACTTCTAATGTCCTGTGGAAATTATTCTACCCTAATCCCTACTCAGTTGTCAACAGAAAAAGAGAACAGAAGATTGGCTGTATAAAACAAACACAGGGCCCACAGCAACAATAGGAATAGGATTTAATTTTAGATGACTATAGGAAGTAGTGTCCCAGACTAATACAAGGTGGGCAGCAGTCCTATCCATGAAATTAGCCTAATGACGCTTATTCTGGAAAAAAGTATGATTTTAAATACATATTTTTTATACTTTAATGTTTAAAATATATAATGAATGAACATCACATCTCAAAAAGATTATCATGTTTTCCAATCAGCTTTAAAGAAATCCCTGCTTTGCACTGTTATAGTGACCCATTTTCGTGAGCTACAGACCAGAAGGCGTCATGTAGTATAAACATGGGAGCAGATGAGTTAGACACTCTGCATGCAGAAATTTATATTTTAAAAAATCCAAACTCCCTGTAAGAAGAAGGCTGCAACAAGAACATGAACTGGACATGTTTCACTCCTGATGTTAACCAACTAATTCCAAACATTTTAAGAATCAAGGAGGGCAAGGAAAGGATACAGTGGGAGGATAAGGAAAAAGACAATCAATGGAAATTGTGGTTCAAAAGAGTGAGATACTAATAGTAGCAATAATAATTCAACAAATATATTGATTGCCTTTGCGTACCAGGCACTGTACTATTTTACATGATTATATGACTTGATACCTCATTATCATTAATTATATTAACTAAGGAACAGGAATGTTTATGTAATTAAATATACATATTATATAAACATATATAACATATATAATTATAAATTATATAATATAAATTATAAAGGGTCCTGGACACTAGAACTATAAATTATAGAACTTCAAAGAACCCTGGAGATTATTTCAGCCCTGTCTTTATACCTCCTCCTAAGTGTAGTTGACTCTTTTATCCACTCTACACATACCTATGGGGTGTAATTTTTTCATTTATCCACACTCCTCTCACAAAAAATATTAGTCCTTTCTACATACTAAGCACTTACAAAGGCACAGGAATATAGAAGTAAACAAGGTAATAATCAAATAAGAAAATAAGCAAGATAATATAAGCTACACTGATAAGCACTATGAAAAGAAATAATAGTAATAAAAAATGATTGGGATTGCAAATTGAGGTAGGGGATGGAAACCTACTTTAGATTTTGACGTCAGGCCTTTCTAAAAAAATGTCATTTAAACAGAAACCCAAGTGGACAAAAAGCATAATCCAAACATCTGCAGACAGGGCATTCCAGGAAAATGGAACAGTATGTGCAAAGGCCTTAAGGCTAAACAGTTTGATATAGTTGAGAAACCAACATGTGACTGGTGTGGCTAGTGTGGTGGGAGTGGAAGAGGCTGAATGCAGAGGTAAGCAAAGACCAGATCCAGGAAGAGTTCAGATTTTACAATGAGTCATTATGTGGTTTCAACCACCAGGGATTTCATCAAAAAGACTTGATCCCTGGATCAGCATTATCTGGGAACTTGTTAAAATGCCAATTCCTAAGCCCCACCTGGACATACCTGATCAGAAACTCTGGGGGTGGTGCCCAGGAATTGTGTTTTAACAAGGTCTGCTGGATGAGTCTGACGTGCATCACCATTTGAAGACCATTGGTTTAAAGTAAGAAAGTGGCATGATCCATTTTTTTTAATCACTTTGCTGTGATGAAAATATAACATTGAGGGACAGGAATAGAAGCTAGAAAACTAGATAGGAATCTCTAGGTAAGAAACCATGGTGACAGTGGATATGAAGAGAAGATTTATCACGCAGCATGAATAAATTATTTTAGCATTCATTTTCCCAACTTGAGTGATCTCCATGAATAAATAAATGAACAAATGAATGGATACACTGAGGAGTAGAATAAATGTTTAAAGATGAAGTTGCTGAGGTACAGGAGACTATCTTACTCCCTAATAAGAGGCTCTGTCAGCTTCTCCCTCCCATTCTTCCATCTGTGTTATCCTTTGAACAGCTGCTCCCTGCATTCAAGTCTAGGTCTTGCAGACTAAAAAAGCCTCAGAAAGTTTCTATGGACTACTGGTATAGGAATTCATCAAGGAGTGGAACCACATAGTCCTGGAGCTCTGATAAATAGGCAAGCAGATCCAGGGCAGAGTTTCAAAAAAGAGGAAAGGCAGGATGGGTTAGAGACAAATTAAGAAATTGAAAAGAGAAGGGATAGCTCATACTCCCTGCTATCCATCCTAATTCATCATCCCAACCCAGGGAACCCAAAAACTGAATTACATCAAGACAAGTCTTTGGCAAAGCCCAATTTCAGAGATTAGGAAAAGCATCTCTTTCCCACCATCACCTGCCTAGAAATATGTAAAATGATACTGGCCAGCACTTAATTCTCAACTGCCTGGAACCCCTTTAACCCGGAGAAGATATTCCCTTTCACAGTTAAAGATAAAAAGCCTTTAAATGTGTTTTCCTAGGAGGAACAACACAGAAGTGTGGATACATTCTAATCCAAGTGTTAGTGATCATAGATGTTCTCCTTTTTCAGTACTGAAAAAAGAAATAGCAGAAAAATGGAGTCTAAAAGGCAAAAGAGGGAGTTGGACAGGAAAACCATGACTGAAGGAAAAGAAAAGACAGAGTCCAGAGAGGCAAATGTGACACTATTGCTGCCAACTCACCCTTCTAGTCTTTGTCAACATGAGTACAAGTACAGGGACTGAGCAAAGGCACTCCATGTCCTCACGAGTTAGCCAACACGAGAGTGACAATGTGCTAACAAGCCTGTGGGGACCTAGTCGGACATGGAGACAAGTCTTTATATCAGAGTTGCATTCCCTGCCTGTTTTCTTCATATTGTATCTGCAATAAATAGAACTAGAAAAGACCATTTAGGCAATGAACAAAGAATCACCACAGGCTCTGTCCACACAGATGGAGAGAGGAGAGTTGAGGCAGTAATTTAGATAACAGAGAGCTCCATCTTAGTAATGGAAAAAAGAATTTTCTGCTGATTCTGGTAATATAGTTTAGTTTTCTATTTTGATCATACAAGATTGCCACTCCAATTTGCCATGAAGACATAGTTTAGTTCAAAAATTAGGCTATTTCATCAGTTATTATTTGATTTCAAAACTGAGAGGGCATCAAAATTCCAGAAAATGACTTGCATTTGATGACTGGACTTGTCATAGAAAGTAATAATAATAATAATGATAATAATGATAACAAATATAACAGCAAACGAGTATATAGTGTTCACCACATACCGGGAACTGTTCTAAATATATTGACTAATTAAATCCAAACACCCTACTCTGAAAGCAGAAAATCCAATAAAAGTGATTAAGTTTTATTTTAGAATATGTGGGGAGAGATTAATTTGACATTCTTTATCTCTGTTAGGATAAATCATTTAAAATCACTAATGGACTCAAACTAAAAGCCATCTCACAAGTTTAAATAATGTTTTTCCTAGTACCGCTCTCTTGAGGATTGATATGACAAAGTTTCAAAGCAATTCCCTTTGAAATGACAATTACCATAATCATCAAGCTCTTAAAGTATATGGCATTGTACTAGGTACTGAGATTATTCTCTACCAGGTTTTCTTCCCTTCTGTTTTGTAAAAAAAAAAAAGAAAGGAAAAAAATCATACTACATCTTAACAACCAAAATTATATCCTTGACCCACATGGCAATTATTATTAACCATGTGTTGAATGATTCTTGAGAGTGTTTCAAGACACACCAGGGTTTGAATCTTGATTCCTCAAAAGTTCTTAAAATCTTACAAAGATAAATCACTGGAGAACATTTTAACAGAAAATATTAACAATGTGAATTTAAAATATGCATTGCTTCTAACATCAGTGAATTTAATTTAATAGTTAGATTGCATCAGAAAACGAATTTAGGTTTTCTATTTGGCAACTGCTTTCTGCCATAACCAATCCAAAGTATTACCCTTATTTGGAGCTTTTTGCTTACAAAAGACTTCCACTGAAATTATCTTACTTAATCATGACATCTAATCCTTGATTTAGTTATTATCACCATCATCACCCTTTACAAAAGATATAAAGTTATTTAAAAATTCTATGGGCTGAGAGATTCAAGATGGTGGCATGAGAGAGTCTATATCAATGATACCTGAATTAAAAAAAAATTCTATGGGCTAGTGAGGCCTTGAATTCCTATTTTTTGACCTGATTTTCTTTCTCATACCATAGCACAACAACGTCAAGTGGGGGTAAAAAAGAAAAATAGTAGCATGCGACTCTATTGAACTGAAAAAGCTTGTAATGATTTTGATTAAACCTTACTGAAGGATTCTAAAATCCTATTTAAAGCTTCTCAGTTGGTACCATTAAACCTTACCATATTACTAAGGCAAAATTATGAGCTTCAATGAATGAGAACAAGAGGGTAAGAACATAAAAAGAAGAAGAACCAAAAAGAAAAGCAATACCAAAAGAGAATTAAATTAAAAAAAATTAAGCACAAATAAGCCAAAGGAAATCACTCCAAGGGGCCTCCATATGGCCCTACTCCGCCCTGAGAGCATGGGCACCATGAAATAAGGTTGACCTGGCTGGCAGAAAACCACATGCTCAACAGCTATGTTTGAATAATCATCTTTAATTTACCCCGAATACTAACCAAAATCCACTTTAACTTACCCAGTAACTTGGTGCTCATAATACTGCAATGTCCTCTGCAGAGTTTGCTGTATCGTCTGAGGCTACAGAATAATAATAATAAAAATACATTATCAGCAAATCAGTGCCATTCCCATTCTGACCATTATAGGCAGATATGTAATTTCTGATTTATCTCATAAGAGGTTTTGCTTTACAATGTTAACCCATTATGCATTTTACCATGTATTTTCCCCATAAGAACTAATATGAGGCACTCAGCAATTACCCAGAATTTCCCAATTTCAAGTATGAAAGCATTTCCTAGCCATATTTTTTTTAATTCTTTTGTACAGGCTATTAAGTTCAATAAAACACTCATTAACTGCCTACAATACACCAAGGTCTTAGGGACAGTGGAGAAATGGTGTCCTGCAGAAACATGGGTCATGACCGGGTCAAACCTGATGACTTCCTCAAAGACCCAAGAGACTTCAAGCAAGGGTTCTGGAGCCTTCTAGAGGGGCTGCAAGTGCTCTGGGCAAGAAATGGGGTCTGCAACAAATACCGAAGCAGCTCATGACCAGTTCTTATCATACTCTCCTCTCCTTGAGAGCTGAAAATAAAACTTCTTAATCCAAGATCAAGAAATTACTCTTAGATTTTTTGGGCAACACAGCCTGAACTTGGAGTTTCAGATCTACAGAGCACAGTGAAATTAATACAAAGATCCCAGAACATAGACTAACAAATTAACAAATTGTGATAAAAATCAAATTCTCAGTGGCAAGAGAGAAAATAATAATATCTTCTAGTCAATCAAGCAGGAAAAAAGGCACCAAAGGTTTACTAAAAGATTGATCCATTATAGCCATGGATGAATTTTAGTGGAATCTAACTCTTAACACAGGCCCTTTAAGATGTGAGGCGTCATGGTACTTTGGTAATCTCGTGGATCTGCAAGAGGATCTAGTACAGTGCTGGTACCTAAGAAGCAGTAAATGAATATCAGTTTACTTCCCATGCCCAATCCTTCAAAGTGTCTGTCTTTAAAATATATAATTTAAAGGAGACTACAAAGGTTGTGGTCAGGATTCACTTAAACCCCTTTCACGTTCCCCTCTTTAGGAAAACATCTAGATAGATCTAACTATCTCCCTGCCTAACACTTTTCATACTCTCAACAATCTCCTTAGTAGGAAATGGTTATTTTAAAATTAGGGAAAATGAGCTTCATTAAATCAAGGACATCCACTGAATTCTATTCCACACTACCATTTAGGAGAACCCCTTCACTGAGCAAATCTAAAGCCTAAGACATAGTCTTCACTTTAGCCAAGCCAAATCAGAAATTAATTTTAGGAGGAATCAGCCTCCAAGTGTTCAAAGAAAGAGGTACAAGGTAACTTCTTTCAACAGCTGTTTTTCATTTATACCACATTAAAAAGATGAACATGAGGCCACAAACTGGCACAGATAATTCTACTCATTGTGATAGAACCAAAGCAGAGTAAACAGAACGTGCCTAGGAAAGAAAAATCAATACTGAACCAAGAAGCAATAGAGCTGTTGAGAAAGCCAAAGACAATGAAGTAGACACAGCAAACCTTGTGCACATTAAGTGCTTTAAAAATCCAACCCACAGCCAGCCAAAGCCAAGTCATTATCAGTCACTGGCTCAGTACCCTCGGGATCTGGGCCTCTTGCACTGGCTTGGCAGTTTCTGAGCTAAGATAACTTTCTCTTTGGCAACATGCCCTAAAAGCAGTGAATATCCACAGTGGGATTATCCTTCCAAAAACCTCCGGTCACAAAACATGGAACAGAAAGCAGGAACTAAGAGTGCACAGGGCCAGTTAGACCAGAATGACCTCATTTGTACAAAAGGACAATTTTTTTCCTGTACCAGGAATTTCCCAGTCATTAAAATGCACATGTTTGTGAAAGGAGTTAAGAGTTTTAAAGAGCTGACTTTTTTCTTTTGTGAAGCAATTATATTTATTCCCCAGTAGGAGTTAAATTTATAGTTTCCAAATGCATTAAAATGAAAATGTTCTCTGGACACATCCAACAAACTTCAACTTGGTAAAGCATTTATGTATTTCCTGTTACTTGTCAAAGGTAGTGGGCACATTCTGACGGTCTAAACTACAAGCATAGAGGCTCACCACAGAGTATCTCCTGATCTTCAGCAGGCCAGGGCTAACTTCAACACAGCCCTGACTTCCCAGAATTTCTTATCACCATGATTCACTTGGATCTTATGCAGTTTGCCTGATTGCTCAACCAATGGCTTTTTCAGGGAAAGACATCTTCACATAATCTCAGGGTCTCTGTGGCCTGAATAAAAAAGCATGAAATGAAGACCCACATGGGGACCAAAACCTTCCATAGGTGAGACTTCTGTCTTGAGGATCATGGGGGCCATTTACTCAGTGCCGTGTGTGCCAGTGACGCGAATCAGTGTGGATTAGAGGGAAAAACAAAGGCTTTTTTTGGCAGATCTCTCCTCTTCTTCAAGAATGCAACTCCATACCTATCCCCTGCTCAACAGGTCCATCCAACCTTCTACAAGCCAAAATCCCATTCCTCTTATCTGTATCTGTCCTTTCTTTTAGGAAGAAGTCTAATTTAGAAAAGATTTAAGATCACATTGAGTTCAAAACCCAGCTCTGTGACTCACTACCTAGATGACCTTGGGCAGTTTACTTAAGGTCCCTTAAATAAGATTCCTTATATATTGTTTTCATAGGAGTCAATTAAAGTAATTAAGCAAAGTCTCTGGTGCATAGTAGGTACCTAATAAGTGATAGCTATGACTATGCTCAACTGAAAAACATAGTTGCTGCCCTCAAGAATCCCACAGTCTAGTGGAGGAACACAAGGTTTAGGTTAGAACTCCTACCTAGTACATGTAATGTTTCAAGGTCCTCATCATCCAGAAAATCAGTGGTGCTACCACTAATAATGAGAAAATGGTATTGATTCCAGCAGATAGAGGAAACAATAGGAGAATGGCAGCCAAATTTATAAATATTTCCAACAAAACCTTCACATCAGTCCAGAGAGATGGTGAGCAAAACATAAATTCTCAGAATGAAGACTGAGGATAAACCTAAAGCAGGCTTACAAGTGGGAAGAACATGGAAGCCCCACAGCTCAGATCAGGCCCCCCGGGCATGATGCTTTACAAGGAAAAAGAAACCCGTGACCCTCCTTCCTAGGACACAAAGAATGTGCAATCAGAGAACCAGATATCCTAATAATTTTATAGCCGCATGCCAGTGGATCTGAGAGACAGTGGTGAAGAAGATAAAAATCCACTGTTCCTATCACAGAAAGACAAGCACAGAGGTCTGTGATTTTCCTCTGCTTCCCCCAAACTAAGATACAGATAGTGGCTTCCTATTGTCCCTACTCAACACAAAGTAGCAAAGGATAGAACACAGCCAGAAAGAGAAAGCAGCCGTCGGTGAACTGCACACACAGGGTCTGGGGCTCAGACACACAGTGCTCAAAAGAGCTTCCACCATGAGAAAACAAGAAGCCACTTTTATCTCTCATCTCATTAGCAGCTGTACTCTACTTGGCCAGTGGTTGACCCCACAGACTAAATGTTAGATGCTCATGAAAGGTCATGGGATCCACACAGCCAGCCACGAAACAGTCCCAACGGATACCGAGAAATGATCCCTGAGGAGTGGGAGGAAGCAGTTCCCAGCAGCTGTCCCTACAAGTCAGACAGCCCTGCAGAGGCTCCCACACAGTCCCTGCTCTGGATATCCGCACCAGATGGTGCGGGGATCAGGCAGGAGGCAGGGAGTCGATGTCTGTGTGTGCGCAGTGTGAAACGAAGTTGTCATCATATCAAGTACATGTTCATCTCAATTTTACAGGGATGAAGAAGTCAAGGTTCAGACTGGTTAGACTGGTTAAGTAGCACCCCAAGATCACACAGCTAGTAAGTGAATAAGTCACTGCAAGCCAGTTTCACCTCCAGAGTATACTCTCTTTCTACTAAATGCCTTGAGGGTCTCTCTCACCTTTAATGCACTGTGATTCTACATTCTTTTTAAAAGCACTTCATCAAGCCAAAAACAAAACACTCACAAATAATTTAATAAAAACAAATAAGTTTTTCATTTCTGCTTTATAGCACATACCCATAAACTACAGAATCAATAGAAACAATAGGTCTGCTTTAGAGAAATACCCGTAAATAACCATGTCATTTTATTTACTTAAATATGAGAAAATTGCATATCAATGCCAGAAGCTAAATGATATGGATATATATTTAATTACTAATGCTCTGAAACAGTGTTTTTCAACTCTGTCTGCACATTAAAATAATACCTGAATACACCCCAAAATTTTCCAATTAACTGATCGGGGAGACCCACTTATATATAATGTTTAGTGAAGGTAGAAAACCTTTCATTTACAGTTACAAACATGATGATCAAAACCAATACTCTATAAACCTTACCTGAATAAGTCAGCATTAATGAGAACAGTTTCCTTATTCAAATATCAAGAGAAGTAAGCTTCTGAGAGATGTTCATACATAACTACTGAATTCAATACAGTTACATTTATTAACTGTCACTAATCGCATATAATCAAACATGAGTTTGTTAGGTAAACAAGGAGCTATATTGCTTGAGGCATAAACATAGGATTTTTTAAATTTCCAAGTCATTTGCTCCCATGTACTTACGTCAGCACTCAGTTTTGTACTGACATGTACAGACAACACAACAGTTAGTTCAGCTAGTTGTGCATATTGTACTTACTTCCCTGTGAGGTATACTCTAAGCTCAAGACATACATTAAGTCCTTTGATCTTCACATCAACATTACATGGTAGGTGTTACTATTTTACAGATAAGAAAACTGTGACACTGATACTTTAGGTTGCCCTGTGTCACATAGGTCTAAAGGGACAAAACCAGGGTTGGGATTCAGGTAATCTGCTCCAGAATCCAAACATAATCTCAGACCTACACTGCATATATTTAACATTTTGTATTTGGTTGAGCACTTTACAGTTCACATTTCTTAATGCATGTTAGCCCAAATGATCCTCACACCAATCCACTTAAGTTGACTGGTGTTACTACCACCATTTGACTGAAAAAGAACCAAAGTTAGATAGATTAGAAATCCTCTTTTACAGAGAGCTTCTCTTCCCCTAGGAAACTGTCTTCCTTAACAAAGCATTTTTTAATGTGAATGTAAAATTACAGAATCACATGGATTCAAATTAATTGTTCCTTTTTGAGAACACACTTAACGTTCTTTAAACCAAACCTGTTTAAACACAACAGGCCAGTGACACAGTCACAAATACTCATCTCATCTCAGATGCACTGCCACTTCTCATCCTCTGCTCACCTCTTCCTACTGGACTTCCCTCCAGGCATCAAATGTATTTATGCTGCATTCTGATGGGCCAAATCCTCACCACCATCATCTAAACTCCCCCAACAGGTCTCCAAATTGTTGCATATTCTCTTTCCCTTGCTAATCAAAATTTTAAATCCCTTTAGTACCCTAAAGGGGGACACAGATGGTGCTCAGGAGGAATCACACCTCCACTTCCTCAAGAACTCAGTCCTCAGCCCTTACTCAGGTAAATGGTGGTATGAATGAACTACCCTACACTATATAGGGTGGTCTAAACCACCAATGGTGAAATTTTGGTGAACAGCTTCTAAGTGAGAGGTAACAGGGGGGCCGCTTTCTCTGCAGCACAAGTGCATTCTGCTTACTAGGACAAGATATGCCAAATTCCATAATTTCAAGCATAACAAATCTAAAGAAATTACAATGTTAGATACCCTACCTTTATGGTTAAAGTCTATAGACCAATGGATTGGCATTACTAATAAAACTAGTCAAAATAATAAGTCACCTCAAACAACCAGCATAACTACTTCTAAAAGAAACATAACTATACTAATCATCAATCTTGATAAATATCCAGACATACTGCTCACTTTCCCAGCCTCTGACTAAACTTACTACATATAAACCAAAAAAATAGAATGCAAATTAAATATAGAACTTTGAGTCAGGACCTTTGTATTTCAAACGCAGCTGTGCTTTTATAAAATTAGCCAAAATCTCTTCACCTGGGAGTAAGAAACCTTGGGAAAAAAATGCCTCCATTTTCCCATCTGAAAAACACTTTTAAGAACTTTGTAGTTCTCAGGGTCATTTTGAAGAAAAGCATCGCGAAGTTAAGCACTTGAAAACAGAGGATCAGGCCATACTGGTGATTAAACTATCTTTCAGAAAACTTGGGAGTATCATTTCAAGTGGCTAACACCAGTAACATGCTAAATCAACTGGTAGTCCAGACAATTAATAAAAAAAAGCAAAAATGATAAGTGTGCTAAGATTAAAAATTAAAGCTAAAGATGTATCATAACATAAGGTTCTTCAACACATACTGGTTGGACATCTGCACGAATTTATCCAATCTTCACTTTATTCTTGTAAACATAGTTATACATCTGCGTAATCTCATGAGAGCTTAGGGTGGAGGCTGACATTATGCTAATTGACCCAAAAAGGGATTCAAATTGATTACCTTGTCCTTATTATAAGTATGTTCTAATTAGCAAAGCACAGTGGTTATTATTGTAATTATTGATTGTAAATGAATATACTTAACGTACAATCAACATCATAGTTAAAACTTCCTATACAAAGTATGTTTGCTTTCCAAGTATTTTTCACTTTATTTTATTTTAATGTTTTTCAAAAAATAGCCATTGAATTTCAATTTGGTATAGGATCTAATGCCATCAATGCAAATTTAAGCTGAAAACATACATTCCCTGAACAAAAATAAAGAGTGTTATTTATTTAGTCCTCTACCTTCAGGCAAGAGCCTATTTAAGTCATCCAAGAATTTCTGATGTTTGACATGAACATCAGAGAACAATAACACCTTCAGTTTATAACACTTCACAGTTTACCAATCACTTTCTTCTCCTTCATCTCATTAGATATTCACACCAACCTTCTGAGTCTCGGACACAATTACCTACATTATACAGATGAAAAACTGAGATTCAGAAAATGTCTAAGTGGTTTTTTTTGCCTCAGCTATCCGGTTAGAAAGAACCACCAAGACAAGGGCTGAGGTGTCCTGTGCTTTTTTTCTCATGAGATGATGCCTCCACTGGTAACTTATTTTACTTTCATGACTATTTGGTAATTCTTCCATGTAGCTAACTGAAATCTTTTATTTCCTTTTATGTGAAAACAATGTTGTAAAATTATTTTCCCAAATTCTTAACAGTTGTTATTTGAATAGTTCTGGTATAATCATTAACTTCTTTGTAGAGAAACTAGGAAAGACATGCTTTGCTGGTCACCATCCTGGCCCACTTAGCTGTCTGAATAAAAATACTGAGACAAGATAGTACTGCTTCTAGACACCTTCTCAGGAAAGTGGATCGTGCTGTATAGCGAACCTCTGGGAACAGAGCTCTAGTTCCGAATCCTTAAACTGAACAGAATCTCACAGATGGCACAAGGTGAATAAAGGTAAGCTACACAGTGAAATAAAGGCAAGCTTTCTGGATTAAACACTGTAATAGCAGTCAACAATGGGTTGAGTCAAACAGTGGGCCCAACATGTTATGTGCAGCAATTCATTTGGTCCTCATAAAGGTCCTCTAGGAAAGGAAGAAGGATTGCCCCAATTTCATAAATGTGAAAATTAAACCTAAGGAAGTTAAAAAAACAAAACATGCCCACAGTCAGGTATTAAATATCTGAGTCTATGTAAATGTTTTATCGATGTCTGACTTCTTCCAAAAACCATAGTTTTAATCAGCAACTCTAAATTGAAATACATTTTGGGGCAGAAAAGGTTACAGTTGAATTAAGCCTTAGCTAGATTGTTTGATTTGGGGATACAGGATTTTATTTTTCTGGATCTCAATTTGCTTCTACATAAAACAGAGAAATTTCTAGCATAAGTACTTATCAGTGTTGTTATAAAGTCAAAATGAAATAAAACTATAAAGTATTATACAAATATGTATTATATGATGATCCTATGAAAAAAAAATCTTGATGAGGAAGTAGTCAAAAATTTGTTAAATTGAACTAAACTGACCACATCTAACATCTACGGCTGTTGCCAGGCATGCCTCACAGCCCAAAGATGCCAATTAGATGCTGCAAAACTAATTAGTGCCATTTCAACTCCTGAGTACCCTACTGGATAGCAATGGCCCCATGTTAGGAAATAATTTCTAGCTTTTTAAAATATCTTTGCAGACTCCACTGAGTATTTCCAAAGAATTCCCTATTGTTTCCAGTACCTGGGAGCTACAGTGAGGTGTTTCCGAACAAGAACCTGGAAATAAGGGAAGTAATATTTCTGCCCGACAGTTAAATTATAAAATTAACACATAAAATGGGGAAATGTTTTGTCAGCTCTAGATGCACCCACTTAAACAATGACTTGTAAATGAGTGACAGAATATTACTCCCAACCACCAGGCCAGGGTATAGCTCCAGGCAAAGGAGGCCGCTGAGCAACAGATGCCATCTAGTAAAGGAGAGGGACACGGGCAGGGAATGGGGAGGGCAGGTGACATTACAGAAGGCAGCCCATAAGAAAAGGGAAGGGAATCATTTGTGAAACGTGTTACTATTGTTAAGGGCATATTGGCCCACTGCCGACATTGAGAAAGATTAGTCCTAAAGTAAGGAAAACTCCTCAACATCTTAACAAAACGGAGTTTTATGAACCAACATGGAACATCAGGTCTCATTGGGAAGGCCTGCCCACAACTGGATAGCTCCTCAAACTGAACTGGAGAATTTGCATGAAATTCATTTTGTTTTGACTGTAACTGGACTAAAGCAAAGGTTTGATGATGACTTGGCTCCTCTTGGAGCTGAACAGGTGAGGAATGTGCTGAGCTTGCAGACTTCGAGTAATAAGCTTCATTTCACAGTTATTACTCACTGTAAATAAGTCAATTGCCATTCAAATGCCAACCAAAGTGTGTTTTATTTAACCACTCTGGCTGAGAGTCTGAGTATTTCAGGACACTAACAAGAACAAATCCTTGGAGTTTAAAAGTCTCAGATGTTGAAACACGTAGAAATCATCAACATATTAGCCAAGGTAGGTCCTGCCCAGCTCTCCTGCTTCAACCTCTCTTGGAAGATAAAACTCAACAAGTGTCTGAATATGATCAGATCTAGTGTTAACTATAATGGAATGATCCAAATGGATATGAAACATGCTTACTAAGCAGGTGCTTGGCAGATAGTGACTGCCATGTCATCCGTGTTGATGATGCACTGCATCTTAAGGTTCAGAATAATCACGCTTCATTCTGGAAAAAACATACAGGAAGAAGAAAACTGATACTACATGACATGAAAAATCTTACTTTTCAATTAACTCTGTCTATCTGAGCAAGTTTTTTTAACCTAGGAACCACTCCAATATAGTTATTATATTGCTTCCTTGTTCCTTATAATAAGTATATGCATATGTATGGGTATGCACAATTACAATCTGTGAAGAGAAATATGTACCCTTACACATGTAATACCTCTTTGACACCCATGACTTCCTTCATATTCAGAAATCAAACCACAAGTAAGGTCATTGCTCTTCCCAGACTCCGCATCATAAGCTAAGCTACTGGCACTGGTGATGGCTTTCATCACTCTGTTCATAGCTGCTTCACCCATGGGATCCTGGAGCATACAAACATGACAACGGACAGGCAAGCTAGGTCAGCCTGGAGGCAGAGAGCCCTGATGAAGAACCTCTGTCGTCTCTAACACAGGTCTATGTTGTGTGGACTCACAGCGGAGCCAGGAACTAAACACTTGGTGAGAGGAGGTAAGGTTCAAGAAAGCCAACAGGAAATTGCTACCAGCTATCCCTTAGCAAGTCGCAAGGTAGGAAGTAATGAGAGGCAAAAGAGGGAATCTATGCTGAACAATATTGTATATTATATATTGAGGATGTAATAATTTGTGGACATGTTGAGAGATACATCATGGTGGGAAGATCTTAGGACCTGAAACAGGAGAACCAGACACTAAAATGTGGGTGGTTGTTAGCTTCTTGACTTTGTGCAAGTTGCTGTTCCTCTCCGAGGGTCAGTTTCCTCATCCTTAAAGTGAGTCAAATAAAATCCTTGCCCTACCTATCTGATACATTTCCTGCATGACTCAGGTGGAATAATGTGTGTTGAAAATATGCTCTGTAAACTCTGAACAGATGTTGCTCATTGCTGGTGGCTTTTCTATAGGGAAAGCACATCATTCCCTCACAGGGCTGAAGGGAGAAATAAGAAAAGAAAATGATGTCACTAATGCCTTGTATTTTGGGTGTTAAAAAAAATTATACTTGATGAAAGCCCAGAATTTAAAAAATTTTTCTTCAAATCTGCTTTCACTAAAAATCAATCAAAATAAATCATGTATCACAAAAATGGTCATCATAATATTAATTGTTGTTGAAGTCATTTTAGAAGAACTCCAACAAAGACATTAAAAGTTGCTCATATTAGAACAAAGTTTTTAACTGTGTAGTATTTCTTAGCCATTTGTTTGTCTCATTACCTAATGGAAGATGAGTGACTGGGAAAAGGGGAGGGTAAGAGGATGTGAGTAAGACAGGGATATTGGGAACAGCTGCCTCCAGAAGAGGGGAGATGTTGCTGGCACACTACTTTTTTCTCAAATTTCTTCTAGGATACTACATGAGTTTTAAATATTTGTCTCTGCCATTCTGCTTTACAAATAAATATCAGTCAAATGTTGACCCACACAAGTCATGTACACACATTCACGTCAGAGAATTTTAACATGATGCTTAGGAACAAGGTACTGATTGGATATCATTCACTATTTTCCACCTTTAAAAAACACTTTAGTGTCCTTGCATGCATAAGGGCTCTTAACTGGAATCTCCAAGGCAAACCCAGTGCAGGAGCATCCATGATTGGCACAGCACATACTAATCCATAAATTATTCACTTAAGTAGCAAAGTTAGCATTATGAAACGTCAGGACCACATCGGCCCCATTTAGTCTTATGACTTTATTTAAAATAGACCCTGAAGTAGCAGTCATAGTACTTTAAGGTAACAGTTTATGATACAAAATTAGTAAGTATAATGACACATAATCAAAGGTTGATGTTATCACTATAGACAAAGAACATTAAACAAATTTACTAACATACCAGCCCATCTATGTTATTCCTACAGACCAAGAATACTAAATAATTTACCATACAGTGATCTCCAGACGGCTGCCTGCAAAGCGCCTAGACGTAGGCACCTCCACGCAGCCGTCAGCACACATGAGCCTTGCAGGGCAAGACAGCAGACTTAGAACTGGGAGCACCGGGAGCGCTGTCCCCATCCCATCCACCCTCCAGTTCTACCCCTAAAAACTTACTTTCTACTACTGGAAAGGTGCTTAAAATCAAGAGGTACTTTTCAATTAATAATTTAGCATATTTGAAATGTGCACTGCCCAATTTGTCTTGCGGGAGATTCACAGCAGATATTTGTGGCATGAGGTTTTGATATAAAGAGACACACAGAGAGAGAAAGAGAGAGAGAGGGAGAGGGAAAGGCTGAGAACAGGGACTACCAAAAATAAATATCCCTACTTGACAATTTTTTCTCAACCTTAACCATGATATATCAAAGTTTAAACTAGTATTTAATGCCAAGGCAGAAACTTTGACATGCTTTACCTTAAACAACTTTGCTTTCATTTCTACTAGGCACTTTAGATGAGCAAAATAATAAACTCTGTTATTTTAGATTTTTAGGATGTTTCCAGGCTGGCATATCTTGATTTGATCACATAAAATAGTTGAATATCTTATCTGATGGCCAAGAACTATTGGTCTGTTCTTATTTTTAGATTCACATTTCTAGACTCATATTTTATAGTTTTACAATGGTCAGTTTTATTGACCATATTTGAAACTGACTTACTCATATGTATTCTTTGAAAAAGTATGTCTCTTGGGGTAATGTAGTAAAATGCTTTTTCCAATATTTTGTCCAATGGAATTGGTCATTTCTGTCACTATAGTCATCATGAATGCTATTAATTGAAATGACATGTCTCATCACTACAATCAAAATAATTGGAATCCATGTTAACTAAGTTTGAGAACTAGTTTTTTGAGACCTGAATTTTTCTCAGTAGTTAAGAATGCTAGGATAATGGTGAAAAATTACATTTACAACTTGATTTTGTATTTGTTTTCCTCCATGTTCCCCCACTGCCATCCCCAAAATTCAGCTGAATAAGGAGAGAACTGCTCTAATGCTGAAAAAAACAACAAGCAGCAGATACCACCTATACGGGAACAGATACATCATATACCACAATTCACACAGCCCCTTGCAAGCTGCGGCTGAATCCCACCCTTCTCCTTCAGCAGGGAAGTTAGGTTTGTACTTGGCAAGCACACATTTTGAGAAAGAATTTAATTCTGAATGAAAGGAAAGACTAGTTTTCTTTGAAATGTGTTTATAATGGCAATAAGTTAACACAAGAGAAAAAAGGGAGAGAGAAACTTTATAGCTTGCAAACACTGTCAGAGCCACAAAGTGTTTATTAATCTTTATATCAGAAGGAAACAATAAATCTCTCTTCTTCAGCAGCCACCCCAGAAACTCCCTCATATGTATCTGAAGCTTCAAATGGAATTACAATAGTCTGTAGCTAAAATTTACTCTTCCCTCAGTCTTCGTCCCATTAGAACACAATCATCTCATCACTATCACTCCTTACACTAAATGCCTTTGGAGGCAGAGTCTTTCATTAAGGAGGTAAATGACATTTTCATTACTTGTGGCAAATTTTTTAAAGACATAATGAGAGTAATTATGCCTACTCCAGATTTCTATTGAATGGCATTTTTAAATTCAGAGTCCAATGAAAGAGTCATTTTTCTTCTGTCCTATGTAATCAATAGATTTCAAAAATGCTGCTAAAATAAACTCAGGTTTGTATCTTTTTATGTCTGTAAACAATGATAAAAACGCTATTTGTTAAGAATTTCTACATCCTTTTCTGACTGAAAAACAAAGAAACAAATTCCTTATGTTAAAATTTCAAATATTTGGAAAGACAACATTCCAAAACCAAGACATTTTACACACAAATTAAACCAAACAAGGAAAAGTGAAAATGAAACATAAAATAACCCTGCACTGTGAGAATTTGGTCAACAAGCATTTAAACATGTTTTTTCTTTCTTGAGTCTACAGAAACTTAACTGAATTAAGATGACAGGCTTCTTGCTAGAACAGCAACAGTGTCTCCTTAAATTTGCTGTTGGGGTAATGTGAATTTTTCTTCCAGAAGTTCTTGCTTTCCCTTGGGAGGACTTTATACAAGAACAAGTTTGGAAGAAAGATAAAATCTTTCTGAAATTTCATTCCTGAAATGTTTTCAACAGAATCACAAGAAATAATGGGGTGAGGGGATTATCAGTATTTTTCCTATATAACTGAATCATCTCCAATTCCTGGCACAGCAAAGGCCAACAGCAAATACCTGTTTAATGAGATAATGTTTAATTCTTTAAAAACTATATTAGATCATGTAGGAAAAACTTATTCTTTCCTCCTAGTACATAATGTAAGTTGACTGGCAAAATAGATTACAAGATAAGGAAAATCCAGCACTTTCTGTCTTTCAACTCTACAGATGACTGGAGCCGTTTTCTGTTCCATCAGTCTTTTGTTTTGGCTCATGACACAGTAAAGTCAAGCGTGCATAATGAGCATACAGTAAATTTATGATGAATGAATCAATAATAGGACATAATAATTTCCTACATTTGTATATTCTGTTTTGTCTATTTTGGTTTTTTTATTATCATTGATTTTATTCTTCTAAAACACATTAATATTTATCATCCTGTTTTTTTTATAACATTCGTGTGGTACAGTTAGAATAAATATCATTATATTCACTCTAAATGTATGCATTTTACAAATATTTATTGATCAGCTGCTATGTGCCAGGTACTAGTTGACTTGGCAGTATATAAAATAGACAAAACTCCTTGCTTGATGAAATCGAGCAAAAATCACCCAGAAAATGAAAGGAAGAGCCAAGAAGCTACATTTGATTGTTTATGTCCTGCTTGGCCTTATTTTACCTCCACATCACCTTTCAACTGTATAAAATATAGTCAACATAACAGCAAAATAGAGTCCTATTTGCTTGGCTGTTAACCCCTCGAGAGTTCCTTGCATCAGTGTCGAAATACTAAACAAAGTTACATCAGACATGGAGAGGGTAAGAATGGTTTATATATATATATATGACATAAATCTCAAATCACCTTTAAAAGTAAAAAAGAACACACTAATATAAGCACAAATCAAAAAAAGTTCTCCCCCCATGGTGTTCAATTTATAAAATCCTATCTTTAAAAGGATAAGAGAAAATCTGAAGTTTTTTGACTGACACAACAATCCAAAAGTTATCTGCAGTATACAAGTGAAAAAATGTACACTTCATGATTTGAGTATAAAATTTCTGAAGGAAGAACTAGTGACATTTCTGACTTCATTTGACATCCCATAGTCAGGGCAGCTACCATAGTTAAGAAATAGCTAGAGAACTGCAAATAGCATGGCAATTGAAATTTAATAATCACTAGTTAGCAAAATTAGTGACCAATCACTGTGTTATAGTGATAAGCTCAAGACAAGACTGTAATAAATTAGGTGTAAATAAAACCGGAATCTGACAGCTGCCTTTGCAGTGTACTCCTCCTATGTCATATTGCCATCCCCTGGGCAATAAAGAAAGGATTATCCTCATTATTGGCAAAGGAGCTACAGAATGCCTCTATATCAACTCTGTCCTTTCCCAGAGACTATTTATTTCATGCTTCTCCAACTTTTCTGGCTACTCTGTTACCTTCAGCGTGAGTCTCCACCTTTTAATAAACTGTGATTTGGCCTTGCAGATCCTGTCAGTTCTCTCTTTTTACTTTTATTGCCATAAGTCTTGGATGGTAAATTTATATCCATGATATATATCATCATATATTCCCTCTTTAAACCTTTTAAAATAGGTTTCTATCTCAGGTGCAGAATTGACCACGAGCTACCTCAGTCATACTGGACTCGAAAGTACCATCCTTAAATTCTCATCATTTCACAAATATCAACCCTGATCACACTTGCTCCCAGCTGCTTTCCACCCACGTCCTGCCCCCAGAAACAGTAAAGCATCCTGACACCTATATTCTTCTGGTTCTCTTTGTCTTTGTATATTGACTCTCAATTCCCTATTCTTACTTTTTAATCTCTCTTTCAGAGCACTTGTCAGTTTTCAAGATATTAGCTGTTACCTCCATTGGACTTCTAAACCAAATCCAATCCCAAATATTTAATGGTCTACTTATTGAGTCAACTGCCTACAATGTGACAGACATTGTGCTGCGGCGGCTGGTGATCGGGTAATACCAAGCCCTCAAAGGGCTCAGAGTCCAGAGCCAACCATCTGCACCTAAATTCAAAAAATCCAAATCCAAGGTTATCATTACATTTCTTCCAAATGCCACCTTCCCATTGCTGACTTTTATACTTGTATGAAGGCCATCATGGTTCTCAAACTCATTACTGCAGTTTAGGTTTCCTGGGAAGCAGATTCTCATAAGATTGTCATGTAGAAAGTTTACAAGGGAGTGCTCTTCAGATCAAAACCCGGGAGTACAGAAAAATGCAGAATTTGAAAGTAGAAGAAATTGGACAGATGCAGTCCCAGTGGAACCTAAGCTGACCCCGTGTGGAGTTCTAACTTTGGAGTTGGCTGACTTAACTGAGTGGGACCAACCCTTCACATCTCCATGCTGACTAGTCACTGGAATAGGGCATGGTCTTGAGCAAGGTAGCTTTCTTAAGTCCAGGCCGTACATGTAAGGGACACACAGTGGAAGGTGACTAACAACAGCACTCCTAGCATCAAGGGGAATAAGTTCCTCATTCCTACAGGGGCATCTAGGCACTGCATCACTATGTTCACCACACTCAGAGGCTTGAAATATACAGTGGAAGGAATGAAGAGTTTGGACCTAAACAGACCAAGATTCTAATCTTATCTTTATAAGTAGTCAGCTATGACCACAAGCCAGTTACTCAACTTCTCTGAATCTCTCAGGAGATTTTTAAAATTTAATGATACATATTATAAAAATACTTAAATGCTAGATCCACAGTAGTTGCCTAATACATGTTACTTCTCCTGTTCCCATCCTAAAAGATTGTTTAAATGATACTCTTTCTTTTCCAAGTGCTAAGACTTCTTTCAATATGACACTTACTCATTCAGTCAATAAAGATGTTTTGAGAACCTACCTCTAGCCAGGACTATTCTAGAAACTGCTAAGACCACCATGAGCAACCCAGACAAGGCCTCTGCCTTTGCAGAGCTTAAATTATACAGAGGGAAGACAGGTGCTACATAGGCAAACAAGTAAATAAAATGATAACTTCTGATGGTGATGCTATGATGTAAATTAACAGTGATGTGGGAGAGAATGGTTGATTGGTGTGAGGAGGAGGCTATGGTCTAAGGAGGTGATGCTGAGCTGAACTCTGAAAGCCAGAGGGCCAATCATGTGGAGAACTGGAGTGAAAGGGCATTTCTGACATATGGAATGGGACAAAAGTCCTGAGGCCAGATGATACTTGCCTGGAATGTTCAAGGAGCTATGGCAGAACTGTGAGTGTAGGTTAGACTTCATAAGGTGAGGTCAGAGAAGTAAGCTCTTGATATACTGTAGGTCATGATAAGGCATCACTCCTGCATTGTTATTGTGAGTATTTCATTGAATAAAATGTGGAGAGCACCTCGTACATGGTAAGGGCTGGATAAAATTCTGTTACTATTACTATTATCATCTCATCATTGCCATTTCAACTAGTCTTTACATTTAGGCGCTTTTTTCCATATCATGCCAAATAAGGAAAGTACTGGATAGGATGAGGGGAGAGGCAGAGGAAGGGGTGGAAAATAGCTGTTGTGCACATTATTTGGCAATTTTAAAATGTGGATTTACCTTTTTTAAATCCAAAAGGACCATATCAAATTTTTGTCTTAATGCCCCACTTCATGCATGTGCTTAATGCATACTGAGCTCATGCTGAATGAATCAGTAAATGCTCAGGTGCTAAATAAATGCTATCTTAAAAAAACGAATGGAGGGGTAAGGCAATGAGCAAATAAACAAATAACCAGTAAAATCACATTTGCTTTTAAAATTTTGGGGAGATTTCATAACCCTGAAATGTGCACTCCAAAATGTTGAAATTATTTCCCACAAAAGCATGAGAATGCTAAACAAAAACTATAAAGAAAGGAAATATCTACAGCTTTCACCAAATACCGTGGTTGGAGTTAACTAAAGATATCAGAAGATGTGACTAGCAATGCACAGATTGGTAAAACAGCTGATAAAAAGAGGTTGGAAAAAGGCACCAAAATTAATTGATCATTTACTATATTCCAAATACTGGGCTATGAATCATTCTTATAATCATCATAATCCTATAAATTAAGTATTACCTTCATCTTATCAGCACCATGCTCTAATCAACTCAGCTAACCAGCCACTCATGACCTTCATTTTATGGATAAGAACCTGAGCCCCAGAGAGATTTATCCAAGAATTCACAAGATAACTACCAGAAGTATCTCACACCAAAACCTCTTCTTTTCCTAGAATGTAAAGAGTAAAGGAATCTGAACCAATGCCTTGGTTCTCAAGAAATCAGCATAGCAGCACAATGAAGTAATTAATAATAGTTAAGCAAAGGTCTTCAATTCATTATTCACATTTTATTATATATTTACTCCTGAGTGATAAATTAGTATTATTACATAAAAGATTTCAGAGATAGGAAACAGAGAAAGAAACATTATCTCCCCTAAGTCAAATTAAAACAAAAAATCAGAATGCAGCATTTATGAAGTTGTAGCCTCTGCCCCCTGCCCCACCTCTACCTACCCAACACACAAATACACTAACAGGTATTTTTCAAGAAAAACAAGACAAACACCCCAACCAAATTATACACAGACCTGTAAAAGTTAAAAAAAAATAGTAAAAACCCAATGTATGAAGTCTAAGCCAAGGAAACCTTATTGTGTTAATATCTAGGGCCCATAAACCATTGCATTGAATAACATAACTGAATATCCTTATATTTTTCAAGGATTAGTTCTAACTCTGAAAACATAATGTAAATAGTAATCAAGCAGTTAGAACTGAGCTTCTCAAAGACTGACTAGCTACCGGTTCTTAATTCTGGTTTTCTGGGGAGGAGGATGGTCTGGGGACCAATCAGCTATTCTCAGAGAATGAATGGAATAGTGAAAGAATAAGACCCAGATATATATTAAGTAAGCTTAACATCAGATCTGTGTCCAATATAGGCAGGCTAAAAGTACCTTTGAATAGCACAGTCTGCCCCCTTTGACATTCATTCTATTTCCCAAGACATAACCCTCCACTCCAATGGTTACCCCCAGACACCTCAAACTCAATCTGACATTCAGGTCTTTTAATATACAATGAATACCTTTACCATTTCTAAGTCATACTCATATTCTCAGTTTTGGCTACAAATTCATTACCTCCAACCTCAGCTAGAGCCTCAAAAAACACCCCATAATACTTAGACCTGTTCCTGGTCATTTTTCTTCCCATTCATTAAATAAACAATTTCTAACTTTACCACTTTTCCCTAGGACTCTATCCCTCCGCTGTCATTATTATGCCTATAATGATTACTATACGATAGATACATGGATGTGCTGGTTTGTACAGATTTTTGCTTAAAAAATGTTTGATAGCACAAGATTTCTTATACACTGAAATAATAATGAACAAAATAGCATAGTAGAGACATTGTCTCTATACCCTATAGAGACACACGTCTTTAAGAAATAGTGTAAAAACACATGTAAGTAGCAGCACAGATGCTCCACCAATTAGTTACTGTGTCTATAGGCATTTTAAGATAATTATATTAACCAAAGTTAGAGATAATTGGCATAAAATCTACAGATTATTGTGAAACTCCAATATGGGAGGGTTCTGAAAAACTAAAGCATTCTAAAAAAAAAAAGTTATAGCTATATTTACTCATGTCTAAGAAACAGCCATGAACAGAACAATTAAAATACAATAATCAACTAAAATATGGCAGCACAAAACCATTGTAACCTAAGGAGCAATACCAGGTACTACAAAGCATTACCCAAACTACACAAGGATTTATTCAGCCATTTATTCATTTACCTGACAAACATTTATTAAGTGCCTTTATAAATCAGACTTACTGCTAGGCATTCACATACATAGATCTCTGTCTTAAGGCAGAATAGACCAAAATCACATTATAATACAATAAGTCCTATTACAGAGATGGGAGCAATAACTTGGTATTCCATAGGGGGAAAAAAAATACAGTGGCAGAAAATGAAATGTGTGTGTGTCTGTCTGTCTGTGCACAAAACTAATCAGAGAAACCATACTCTCACAATTTTAAGTTGGAGGGTTCCTGCATGAAGAAGCACAGGCATACAGCAAGAAAGAATGGCAGCATGTTTTGGAACATTTTTATTTCCTCCACTGGGCACAGCAGACTCACACATAACAGAGTACAGTGAATGGAAAAGGAGACAAGTGGACTTCCAGAACTTGCAATTATGGCAACTTCAGGACTTCCACACAGACAGGCTTCCCTCATGATGGACTGGTTCTAGAGTTCTCTGCAAATACATATTTATTCTAGTATTGGCTCACCGCTTATTTGCAGAGTTCAACTAGACCCTTAGTCAACTTAGCCACTGCATGAGAGAAAGACTAATGGGCTAAGGATGCAGAGATTAGCAACTATTGCTATATTTGTCATATTTTGGTAGGGCTTGAGGGGTGGTTCTACATATCTTCCTAATGCTTCCTTTCTAGGAAAAAAATTTCTGGCATCCAGATGTTTCTTTCTCCCTTCATCTTTTTAAAAAATTTTCACTGGCATGTGACCAAGTCATTGCTCCAAAATGGACCAGTAGATGGAGCATTCGAGAGGTGTCATATCAATCTCATTCTGAAAAACACAGACATTCCTGGTATCGTCATATTGACACGCACAACCCCTTAGATCCCTTCTCCTTTACCATCCCAAACATTTTTGAGTAGCTGTTTCATTATTTTGAGGAAAGAGGCCACATAAAATTTATAGCAATGACATGTGACCTACTGAACATGAAGAGGGGAGGTAACAAAGCAGCTTCAGGAAAAATGGGAAGAGTCCACAAATAATTAAAACTACAAATGGTGAAATCTCAAATACCTCTTATCTATCACAACTTCTAACACACAACCTAGATTATTTTGTCTGAAAAATAAGGATACATACTATAGAAGTCACCAACTTTATTCATTCCTAGTAGAGCAACAATTACCAAGGATCTATTCATCATTCCAAAGGAGCCAGTTCAAGGATCATTCTTTCAAAAAAAATCAGTCTGGAGAGCTCACTGAGCCTAGATCCATGATCCTGAAGTTGTGGTATTTGGCCACCTTTAGTCCAGGCCCCTCCCTTGAGCTTTCAAAACAGGCCCTTGGAGGAAGACCCTCAGGAATCTGCATTCTAAAAACGTTCTTCAGGTGTTTCTTTTGTTTACTGAAGTTTGATAACCACTAGCTTAAATGAAGAACTTGTTTAACAAGCCTCAAATTAAGTCTATACAGGAAGTGACTGCTAACTGTTCTATTTATGAGAATGTTCCCTCTTTCTCAATTCCCCACAACAGCCCCAACAAATCTCCAGCCTTCAGAGATATTTCCAGATCTCCTATTCCTTAAATCACTTCAGTCTGGATTTTTCAATTTCACAATGTGCTCTGAGGGTACAACACATAATTCTAGATCTTCAGATCTTGTCCCGATGTGATATTTAAGGAGCAGGGTTATGTCACTCCATCTCCTAGCAGTGCAGTTTTGGCAATAGCAGCCCATTTACTGACAAAAATTTCTCTCTCATTTGAGTGAGAACTGTACAGAAAACATAAGCAGACTTACACTGGCAACTGGAGAAGGGTCATTACATTTACCCGACTTCTTAGAATATAAATGACCCACTCAACGAGTTCAAGGAGGAGGATACTATTCCACCTGCTGTCTTTGAACAAAATTTTATTCTGAAGTTTTGCTTTAAATGGCAGGTGTAAGTATAATTCAAACAGGTTTGCATACCTGAAGTTATCTCTCACAGGCTGGGTACAAAATCTAAATATGTTGTTTGATAGAACCAAATATAACAAAAAAAAACCACAGAAGAAATAATGTAATTGAACAATCAAACAAGAACATTCAATTCATTTATTCTGAGCACTTTATTGAACATCCATTATGTACCAGGTACTGTGCTAAACACAAGATAAACATTATAACATTGAGGTTAGAGTTAAAATTTAAATAGAGTAACTTTGAGTTTTGAGCTAAGTCACTGGTTCATGCACCAAACAATGGCCTACAAAGAAAACCTAGTTGCCATATAAGCCTTTGTAAATATTCTTCCTGCTTATGCCATTTTTTTCTTCCTAGATGTGTGTGAAATTCCAAAAGGGATAACCGTATCTTCTTGGTAGCTCATGGCAAAATATTTATATACATTTCCTATATATTTATATGTGTAATTTCATATATATTATATATATTTCATATAGATGAATTCATATATTTAGCTATATATAAGAATGTATTTTATATAGAGAGATGTATTTATTTTACTATTACAATAAAATATGTATATTAAGATTTTTACCTTCAGCTCCATGATAGAGGCAACAAGACAAAACAAAGGTGAATGAAAAGAGTAATGATGATACAGAGAGGACACAGCACTCAAGTACTCTTCCTACACGTCTCAGAGTCCTACTAGGTAGATAAACTATATACTAAAAAGGAATATATAATCACTTGTCACCTCTATCTACAAACTAATAATCACTGATGTCATTTCTCACTGTCAAAATCTATCTTTAAAGTGAAGACCTGACAATTGAGTGGTAGCCAAACAAGAATAGAGTGTTGTACATGAAACATAAATGCCATTAGCTAGGTAACTGTTGCATCTCACATCTCTTTGAACACACGTATAAATTAGCTTAAATGCAATAAATCTGGAACACTTGAAATTCTCAGGCAAATGAAATAAGCAGCTTCTCTTTCACTTACGTTTTTTTCTTATTTAAAAGTAATTTGCTCTGAAATACCTACATTCTACCAAATACATATATGCCCTTGTATTTTTACAGAATTTGTAAAAGTAGTTTTCATATTGCCATATAGCATTCAGCAGTTTGAGAGAAATGTTTTGAATCAGCCATGATTACATATGTTACCGCACACTCATAGCCAGGGAGCCAGGAAGGAACTCCAGTTTCAGTTTTTTTAATGGATTGGCTAGAATGTCAACAAAATACACTCCTGCTTACCACACTTACTTTTTTTTGGGTATATGACATCAGTTAACCTATTAACTCTTTCAGTAAGATTACTAGCAAGTAAATTATTGACAAAAGAATTTTAGAATATTTGGAGGCATTTAAATTTGGTTGAAATTAATGGATTTCAGCTTGAAACTATCATTTATTGAGTTTAAATAAAGAGTTTTTACAAAGAACATTGCTTCTCTTTCACAACAAATTTACAAGGTAATAATTATTCATATTTCACAAGATAGGAAACTAAGACTCTGAGAAGGTAGGAGTTGGCTTTCCCAGCATCTCACACTTAGTAAGCTCAGCAGGGACAGACAAACCCAGGTCTGTCAAACTCCAAATCCTGCTCTTTCATCTCCATCTTGTTTCTCAATGATTAGGGATGAGATTGAGAAATCAATAGATGGCCATTAAATTCTAATTTCAGACTATAGTATCTAATTTCTATAATGCACATTAAACTACTAGAATACATTATGTCTAATTTTTAATTTGCATGAATGTGTTTTTCAGGTCTTTATTCACCAAACTGAGACCCAAAGTTTAAAGACGTCAATTAAAATACATAAATTTGTAAAATATCTCACTGCATAAATATATCTTATATATTTTTCATTATTTCCATGTCAGTCATACTCGCACTTTCTAAGTTTCTTTTTTTTTTTAAGGGTTTACACATGTCAGAGAGTTCATATTACTTAATAGCGGGAGAAGATAATTTATGTATTTTCTTATGTCCTCTCACCTTTTCCTAGGCATGTATCAATAAAATTAACTTCCCCAAAATAATTGAAACAATTTTTGCTTTTTTGTTACTTGAATCAAGGTTTCATTTCCTTTTTCTTTCCTCAAGGCTCTATCTGTCTCTTGGGCTATTCCCTGTGTCAGTAGCTCTCCTCCCTGTATTGCCATCCTTCTAGTTTGTTACTTTCTTCTTGCCATTCTGCTTGTTATACAGCTTCTGAGGTCTTCAGAGCCACCTTCAACATTGCACCAGCCAGTAAGTAGTTCTCTGACAAGAAGACTAAAGAAGCTTTGCCCAAGTTGGTTTCCTAGAATATGTTCACTGATAGGCTGACAGTCTGTCCAAATCCAAAAACAACGTCAAGGTGATAGGGTTCTAAACAACCCTCATTTATAAAAATAAAACAGAAATAAATGAGTTGCTAATGTCACCCCGATGTAAAATCCCCAGCTGTTTCTCCATATGTGTTCTTAAATAAGTTATTTCAAAACAAATAACATTAATTAGTAATTTATGGACCTTCAGCCAGATCTTTAGGTTTATTTTATTGTTAAGGCTGCATTTCAGAGATTCACAGTGAACAAAACTATCCAAAGTGGATGCCAAATAAAACTTCCCCTAGATATTTCCAAAACAACTGGAGTTCTTTTATTTTTCCCTCAATACAGTTTCCTTAAAATAAAAGCTATAATTAAAGAGTCCCATGAGATCAGAGACTGAGAATGTTTTATCTGACATTTGTATTGCCAGTGCTTTGCACAATACTTGCCACATAGTCGATCCTCAAATTTTTTTAACAAGGGGGCAGAACTAGATAATACTTTGATGCCCCTACTTTAAAAAGTAACCTATTTTCCTCAAAGTTTTACACCTCATAATATGTGCTTGTTTTTCTTTCATTATGACAGTTTATTAAAAGCCTGACAATATAATATACATTTCATAAAAAAAAACGAAAACATTTCATACAAATCCAGAAAAGGGAGGGACTCTAAGGGATAATACCTTACAAATGAGAAGGATCCTAGAGAGTTCAAGTAATGTGCAGAGATATACAAGTATATCGTTGTCCAAGTCACAATGAATGAGAACCAGGTTTCTTGAATACCAAATGCATTCAACTTCTTCAGTTCAATTCACTTTTTATTATCAAAATGGTATAAAAATAATCTTTATAGCCAACATCAATGCATCTAAAAATGACTATTAAAATATCAAAAATCTGAGTTTGAATATTCCACAGATCCAATAACTAGCGTAATCACTTCGCAATACCCTATTATTTACTAAATTCATTTACATTTCCCACTTGCAAATTCTTCTGAATAAAGAACAAATCTCCAGTGATGGAGACAACATTCCATGATGATACCACTAAGACAGGAGCTACCATAGCAAGTATATTTCTCCCGAAATATACTGTGCAGAATGCAAGAAGGCTCACCACACTCAAAAGAACTAGAAATTCCCATCCAAGAATGCTCTGTTTGTGGCTATTCTCAGAGATCAATTTTAAAAAAAGTCATTCATCTCTAATCAAAGAGAATCATCAGGACATAATTCATCTCCACAAGTGCTCTCAGAGAAGTTCACAGAATGCTGACACTGCAGGAGAACGAATCTACAAGAACTTTTGAAGCAGTGTTCTAGCTTGCCAAATAAAAGAAAAATGGGATGGAGACTACAGATAAAAGTCACTGCTTTGAAATATAATCTTATTTTCTTTGTGTTACCAAATCTATTTGTGTTATGGTTAGCAACTAAGAATTTGTTTATGTATGCCTTATAACTGAAAATATTTGAACTATATTGAAAATGTTTACACTGTACTCACCTGTATGCTCTCAGCATTCCAACTGAAAGACCATTTTCAAAATATAAAGGAATTACAGCATGGACAGTTCATATTGCTTTTGCATATATTTGACCACTGAAATTATTTTCAAATTTCTTATCCTGAAAAACATTATCTGGGTACATGCTTTATTTAGGAAAAAAAGCCATAGACACTCTAATTTATAAAGGTAAGAATCAGAGACTATTTCCCCCCTTTTATTCTGGCAGTAAATACTTGACTTCAGTTTATTTTACCTAACCCTCAGATAAGTTGTTGAGAATAGCCTTAGGTTAAATTGGTATTACCAGAGGCACAGCCACTACTTTTTAGAAATTTTTTAATTCTGATTCTTAGGCAAAAAGAAAACTCCAGGGTTATAAAAACAACTCCCCAAAAAACCTCATCAGTCTTTAGTAAAATTATTGTTATCAGACATGCATCTGTTACATAGAAGAATTAGTATATTACACAAATGTTGCTTTAGGTACTGACAAGACGCACAGGATTATGGACTCCTTTTGTAAAGGCTTATGTTCAACAATTTACAACATTAAATAATTCCTACTGTGCTTCCTGGGAAATATTTGCAGTGAAGAATAGCAAGCAATAGCTAACCCATTCTGAGTTTTGTTTCTAGGTTATCAATGGAAGAAGTGGCAGAAAGGTAAAATGAAGGGGAAATACACAAGAAAAGGAAGATGACAGAAGAGCAGTTTCAATGCCAAAAGAACAAGTCATTCTCCATTAATTCAAGGGCCACATACAGGGCTGCCTGGTACCAGTACCCAGTCCCTCAACATCCCACCTACTCTTGCTCAGGTCCCTCTCACCATCAGCTACAAGGGTACTTTCAAAAAGGAGACTCGAGAGCAGTAGAATAAGATCAATGTTCACATCATTTTGGAAACTTTAATGAAGTAAAATTCCCAGATGTGGGTCAGTAAAAGTGCTGCCAGGGAGTTGAAGTCCGTATACCCCAAATCAGGTTGGGAATAAAAGGTGGATCAAGGTTTGACACTGAATCTCTTTAGGATTCTGTCTGCAGTGGAGTGGATTCCTTCAAAACAGAGCTCCTCTGTCAGAGAAGGACTGGAACAGAGGTCTGGCATCTCTATAAAGTCACGAGTAGCTGAAATGCCTGAGCAGGGAAGAAGCTGAAGTGCTCCAGAAACACGCCTAGAGCCGGGGGATTCTGGAGTACACCTGGATCTTCTGATACACACATCCCGAAAGAGCACAAGTTCAGAGGGGGCTAGGAAGGCATTTATTCACACAACAAATATTTACGAAGGGCCTAATATAAGGAAGTCACGAAAAAAACTAGGGAGAAAGATCTGAAAAATCCAAGGAAAAGAGAATCAAGGATAAGGATAAGGTACGTGTGCAAGAGCTACCACGGAGATTTAGTAAAACAGACACTAGGTTTACCCAGAGAAGAAGGTTGAGCCAAGGAATTCCTACTGAATAAGGAAAAAGGCTACAGCGTGGAGAGAAAACAAGGTATTAGAGGTTTCTTCATCAGAAGTCAACTCAAAAAAGTATCTTACAGCCAGTTCCTTTAGCTTCTTGCGAAAAGCTATGCCACACACAATGCAGACAGCCTGTGGAATTTTAAGATGTCCAGGAAGGTCACGCTAAGACCAAGAGAGTAGGGGGAAAAAAGAGAGGAAGAGTTTCCTGGAAGGGGTAGGGGCTCCTTTGGGATACTGGAGAACAGAGATGAAAGACATGTAAATGGTAACTGCAGAACGCAGTGCTTGGGAAAGTTTGGAGGAAGAAAACAGGTGGGTGTGAAGGAACACAGGGCCGTCAGGGTGACTGCGACGACCTAGAGTGAAAGGCTGTAACTGGGCAGACGGGTCTCCGAATAGAGAGACCCTGAAAGAGTGGAGTCCTAAGCATTTCCCCGCTCTAAAGCCCCCGGGCAGAACCCCGGAGTCGCCGGAACGCTAGGCCGGGCGGGGCGAGGCCGGGCCGCCCCCCAGCGGTCGGGCTCCGCGCGCACGCCCGGCTCTCCCGGCGCCAACTTTCCCGAGCCCCGTCCTCTCCCGCGAGGCGCGGGCCCTCCTTCCGACCCCGCTCACCGAGGGCGCCGTTAGGCGGCTGATGCTCTCGCCCAGCGAGTCCAGGTTGACCCGCCTCCGGCGCTGCGCCCTCCGGGCCCCGGCCGTGGCGACAGCGGCGGCGGCAGCGGCGGGGGCCGGGGCGACGGCGGCCGCGCCGGGCTCGGGGGGCGCGGGGGGGCTCCGGCTGCCGTTCCAGCAGAGCCGAGACAGGGGGCATTCCCCCTCCTCCTCGGGGCTGGTCTCCAGGTAGTCGGAGCCGAGGGAGCTGAAGGACTCGGACGAGATCTTCCTTTGAGACATGCTGCGGGCGGCGCTGCGGCGGCCGAGGCGGCGGAGCGGGGCCGCGGGGGCAGCGGCGGAGTTAGGCGCGTGCGGGCCGCGGAGCGCTGCGGTCGCGCTCGGCCGGTAGGGAGTCCCCGGAGCCGCGGAGCCCCGGGGCCGGCTGCTCATGGCGGGAACGGGGCGCCGCCGCACAGCAGGGCCCGGGCTCCGCGGCGGCCGAGCTGGGCTGGGGCCGCCGCCGCCTCCTCTGCGGCTCGCGCGGCGCCGCCTCAGCGCCCGCCCCGGCGCATCGCCCTGCGCCGCGCGCTCCGGCTCGCGGAGGCTGCGAGTGTGTGACCGCCGGCAGCGCGAGAGGGCTGCGGCCGAGGCGGCAGGCGGCGGCCGCCTGCACGCCCAGCGCGCCCCCTCCCCGCTCGCCTCCCGCCCCTCCCCTCCTCTCCCCGCCTCCCTCTTTCTCCCTCATCCACCCCCCGCCCGAGCTTTCCCTCCGCCGGCATCACGTGTCGCCATCATACTCCTTGGGAGTCTCTGCCTCGCCTGTCACCACGTTTCAGGAGCAACGAGGACACTTCGTGGCCGTCCTCTGAGCGCCCTCCCCGCTCCCACGTTCCCTCCTCCGAGGAGAAGCGCACCGCCGCTTGGATCAGACCAAAGAGTCTCAACCCCGAACGCCCTGCCGTCGCCCGCAGCAGAGGCCGCCGGGGAGCGGACGGGCCCGGGGGGCGCTGGGAGGGAGGGAGGCGCGGGGCCGCGCGCGAAGACCTCCTTGTGGAGCCGCCCCTGGAAGCCTGAGGGCCCGCAGTGGGGGACTGGGGTCCGTGACTGCCCTTTCCGTGCCTTCCTCCGAGTTTATAAGGAAGTTCTGAGGAGAAGGGGAAAGGCCGAGTGCTCCAGCCCGCCCATTCCAGAGGAGACTCGGACGCAGCAGACTGGGAACTTTGGGGAGCTTCAGGTGCTCCATCCCCCTAGCTAGCCACTCAGCTCTGAGGCCCCCCACTGTGATACACAGCCTGCTGAGACTTCCTCCTGGCCTGACAGCACCAGCTCGCAAACCAGCAGTCACTGCTCTGGTGTCAGGCCAGCCAGAGAGAGGCCTCACCTACAACAGCTAGAGACACCAAGCACAGAGGTTTACCTGTGTGCTCGGCCCACTGGCTGTGATACTGGAAACAGGCAGGGCAGATGGGAGTCAGGAAACAGATCCTTCCTCCCCCCAGGCACCAGCTCTCCTCCCCTATGACCTCCAACCCCACTCTAGGAGCTGAGCAGCTCCAGAGACTGCAGCTTCTGGGCAATAGAGGGCACCACACAGAAATATGAAATGTCAAAAGAACATGGTACAGACCAAAATCTCACAAACCCCAGAAAAAGGGCCAAATGAAACTGAACTCACCAATCTTCCTGAAAGAGAGTTCAAAATAAAAATCATAAACATGCTTATGGAGGTACAGAAAAATATTCAAGAACTCAGGAATGAATTTAAGACGGAGATTCAATCATTAAGAAATTGCATATCTGAAATGCAACATACAATGGAGGGATTTAAAAGCAGATTAGATGTAATAGAAGAGATGGTAAATGGAATAGAAATTGGAGAAGAGGAATACAAAGAAGCTGAAACACAGAGAGAAAAAAGAATCTCTAAGTATGAAAGAATATTGAGAGAACTGTGTGACCAATCCAAACTGAACAATATTCACATAAAAGGGGTACCAGAAGAAGAAGAGAGAGAACAAGGGATAGAAAGTGTCATTGAGGAGGTAACTGCTGAAAACTGCCCCACTCTGGAGAAGGAGATAGTCTCTCAAGCCATGGAGATGCACAGATCTCCCAAAACAAGGGACCCAAGGAAGACAACATCAAGACATATAATAATTAAAATGGCAAATATCAAGGATAAAGACAGACTTTTAAAAGCAGCTAGAAAGAAAAAAAAGAACACATACAAAGGAAAACCCATCAGGCTATCATCAGATTTCTCAACAGAAACCTTAAAGGCCAGATGGAGTGGCATGATATATTCAATGCAATGAAGCAGAAGGGCCTTGAACCAAGAAAACTCTACCCGGCAAAGTTATCATTTAAATTTGAAGGAGGGATTAAACAATTTTCAGATAATCAAAAGCTGAGAGAATTTACTCCCACAATCCACTTATACAGTGCATTTTGGAAGGACTCCTATAGATGGAAGTATTCCTAAGACTAAATAGATGTCACCCAAGGGATAGACAGAGTACAGGATATGATTCATAACATACAAAGAATGGAGGAGGAAGAAAAAGGAGGAAAAAAAAAGAATCTTTAGGTTTTATTTGTAATGGCATATGAAGTGAATTAAATTAGACTGTTAGATAGTAAGGGAATTACCCTTGAACCTTTGGTAACCACAAATCTAAAGCCTACAATGCCAATAAGTACATACCTATTGATAATCACCCTAACGTAAATGGTCTGAATGCACCAATCAAAAGACGAAGAGTCACTGATGGATTAAAAAACAAGACCCATCTATACGCTGTCTACAAGAGACTCACTTCAAAGCCAAAAACATATACAGACTGAAAGTAAAGGGATGGAAAAAGATATTTCATGCAACTAATAGGGAGAAAAAAGCAGGAGTTGCAGTACTTGTATCAGACAAAACAGACTTCAAAACAAAGAAAGAAACAGAAGACAAAGAAGGACATTACATAATGATAAAGGGGTCAGTCCAAAAAGAGGATATAACTATTATAAATATCTATGTACCCAACACAGGATCACCTACATATGTGAAACAAATACTAACAGAATTTAAGGGGGAAATAGAATGCAATGCATTCATTTTGGGAGACTTCAACACACCCCTCACTCCAAAGGACAGATCAACCAGACAGAAAATAAATAAAGAGACAGAGTCACTGGACAACGTATTAGAACAGATGGACCTAACGGACATCTACAGAAGACTCCATCCAAAAGCAACAGGATACACATTCTTCTCAAGTGCACACGGAACATTTTCAAGAATAGATCATATACTAGGCCACAAAAAGGAGCCTAAGTAAATTA